>CM030898.1:6601585-7019085 GCA_018136845.1 Heterotis niloticus
TGGTGTTTGACTTAGAAAGGAGAGAAGAACTGACCGACTCTTAGTGTGAGTTTGCGCGTGTGTGTGCGCGCGCGCGTGTCTGTTCACGGATATGTGAGAAACAGTAGGGCCATGGTCTCATATGGGACCCGTCAAAGACTTCTACACACATCCAAGACACGCAGCCAAAGGATTCTACATACCCCATGTGGCCTGACAAAATCTCCTTCCTTACTTTTAAGAAACAGACTTTGAAACCCTAATGAAGGCCTTGAAGTAATTCTAAGCACCACTAACCTGTCGATGGTTCAAAAGGAAACATTCCCTTCAGAAACTGTACCTATGGAAAAGCTGCAACGTTTACAGACAATCAACCCAAGACATACAAACCATATTTCAAAAGGCAAAAACTCTGCAGCAGGTCATTCTTTTTCTTTTCTTTTTTTTTTCTTTTTTTTTTTTGCAGTATTCTGACTCGAATTCTGCATTTCAGTTCTCGCTTATTAATTCGAAGCCCTCGGGAGCGGTGGCGCGATTGGTTCTCAGAGGTTTGCCTTTAACTTAAATTTTCATTTCGGTGCATGCCGGGACTTTGCATTACTCGGAGCGGAAATTTAAGACACATATAACAAGGCTGCTTTTTCAAAGCCTGAATATGGCATGCCCCCTTGCGAGGCATGCAATGCCATCAGGTAGTAAATGGAATTATGGAAGCTGAGTATATTCATTAGCATTTGATTATCACATATTAAAATACATTTTTCCATTATATCTACTCATCTCTATGGTTAGAGCGCCTTTCCCCTTCTAATATCCATTCCTTTGTCTCCTTCGCCTCTCCCCTTTGAAGTTAGCTCCTTTATCAGACCCCGTTCCCATCGGTCGGCCGGTCAGCTGGGTCCGCTGCCCTGGCTGAACCGATTTGCTTCCGTGGAGTTGCACCAAAAAAAAAACGGGGTCTTTTTCTGGTCAGGAACATGAGCATTAAATATTCAGGTATTTAATTTTGTCTGTCTGTATCAAATAGCGAAACAATACATTTCGTGAATGAATTAACGCATGTAATTAATTGTAACATTTTTATTTATTTATTTTATTAGTTTTTTTTACATTATAGGCAGTGTTAATTACATTTCCAGTCACATGGGATTCTCGAGGCTGTTTTCTAATGTATTGTGACTGCTTTAAAATGTATTTGTTCTATATTTAATGCACTGCATTATTCATTTGCTTCTTAGTTTTAATGCACACAGTCTGCCTAATCATCAGTTTTTGGGTTTTGAAAGAACTGCCGCGATGCAAGCCAAGTGCCTCATTTTAGGGTTAACAGCTGTTTACATCCCTGCGTCCAGCCCAGGTCCCATACAGCTGGATTGCCAGCTGCCTGTCAGCTTGCTGTGCACGCTGTGGTGCTCAGCTCGCCGGCAGCCACGCTTTTTCTGCCAGTTTACCGCTCGGTTTCATGATGGGGACAAAGTGTGAGATGCTGAGTGGACGCTGCACTAAAAATACCCCATTGATCCCCCTGGTTGTTTGAGCAGAGAAACAGCAGGCACAGTTTCATCTGCTGGACACCTGAACAGGACTCTTGGCTCTGAACGTGGCGTAAAACACCCACAGTGGCACGGCCATAATTCCAGTCATTTGTATATAAAACCTTGTTACGCAGCCGTCTTAAACCGTTCTTTCATAATAACGGTACAAAAAGTGCCATCAGCAGTATTCCAGTGTGCAAATACATTTGCTGATGCTACCGGACACGTCATGGAGCGTTTCCGATCTTTCAACATCGTGCACCTTCATCCAGTTGACCAAGCTGGAGTCGATCAGACCCCAGCTTGTGTCAAGTTGGCACGCTAGCTACTCAGACCCCCTAGCCTTGAACCACAGCCATCGGGAGGCTCTCTCCGCCACTCGGTGGTCTCGGACTTGGGTGCCGCTCCTTTTATACCCAGATAACTGATGGCTTTGATCAGGGAGCGGGCTGCAAAGGCCCTGCCGCCAACCTCCAAAGGGAAGCTCCTAACAGATGTGAAGTGACGTGAAGAAATGTTCTGCACTGGAAAGTGCGAATCCTATACAAGTAAGTATTCATAGCTGTTGAAATAAGTGGACAAATCAAGCATGGAGGTAGGACTGGAGTCCAAACTAGCAAATATAAACGCTTGCAGTACTGCGTTTGAGGACTCTTCAGCGGGCTCGAAAATAACTGGGTTATGAATTTCTGATTTTGAGGCCCTTGTATTAAATTGAATCTGTAGCTGTTAAGAAGGCAATATGTGACATTGACAGCCACATTTGGCCAGCAGGTGTCTGATTGCCTGTCCCTAAATCGGTGAGATTTCAAATCAGCAAAGGCTATAACACCACACTGGGGTATATTGGACAACACGGAATTGCCTGTGGAGAAGAACCAGGTGATGTGTTTATTTGTCAGCTGAAATAACCTCAGTTTCACGGAGCCTCCGACTAAAATGCAGAGATTAAAATACCCCCCATTTATGTATTTTTGCAATGAAAATACTCTGCAAAGTTTAGTTGTTATTTTAATAGTGCCAACACCAAGAGTATAATATACAGTGGCCTGTTAGATACTGTATGTTCCCTATGTACCATTTATATATCATATTTACTAGTCAGAATGCAATTTTTATCAGTCTAAGATGTTAAACTGGAGTGTTATATCAACTACTCTAGTCACTTCCAGCTTCTGAATTATTTACCTTTCTTGTTCTTTTTCTCATGTGGTTTCATCCCAACATGAAGAATGCATAAGGCTATAAATACTGAATATCTCACCCAGGGAGCAACTTAGCAGGGGTGAATGTCTCTCTCTCTCTCTCTCGCTCTCATTGTGTGCATATGTGTGTGCAACTCCCCACAAAAACAGTGAAACGGGAGACGTACCCAAAATACCTTTTTAAAGTCTATTCAGTTGAGAAAACTTAAAGTATAAAATTATTTTTGCATGCCAGAAACTCAAATGGCCTTTGCACCTTGCTGGGTGAGGTGAATGATGAAAAGCTTGAACATTTGAAGAAAGAATGCACGTGTGTCTGAGAATGTGTGCGTAGTCCTATAGTGCATGCTTGTGATCGTGTGATGCTTGTGCAAGAGAAGGACATAGCGCAAGGTATGACGCACGTGCAAATTAAATTTGCATTGTTTCATATGCATTAAAGGTTTATGGGTTGCATTTTGACACATGAGCATTTCACAAACAACAAATAACCGCACAATAATTTTACAAACCGAAGGTTTTCGGTGTGAAAGAAACATCGCCAACGTATTGTTTTTGGGGTGAATTTTTGTCTCCTTTAACAGATGGAGTTGATGATTTTCCTAAAATAGTGGTTTACGTTTTGACAGGTCCGAATCGATCGTGCATGAAGAAGTAACAGACATAAAAGCGACGCAAGAAATAAGCACGGAGACTTCTGGGGTTTGGCTGATGCTTTTTACACAACACGACTTGGCAACATAGGTGTAGGTACACAAATGGACAACAGCATGTTCACGTATTGTATATTTCAGAGGGTGCCTGACAGGAGCAAGGCCTGCTGCATCCAGGAATGAGAAAAACATGTGATATGTTCACATGGACGATTGCTTGGAGAAATTGTTTGCTTCTGGTGTGTGGGACTCATTCAGACGTACTAGGTCTTGAGGCGTATGCAGCAGGACAGGCCTCTTTGCAGCAGTCTGCAAAGTTTATTGATGTTAATGCAAATAGTGAAGACAGAAAAAAGGAAAGAAAAAAAAAATGCAGTTTTTCCGAGCAATTGACTTGGTCGCATTTACGGATCTAGGATCGTAAACGCTTGTCAACAAGTTTTTTTTTACCGCCGGTGCATTAAGTCATTTTTAATGCATGTGAGTTCTCCAGTTGCCACCTACATTATCATCACCGGTGTAATAATAATTGCTGTATTGATCAGAGAACCCAAGCTGGAATGAAAAACAGTTCAATTCCGATCTGAGACCGAATGTGCAGCATCTCTGCAAAGTAATGGCGCTGAGTCCAGATCAGTTATAGGGTTTTTTTTTTTTTTTTTCCCCAAGACTTCTTCCTGCCGGGCGCTTCTTCACTCTTCTCGGTTTTTGATACAGAAAACTTTTTATTATTTTTTTTTTTCTCCCAGTGCTCTTCTGTTCCCTTGTTTATTCATGCATTGTGCCTTGATAGTTATTTTATAAACCTAACCAATTCCTCATTATTTATAGGCAGCATTTCAAATCAGTGCCCCTAAAACTCTGGATCAGTGATGCTGGCTTAGTCATACAACGGAATTTACATTTTAATTGATGAAATGGAATAGAATACATGTATTATTACCAGAAATGCCAAGTTTACTGGAACTGAACAGCTGATAACACTGAGAATAATAAATTGGATCACTGGCTCAACATAGCAAAGTGATACTCATTACACTATTGAAATAATAACT
Source organism: Heterotis niloticus (assembly GCA_018136845.1). Taxonomy (NCBI): domain Eukaryota; kingdom Metazoa; phylum Chordata; class Actinopteri; order Osteoglossiformes; family Osteoglossidae; genus Heterotis; species Heterotis niloticus. The sequence continues at coordinate 6,606,013 of CM030898.1, forward strand.
GCTTTGTGTAGGGATTTGTTATCAGTTGTTGAATGCAGTGGTAATAATGTTGTGCATGCTCCTGTGTTCTCCCAATAACCCAGTACGGTGAGAGCATTTCCCTTTGTTACTTATTCATCATCATGTCTTTATTTGGTTGACTTGGTCTGATCCGAGGTGAGCGGCCCTGCAGTCGGTGATACAAGTGCACCGTGCAAAGTACAGCTGGTACAATTGGAAGAATTCTTTCGGAGGCGGCGACCGTTGTGTAACAGCGATGTAAAATAGCTGCGTCATCAGAGATACAACATTTCAGTCCAAACAGCTGAATTTACAGTGCTGTGTTTCATAGCAATTGCACATTCGTTCAACATCCCTGAAGAACAAATGACGGTTATATAAGTGCAGCTGAAAAGTTACTTCCACCCATTCTCAGTAGCCATTTTGTTCAAGGCAGTAGTTTAGAGGCTATCGCAGAATCATTGGAGGCAAAGGTAGGAAATAACTGCTGAATGGGACGCCATTCCATCACAGGGTGGCCGCACACTGTGGACAATTTAGTGTGATCGCACAGCCGGAAATACATGTCTTTGGATTGTGGGAAGAAACCCGTGCAGACATGGGGAGAGAACACGGGCTCAACAAACACTGTGCTGGATTTGAGCCCGTACACAACCAGCCTAGGTTCTATGAGGTGGCAGTGCTATTCACTGAGCTGCCCGCCGTGACAAAACAAGTGGATGGAAAAGTAAATGATGCCATTTTTTTCCGAGTTACACCTGTGTTCCACTGCATGCAGTACATACAGGATGCAGTGATAGATACAGGAACATGTTTGTGTAAAGCGATGAGCCTGGTTGTGGTTGAGGGTGCGGGCAATGCATGGCAGCACCGAGAGGACAGAATAAACGTGAGGTAGCAGTGTTAAAAAAAACGTGTATACACAGTTAAAAGCACAAGAGAATATTTCTAGTTGCGCATATGAATAAATGTTCTAACATGGATAGAAAATCCAAGTTGGGGACCAACGTGAATGTCTTTCAAAATCGCATCATAATAAATCTGTTAGAACTACAATGCCCCGTGTTTAAATGATTCCAAAGGGCAGATTTAAACAGCATGCTATTCCTAAACAAATATCAGTGTCATGTTTCAGCCTTCTTGCACCATTGAATGTACAATTAGGTTTGCATTTATCCATTTGGCAGACGCGTTGCTCGAAAGAGACACAAATCAGTGTAAATAACGGTACATTTTGCCACATAGAGCTGTAGATGCAGACACGCCGCTGTCAAAGCATCTCGGGAGAAGGAGCTGATTCAAAAGAGGTGGAGTTTGAAACCTTTCTTGAATGTGGATTAATGCTGCAGTAATACGGTAGATCATACTGCACGTGATCGTAGGTACTGTGCCTGTTTCACCGTAGCTGCTACAGCTCGTGACACCGCCGTGCGTGCGGACTGGTTTACTCACCCCTCTCTCCCTCTCTGTCTATTTATTGTGCCCCTTTGCACTTCAGATTAAGATGCAAAATGTTGTAATTTCAGCAGTGTCTTGCACTAAGTCATAATAAATGTCCTTTGGAGAGTATAGTAAAGCCAGAGCACCAGGCTCACATACCTGCGTCCTCGAGATGTACGACCACCGAGACCGCATTTGCATAATGCAGTATGAATATTATTTTAACATTCAGTTCTGATCTTTTTTCACCCGCCAGGAAGTAAGTGACAGTGTGGGATGGATATATTATTATTCATTGATCTCCCCTCTGAATCTGTCCTAAGAACAGCTCCAATATTATAGCAATCATTTTATAGAATTCTCTTTTTTATATATAATTAATATCGATTCATAGTTTTTCTGAATTTTCTGTGGGCCCGTCTGGTTTTTATCTTCTTTTCCTTTCTGCTTCATTCGGCTGTGTGTCGCACATCATTACCGGTCGCCCCGGATCTACAAAAGGTCCGTAAATCTGTTAGACTCTCCTAACCCTTGTCAGCATCTCTCTTTGCCTCCCTGTTCCCTGCTCTTACCTTGTTATGCTGTCCATGGAGGACCATTAAAATGCTGCCGGCACCAGATAATAGATAAAAGTTATGGCCAAAAACAAAGCAAAGCAGGAACTGCTTAACTTGAACATGTGTACGGTAAAAACATATAAAAACGTAGGTTATCTGCTAACATTGTCAAACCGACGTGAGTGTTAGATTTGAAAATGTGCAAATGTTTTGAGCAAACATTAAGGCCGAATGCTACTGAAACACAAATACAAGACAATTGCTGCAAAAGGCCATTCTTAATATTTTAACTGTGTTGAGGTAATAGTGGGGTTAGCCAGGATAAGCAGTTCTAAATTTAACTCTAGTAACTCACAAGTTCTCTACATTACGGGGGTTTATAGAGAAAGGCAATGAGGTGGAGTGCATGCACCTACTGAGGACTTCATTTTAAGTCAGACCACCTCCAGCTCAGTACGAACAAAACAGGAGAGCTGGTGGTTGACATTAAAGAGCCAACGTGAGGGTGAGGATGTGGTGTGGAAGAATTTTATTACTGAATAAAAAACAAGCCAAACCGTCATAATTTGCACTTCAGTTATGCAGCAAAACCAGAAGTTTCACTAAAAATGTTTAGGATTCTGCTCTTTCTAGGAGTGAAAAGAGTCAAAGTGTGACACATACAGTAGAGGACCGCCCCACTAAGAAATAAGTATCCTTTAAACAGACTGACTGAAGCAGAAATATTAGAAGCAAAGTCCTATCCATGCTCTGCTTAGAAAATTTAGACAAAGGAGTAACCTGAGCGCTGGATCAGCGAGAGGTTGGTTTTAAACAGAACAAGGGAAAAATTTCAGCCAAGAAATGAGAAAGAAAATGGCCACCTTTTGACTGATAAACCAGCCATTCAACTGAAGCAAATGTTAAAAAAAGTCCTTAATAAAGCTATTGCTCCACATTGGAGGTGGTCCACATCTACAACAACTGTACTGGTGTTGCAACACAGATCTGCATAAGAAATGAAAGCCCTGGCTATTTTTTTTTATAAGACTAACAACATCATCCTCATGTTCTGCCAGACTGTAGTCACCAGTGTGACCTTTTATGCTGTTTTGAACTAAGGATAAACATCACTGCTGGTGAGAGGTGCAGGCTCAACAAATTCGTCATGAAAGTAGGTTCTGTTATGGGTCAGAGCCCTGCTTCGGTGTAGGCCGTAGCAGAAGCCAGGATGAGGATGAGGTTCTGTTTGTCAAGGTCAACGGCTCCTATCCCCCTAAATGAAGGAATTGCCTTGAGCGCCTTTAGCCACCAGGCTGTTCAGCTGGGGTGCACTAAACGGTTCTAAGGGTCCCTCTTACCAGCAGCCATCTGCCTCCACAGTGCCAACAAGAACAGTCAACAAAAGATTGCATTTATGACTGCATTTATTCCTGTTATAGTTGTTATTCATTTGTTGCTACGCGTCCTATGTTTCATCAAGAATAAATAGCCTGCATCATGTGCCTTAACCGTTCACCTACATTTCAGTCTTAGTGTGTTGATAGTCTTAAACTCAAGCAGAAATACTCATTTTGTTCATAATTTTTCCGCTACATATTTATTTTTCCATTAAAACACCTGTTGGTGCAAGTATCATCCTTCCCCCTGTTTCTCTGTGTTGCATTCCACCACCCTCAGGTACAGCTGTATGTAAGCGGAAAGGTTTTTTTTTTTTTTTACAGACCAACCAGTAATGCTTTGGTTAAGGGTAAACTAGACCCAGTTTAATTTGCGCATTACCTGTATGTACCTATTCTGTGGTTTGCTTATTGCCAATTGTATTATTTGTCATTGGTATTTTTTATTTGCGTAAGAACTCACGCTTATTAATAGTTAAGCATAAGTGAAAAATTCAGTAAATCTTAGGCCTATTGCTATTAAAAATATTTGCAAATTCCACTCGGGTTTAATCCAGACTAATCTGAAAGACAGCCGCCTCTATCCTGGCTGTCGCAACTGCTGGTAGCAGCACAGCAGCTCTGGCGCAGCTGTCCTCAGCAGTGCAGTGAGGACGGCTTTAAACACAAGCTGTCTGGCAGTGAGTACTGTGGCTGGCTGTGGAGAGCAATGCCTGTGAAGAGCTCTGAGTCTTCTGTGTTCCAGCTTCCTGTTTAGTTCCTGTGCACAAATGCTGGTCATTGTGTCCTTGTGTTTGTTCGAATCATCGTTCCACTGTGGCTTCACTTAAAGCACTGCGCAATGCTGTAAATAAAGTCTGCGTCTGGGTCCTTCCCCAACCATGTGACCAAGACCCTAGGAAAAAACTGTATCACTTCGTGTCACTTATGAGTTTCTAAGGGACAACCAGCAGCATTGTGCTTCGAGCCGCTGCACTGTGACCGAAAGGCCTGGGTTTGAATCCTCGCTCCTGCTGAATCACCTTGCAACCTTCTGATAAACTGGGCTTCTCACAGTCACGGTGGGGTTGTGTTTTCCAGAACAGCTCCGTCATGGATGTTCTGCTAACAGAGGAAGCGTTGCAGCCGTATTCCAAAGGTGTGGGCAGCAGGTCCTTATGAGAAAGATCATGCAAAGTACAGTGCCTCAAACTGTTCTGGATGCATGAAGTATTACCTTGCTTGTTGTGTGTTGTCTCCAAAATCAACTGAATTTTCCAGTCATCCTCCAGTTGAAAATTTCAACCTTCATATTAATATTTTTAAAAATCTCACCATGCATACGTAGGTACCTGAACCGTCCTGTTCACGCCAAAACATCTTTGTCTGCACAATTCCATTCAAGGGCACATTTTAATATTTTTATGACCATTCTCCATTTTTTCAAATTTATATGTAACCGCAGCCTTGCCTGCCACTGAGAAAAGAGATAAATTAGCCAGACGGAGCGTATATTCTGGCCACAACCAAAACCAATTTATTTACACTACGGCAAGCTCTTTGCCTCTGGAGTGTCCTTTCTTGTCATTTAAAAAAGTAGGATACTTTGACAAAGTTGAAATATTTTGTGCCGCCGTCAATGAACGGGAGCGTTTTGTTGCTATCGGACGGGTGCACATTGAAAACTGTTCATTAGGGGTATCATGAAAGAAGCCACAGCGTGGTCATGCTGAAATGGCTGTCAGAGGCTCCATGAGAGCTGTGCGGAAGGAAGAACCCAAACTCGGGCACAAACCAATCGTACTGATGCTCGAGCCCGAATGTGCATTCTGTTCTTTCCAATCCCTCTCAGCCATTCCGTTCTTTTTCATCAGAACGCTTTACTTTCCATCTGAATCTCAATAACCTTTCCTCCCCTCTCCTTCTCGATCCGTGCCATAATAACCCCGGCGGATGATGAAATTTTTATCACACGTTCGATTTATATTACCTCTTGTGCCTTCTTTCTGACTCTAATTACTTAAAAATATTCTCTTACAGCCCTCCAAATTTCCCACCTCGCCAGCTGACTGTTTTTAATGTCCTCTGCTGTTTGGATCTCATGTGTGGGGTTATTGACTGTTTAGTCCTGTAGTGACGTCGCAGGACATACAAAGTGAGTTTATCAGTCTCAAGCTGCAATGTTGGGGTCCATACCCCCTTAGCTGTCGTTTCATATCTCCTGCCCCCTTTTTCCAGCTTTCCCACTCATTTGTTACTTCTGCTGGTATCTCAGTGTCCTTAGATATTTCTTTTTTTTTTTCTTTTTTTTTTAATCGAGCCACCTTGAGAATTTGTACTTCTTTGAAACTGGAAAGTGTCAATTGACCTTTGTCAAAAAAAGCACAACATTTCTTTCTTAAAAATTTCTTTCTGACTTTTTAGCTATACAGGCAGCGGGGCAGGGGCGCAAGGCTGAATCACAGGTCAGCAGAACCATTACCTCTGCCCCTCGGCTGACCTCTGGGCTACTCAATGCAAGCGGGATGAATAAAGCAAGCGGTGGTGAGGATGGAAGCCAGAATGTGATGAGCAAGGTGTGGGACCCCCCGTGATTCATAAATACAGCGTGGCACTGTTGGAGCTTTACTTACCATCATTATAGCTTTTGTGTTCTTTTCATTTATGGGTTTTTATGAGTAGTTGTTATTTTAATTCACTTTTACTATAATCAGATATTATACATTTATACTTCATAGATATCTGAGAGGGTAAAAACAGATCCATACTGCATCCGCTGTTGCCCTCTGCTAAATAAAAGTTAATATTTTTAACTCATGGTATTGCCCACTATCTCTATCTTGTTTTTTTTTCTCCCTTTTTTTGTATTTTTCATAACACAAATCCTTATTCAGGAACAAGGGTGTAACATTTTCTCTATACACTGTACGTGCACCTCGCCGCTCCCCAGTTGCTGCGAGGGTCCAGAACAAGAAGCTCGCCCTGACCTACAGATCCCTACACAGCTCTGCCCCTTGCTACCTCGAGGCCATTATCTCTCTCCACCATCCACCACGAAACTCTGTTCCGCCTCTGGCAGCCTCCTATGTGCGCCTCCCCTCCCCAGACGCACTAGAAAGGATCGCTTGTTCTCCGTCCTAGATGCCAAGCTGTGGAAAGAGCTTCCGCTTGACACAGGGTTTGTTCACAGTCTCCCGACTTTTCGGCGCCTTTTGAAGACGCATCTCTTCTCAAGAAACAGCGGCACTCTCTGGCCTGTGCTTACTGTGTTACTCGATGGCTTCCACTGGCCCATTTATCTCTCTCTGCTCTTGGTGCCTTTTCGACAGTTTGATTTTCACCTTGATCTTGTCGGTTCAGTTTATTCACACTTTTATCATTTATTTAACTGTAGCAGGGTGTTTCATCTTAGGTTCACCTCATATCACTGCTATCCTTAACTACCATCAGGACTAATGCTCTGCGTAAGCCTGACATTGTAAGTCACCGTGGACAGAGGAGTCCCCCCTAAAAAAGGAGTACTATTATTACTATTACTATTATTATTTGTCTATTTTTAATGTAGTATTAAAACATTGATGGAAGTGTATGCTTTCAGTTCAACTTGTAAAAGTTCATACCGTCGTTGTGGATTCAGACTGCTGTGGTGTGGGTAAAACTTCTTGACTGACTACCGCCGTCCGTCATTTCTCAGGGGTGTTGCTCTCCCCCTGTTGCTGGGCTCACTTTCCAGGACGTTGGGGAAGAAACCTTGTTTGTGTAACAGAGATACAGGACTGCCAGGTAGACTTTTTTTTTACACTGGTCTTTATTTTTATCTTCAGTGGCCTCGTATATGACGTAAGCGCAGGAATGACGGTCAAACGGATATTAGCAAAACATCGAAAGACCCACCATTCAGCTCCTTCAGAAAAGCCATCCCTTGACCCTCTTTCAGCCCAGTGTTACTACTTCCTGACTCTTAAGTGTTTGGTCCACTTCCAGCTCTTTCAGTTTTCTGGCAGATCATAGCCTGCAGTCTTTATGCTCTGGTCAAGCTACCAAAACAGCTTTCATCTCCATTTGATTTTAAACAGTTCATTTTATTTTCATTTCATTATGCATTACAGGGATTGGAATTAACATCCGATTTATTTTATGGTAAAAATGAGATAGCTTGTATGAATTTCATGGCCCAGAATTCCAAAAACAAGCATTTCAGAATCATTACATGGAAATCTAAGAGTCTCCCTCTGAAACAGAGAGGGGAACCCTCTGTTTTAACAAAAGTGTCGCAATATGAAAACGTTATCCTAACAAGACGAACATGCCGGCTGACAGACGACAGTCGAAAACGCGCGTGGCAGGCGCTGATATTGAGATCATAAAAATCCCAAGGATTGAGCAGAGACAATGTGTTCTACTTTCCATTGACTTCCAAAACAAACTGGGAAACAAATGTCATGATGATGTGAGCAAGTGACAATTCTCATAAAACCCCGGGGGGCAATCCTGTAAAAAGATGGCACATGCTCATAAGAGAGCTTGGTGATGAAAGCAGGGCACTGTTATTACTATGGGTGGAACTGCTGCTTAGCTGCGCAGCCATTCCTATGTCTGTCATCTCGTGGCTTCTGCACCCTCTTTTGCTCTTTCTCATCTTCAGCACCCAAGCAAAGGAAAGTATGCAGTAAACTAACCTGCAGTTAAATGCTCCTCTTTTTTTCCCCCCAAACTCATTGCCCCCTGGAGAAGATGTGAAAGACTCATAACTTATTGTTGGCCTTGCGTTTTTCTGCACATCTTTGGTGCAAAGAAAGTCCATACATCTATTTCTGGCCCATGTACTGCCAAGTATAGCAAAATTGCTACAACATCTGTATCTCCAGGGCATTTTAGCAATTATTGCAAAAGCTCTTCATTTTACAACCCAGTCATTGTTTCCACCATCCTTGAAGATGCTGAAAGTCAACTAAATAATTTTGTGCTTTAAGGTGAATGGTAGCCGCATTGCAGTTTCTTGCTTACTTGGTGAAGGTATGAGATCAGTTAACCATTTTGTTGGAGGTGCACAGCTGCAGTCACAAACTGGTTTTTCTGCCCTACGGTGAAAAGTTTCCCATATTTTACCAGGGTGAACTGAGCTGGCCAGTGAATGGCTCCAAAGAAGCTGCACCTGTCTGCTGCAATAATAGCATTAAAAAGTTATTTTTTTTTAATCCTGCACATTTTTCTTTCTCTGACTAAAAAGAGAAAACTGACACTGTTTGTACATGCAAACAGCTAAAAAAAATTTTATATACTTATTTAAATGTGTATACAGTATATATGTGTACTATACATTTGTAAACACTACATATAGTTTAAATAAATACATATGTTCATATTCTGAAAAACGATGCACAGCTGATTATGCGTGGATTTTTCTTACTTTTCTGTACCGTAGAATAGTTGCACACGACCTGTAATGACTGTAGTTACCATCATAAATCCTACAAAAGCAATAATTATATGTGACAGTATTAACACAGAAGAAAGATATTTTTATTTCATTTCAGTTTAAGCCAATTATAGTATATTTGATTTCACTAAATATGCCATTAACTCGCAAACAGGGGCAATAGAATCTGTTACATGCGGCCTCACTTCGCGCAGGAGAATTCATCAAAACAGTGAGATGGCACAGCCGCTCAAGTATCATCTCGCTTCTGACAAGTTAAAATACGCCTGAATTTTGCTTAACTCACCATTAATGAGGGAGAAGTTGGCCATTACTCGCATGAAGTGGTTGCAGAAACTTCCAGCTGCAGGTTAGTTTAAGTAGAAAATGGATGCACTAAATGAAATCTAATCTTATACATAAATGCTTGCAGTCTCACATGGTCATACATTGACAGTAAAAGGATCATTTATTCATTCATTTTTGTTCAACGCATAATACAGACACTCATGTACATTTATTGACATTTTCCATTTATATAATTTTATATACAAAGATGAAATATTCTTCAGTGGTTTCTGTAGTAGCGCTAGCCGAGCAGGCAGAAGTTGGTCTTGGTGTCGCACTGACAGTTAAACGTCTAATTTTCAGAAAGCAGAGCTTTGCTGAGATGCTGGAGTTTTATTTGTTCTGGGGACCTTGACATAGAAATAAAGCATGAGTGAGAACAGTGAATTTTCCAATTTAGGGACTAAATGGATTGCATATTTATGATAACAACAATAATGATGATTTTAGGTATAAATATATATAATATATTTTTATATATTATATATATATATATATATATATATATATATATATATATATATATATATTTTTTTTTTTTTTTTTTTTTTTTTTTTTAATTTTGCTGCAGAGAACCAGACTCTCTTCCAAGTCAGTCCTGGTTTTGCTCTGGAGCTAAATTAAAATCAAACAGAAAAGCCATAAGCCAGGAGGCATTGCACAGACTGATGCCTTCAAAGGGAAGAATCGATCTGTAAATGAGTATTTCCGCATAGGACAGATGGGAACATGGTTGGCTCCAAAAGGTATATCTAAAATGCTGAAATTAATCTCATTTTTTATCACTGTGTACCTGTGTGTCTATTCTACACTCCCCATGGAAAGCCCCCCAACCACCACCACCACTAGCTTGACTAACCGGTGTGTGTCGCCATCTATTGACTGACTCTGGAAGTGCATCGTAGGGACCGCTGCTCAACACTGCCGTTGGAGGCACTGAGTCGATGCTCAGGGGTCAAAAGGTCTTCGAACAGTTATAGTTTGTTTAGCTTTTCAGGAGGGCAGAAGACTACATATATGCACTAGTTCTTTATTTTTTTACATTACTGGATCTAAATTTGCCTGAAAATCTACTTCCACTTCCTGCCCGGCCAATACCTTTTGCACTCATCCATTATCCTTCGCCACTTATCCTAGTCAGGACCACAGGCATCAAAACCTTATCCTGGAGCCACCAGACACAGGACTAAAAGACTATTTACCCTGGATGGGATGCCAATCCAATTGTGACCAGTTTCCCTGTTTAGTGAAACACAGATTACTAATACATTGGTATTGACAAGAAAAGAGTACTTTAAAATTTCTGAAAAATGTATATAGTTTTCTAAATCCTGCTACATCAAACTGTGATCGGAAAGGTTGTGCTCAGCGCCGAGTACTGTCAGCAGTAAGCTATCCAGCGACCTCCACTCTATTGCCTTTGCTGAGGCTTCCCACTCGGGTTAAGCTGGATTACAAGGGAGATTATCAGGGCGCCGGAGATCTGAACAGACCGCGGCTGCACTTTAGCAGCCACCTATTTAATCAGGGCTCATATGTGCCTTCAAAGTAGTTTTTCGCTGCGATCTCACACATCATACAAGGAGCTCAGGCCCAGTACATCCAGCTTATACTGACTGGCTGAGGAGGCTGACCCTTTAAAGGGTGAAGAAATTCCAAAGCAAAAAGCTGTGAAAATTTGTTATAATGGAAGGCTAACTGTAACTTTAAAAGGAGAAAGCGCTATCGAATATAATGCTGCACATGGGGAAAGTTAAGGTCACTGATAATGACAGAAAAGCACACACGCTGAGAAAACTGCGAATTGGTTTAAATCAAAGTTATAAAAGTGGTACCCGTGTGTCTGTGATGGGCAAAAACACAGTGCAATTTACACTGAATTAGACGTAAGCAAGGAAAAAGAGAGTGGCCTTTGTCAGGGGGTTCTATTAAATTATTAGATCCTGCGTTCTCTTTTCATGCCACAATCCAAGGGCACGTGTATGTGTGTGTGTGTGTGTGTGTGTGTGTGTGTGTTTGTCCTTTTCTGGACTACTGTCCCATCCAAGGGTAGGCCGCAGACATCCATGACCCCAAGTATTTACTGATAATGAATGGAGGGATGATGACTGGTAATGGAAGGTATAGTAAAAATAATATAGTATACTATGGTATCTTCAGATTACTTGCTTGCAATTGTGAATATGAACTTACAGTAACCTTTAGGGAATTGGACTCAGTCCCCTGTTTACATCCACTACACATTATATTTATTATGTACTGTACATTCTGGACCTTCTGTCAAAATCAACTTCCTGCTCACATTAGACTCATCAAAGCCATTGAAGTCATCTGTTAATCCTGACAGGAAAAAACCTTGAACTGCTGCCCATGTGGGAGGACGGTGGGATGCATTATTCTTCAATCACGGTCTACAAAACATAATAAGATTTAGTGGAATATAAGGCTGCGCAGTATTTAGGTTCATAAACTTGATGTAGGTGTGACATTATAATTTTCTCTGAGATGCTGGTGTGGCAAAATCTATGTATAAATGATTTTGATTAAATAAGTCATTTGTCAGGAACTTCGTACCCAAGTCATTTTTTTTTGTTATTTTTGGAAATTAAAACGTGCAGCACGTTTGTGAGTGTTTACCTATTCTAAGTAGACATCCGTTTCGGTGTTTTGAAAGGTGTTAATCCCGCACCTTCCCTGTGAAACTTGTCTGCAGCTGTCAGGTATTAATAATGTAACAATTTAGCTCCGGTCTGAACTGACATCATAACTCTGTTTTCTCTGTTTGAACGATATTATTGACACTTTCCACCAAAAAGCTTTCTCTTCTGCACCAAAGTGCAGATTTTACCCCAAAATACTCTATGATGTTCACATTGCCAGAGAGAACATTTCTTTTCCCAACCACCAGATGGCGCTAAAATCTTCTTTAGTGTAGTTGTAGGCGTACCGTCACACTGCAGCAATTCTGCCTTTAAAATGGCAGTTGCGCAGCTTAGCTTTCTGTAAACATGATGTGCCATCATGAATCTGAAATATGTCATGGGACTAAGATGAAATACATTCAACAAATTCACAGAAACCTCTTTTTTGAAATTAAAGTTCATCGTGTTAAATTTGAACTACTAAAAGGGAGCAACACAATTAAACAGAAGCATTGATGCACCGAAACCTTTAAATGCGAATGGCTGTAGTGAAACATAGGCAAGAGCTGTAACGTGAGATCCTCTCTCATGGCGCTGTGTGTGATGGCTTTCAGATGAAGGGAATTCTTCTCTTTTGACAGTTAACTCAGTAACATTTTTATTCGCGTTGCTTTAGTACTTATACATCTGTGTGTAAAGCTCTGTGTCTGGCACCGAATGCACTTTTGGATTCATCTAAGTGTGGGACACTGGGACACAGACAGAATACCCAGTTCTTCCTTTCACATGCAGTTCATTAAGTTCATAACAGTTCAAAATCACACACACACATACACACCATTGTACGCGGCCCACATCCCGACATCATGTCAACCCTGGCACATGTACCTATTTACAGTCAAGAAGTGTACAGTTGCCACGGCATCCATCCTTGCTATCCACTGGTAGAGAACTTTCCTTTGGAGTGAGACTGAGCGCGCAGACATGCTGACCATTGCCCTGACCCCCTGTTTTCCCCAACGTATGAGTTCCAAATTAAGTATTGAAACCAGAGAGTTGCCACTGTGCCTCCTTTTGTCCTACTGACCACTGCAGTTGTAATACAGAGTTTTAACTGCCGAAGCCAGAAAAACAACAGCAAAGACGATACTGACCGAATCAATGAAATGTACATTTTATGCAGGTTAAAAATAGAACCTTTTCTTTCTATCAACGCAGGTATTGTGGTTATGTGAATAATGCAGACTATGCGTTCCCAGTTAAAACCTTCAGCTTAAAATTATATGAATTGTGTGCTTTATTTAACCAGCTCCTCAGTCTAGGACTGTAACTAACAAGGTGATGGCTGAGTAGAAAGCAACACACACTGCAGGACAGGAAGAATAGCACTAAGGACCTCTGCCTTAGGCTACGCATGTGGATGTTGGATTTGGCTCAGTCGCTGCATTCTGGTCCAAACATGAGGTTTTTTATGCATGTTTGTTACCCTTAACCACTTCAGGACTTTGTCATGGCAGTCTGGAGACAATCCTTTGGATGAGACACCATTCCGTCAAAGGATGGGCACACACAAATCTTCGGAGTGTGGATGGAAACCCACACAAACAGATCCACACAACTGAGCTGGATTTGAATGTGAACAGAAGAGCTGTGAGGCAGTAATACATCTTACTCTGCCACCGTGGCACCTTTTAAAGTTTTTATTTGCTCTGAAAATTGTTTGCACTTTATCTTGATACATTATTCTATTTTGGATTGATGGGTAGATGTATGGATGGATGGATGGATGGATGGATGGATGGATGGATGGAAATAAAGAAGACTAATTTCATGTTACATTTTTGCTACACCCACATTTCTGCATAAAACCAGCAGGTGAAAAGCTTGTATTGTCAAAACAAACATAGAAAACCACCATCAGTCACAAACACACTCACAGTGCGGAGGAAAATATGTGGACACCTAACCATCACACTCGTATATGCTTGAACCTCCCATTCCAAACCCATGGGCATTAATATGAAGTTGTTCCCCCCCTTGGCTGCTATAACAGTCTCCACTCTTCTAGGAAGGCTTTTCACCATATTTTGGAGCATGGCTGTAGGAATTTGTGTCCTTTCAAACACAAAAGCATCAGTGAGGTCGGGAGAGAAGACCTGGCATTCCCATTTATCCCTAAGGTGTTCAGTGGGGTTGAGTTCAGGGTTCTGTGCAGCCTCTTATGTTCTTCCATACCAACCTAGGTAAACCATGTGTTTATGTTGCTTACTTTGTGCACAGGAAGGGCACAGTCATGCTGGAAGAGCAAAGGAGCTTCTTCCCCAAACTGTGGCCACAGAGCTAGAAACACACAATTGCCTAGAATGTGTTTGTATGCTGTATGGGTGAGACTGAAACAGCTGAACTCAGTCATCAGTCAGAGGGTCCATATACTTTGACCATATAGTGTTGGTACAGAAATCACTTTTTCAAGTACTTTAGACAATGTAGAGTGCCATCTGAAATGCAATAAAACATTAATTCTTTGCTGGGACAGTTTTATTGAGCAGCTTTGAGCAGGAGGTCTCGATGATGTGAAATTCTTGTTTTGCAGTGAAGCCACTTAGTATTCTGATCTTACCTTGAGATGCTCATAATTTACCACGCAGATTGATTTATTTTGCAGTTATGACCAAAGCTGTAGCACCGTAAAGACATTTTAATTTTCAGCCAGCGTTTCAGAAAAGCAGATGCAGAACTTTTGATTGTCTGCAGCTGAAGAAAGAAAACATTTTTGCACAGATGGATGTTTGGGCTGACAAATTACAAAGGAGTGCTGCTGCCAGTGAAACCAGGAGCTGTGACTGGGATGCTGAGCAGGGGGTGGAAGTGCTGCACAAATTTTCATGCTCCACACACAACCGGGCAAAACATTTCACCTTGCTTACTGGCAGACATCCCACCCCCATAGGAAAGGTCTTCACTAAGCTCACCAACCTTGCGAACCGTTATGCATCACATCGGTGTGTGAATATTTTAATAAAATCTCCACAAATATTTATTTATTTCCAAAGCCCTGCCTCACCTTATTTGCTGTTTGATGTTCTTTGACATCAGAAGTACATTTTTATCTACAGAAGTAAACTGAATCCCAGGTTAATGGGCGTAATCTGAGTTGAAGCTGAGTTTATCAAACTGGCTCATTCACACAGTCGGCACACTTTAATGGTCGGGGGAAAGTCAGGCGTCAGTGTCAGCGGTTTGCCAGAAGTGCGATGGTTAAAAATCACGTTTCTGTCAAACAACAACTGCTTGAGAGTGCTTCCACAAAAGTCAATAAAACCCTGGGTCAGGTCTCTCATGCTGTGCATAGACACCATCAGTCAGCAAGTAGCCATGTACTATATGCATCTGGCAATATTGTACTTTTTTGTATTTAATAAAATTTTGCATGCTGAGTTTTGTTTTTATTATTTATTTATTTATTAACATGGTAAGGACCTCAGTTTGCTTTATGTTGTTTCTGAATTTTAACCATGCTGAGCTAAAGCACATATCGACCGGTCCCTGAAATCATAATTCAGTTAAACTGCATTTTGGTACAATAGCTCCTGAACTCATTTCAAGTTATGAGTTATGAGTTATAAGCTTCTGTTACGGTGACAATAGCGCAAGGATCTACTGAGATGAGATCACTTCAGCCAGCCGGTTTTATATTTTGCTTTTGCATTGAGGAGCTCTCATTTTACAGCACTGACACATCTTTTATGTGAAAGTTGCAGTTAGATTTCTCATTTGGCATCACATCATAATGTGGAGTTGTTCCGATCTTGTTTGTACCGCTGTGATACGGAAAGCGAGCTGAGCTGAGACACAGATGTTGACTGGGTAAACAGATTGTGCTTTCCTGGTTAGGAGACAGCAGGGCGAAGGGGCTACTCGGGCTCAAAAAGCAGCACAGCTGTTACAGCCTGGAAATTCCTTTACATCCAAAGCAGAGGACCTGCACCTCAGTTCTTCAGGTGTATGCTGTGTGTTGGTGAGTCCCCAAGAGTAGTTCGAGCCGAAGTGTGGATGATATGACCACATTTCCATGTCAGGCACTGGTTTTTGTCTTGTAGGCCTGGATACATGTCTGCAAGATGTTCTGGGTCCTGCACGGTGCCCCTGAAGAGACTGAGATTTAAATTCAGGGAGAGAATTCTTTATCACAGGTGGTACTCTGTTGCACCACAGCATCTGGGCTGTTTGGAGGGGTTCAAATTCAGCACAGTCTGTATGGCATTTGTATGCTCTCCCGGTGAGTGTGCAGGCTTCTTCTAGGTCCACAGCGCTCTGGTTTCCTCCCATAGTCCAAAGATTAACCAGTTACAGTAAATGGCCCCCATTGCGTGAATGTGTGAGCGATTCTATGTGCGTGGCCACCCTTCGATGTACTGGTGTTCCATCCATGGTTTAGTCTTCTAGCCTAGCCCTGGTGGGATAGGCTCTGGACCCCCCCCCATGACCCTGACGGGATAAGCAGTTCCTGAAAATGAGCAAGAATTATTTAGCACAGTCGGGCACTGTGTGTAATATCATAAACATTTAAGGCCGTTGAAAATATGGAAGCTGCAGCAACACAGATATCAACATTCGATTTCCCTAAGTGAACCTGTATGCTATTTAAAGTGCAGTTCAATGAGTCTGTGTATGCAATGCAATGTAGTTTGTCGCATTAACAAAACGTTAACCCAACACAGCATTTCACTTTAATTCCATTTTAGTGTGGCGTTTCATTTTGGGAAAAACTCTTCTGAGACCTTTTAGTTGCAGCGATTACATGGAATTCTCATGCAGAAAAAATTGCGCGGGACAGCAGGAGCAGTGCTGGTAGGTCGGCGGACAGGGAAATATTGCGCTGTTTTACGTTGGGTTTTCGTTTCAAAGTTCAGGATTATAGCAAAAAAAATACTAATTTATGCTATAATCCCACGCTTTACGCAATCTGTGGAAAACATGTCCTTTTCATCTCATCTGGAGAGCTGCATTTGCCCAGTTTGTTTATTTCAGCTTTTGTTTGCCAGCTGGATTATTTTATTAGAATTATCCGGTAGACATCGGGGAGTTATTACTGTGCGAAGCCTTGTCGGTTTTGCAGAATTGCACTGTTTGACTTCATCAGACCGCACACTTCATAAGCAGACGCCAAGGGTTCGGAAGGATCCTTCACTCTTAATTGACTTAAGAATATCAGTCATGTGTAATATTACACACTTGTAAAATATGAAGTGGATATCAGTCCAGCATAGCTAGAATAAATTAAAGCAATAGAACATTAAAATTTATCCACGCGTTTTGGCTGAAATTTTGTGTGGCCCAAAACAGACTTTCATCTATTGTGGCGCAAGGAGCTCTAAGGTGCTGGCACTTCTTGAAAGGTAACTGCAGTGCCTGGCTATGAGTATCATAGGGATGGTTTGCGAAGCTCCATTCATTGTACGCACTGAGGAAATTGCAAGGATTGTTGGAGATCATCGGCTGCTGTCTGCCACCTCCTGTGCCGGTCAACTGGTTGGGTACAACAGAGCCTCATCCAAGAACAGGCTACAGTCAAGCTGACTAACTGCACCCAAGTACTGCAGAGAGCATGGACCTTGCTAAAGCAATGACGCTCCATCTGCTGCACCTACCTGCCTTTGTTTGTTTGGATGGATGGATGGATGATGGATGGATGGATGGATGAGAAGAACAGTAAAAACTGGAACTGGGTACACCTTGAATATGCAAATCAATACAGATGCACAAAATAATTCAGAAGTCATAGGGTTGCAGTACTCAGCAAGGGTGGTCATGCGACACCAAGACGTTCCAAAAAGGTGGCATAGTCTTCCAGAATTCACTTTTCATCACCACGCAGATCGAACGTTAACCGGCGGCAAGCAATATGCATTGCCGTTTTGTTGCTTTACAGAAAATTACAACCGTGACCCACACGAGGCATCACAATTTTATGTCAGTGCTGCTTTTTTAAGCTGAAAATATCGAAATGTTTCTCTAACATGCAAATTAGTTTTTAGCAGCGGGCTAACACGGCGATAAGACGTCGAATGTTATGTCAAAACAATTTGCCTGATGTGCATAACTGAGAAATGTTAGTCATTTGTTGGTGGTGTTAATGCACATTCTTGGGCCTGTAGGTATCGGTGGGCAATGGGCTGCAAACAGCAGCAAGATGTTAGATGTTTCGTCTAATTATGGATTTTAGTCCCAGAGGTTCTGTATAAGAGTAGAAGTTCCAGAACCCATAGTAGTCACCTACACGCTATTTTTGTGCCGCTTTTGCGTGAAGCAGCTTTTGACAAACACATATGAACTGTTTGTCTTTACAAATTTCAGCACCCAGGCCTGCTTCTCCCAGGCACCCAGCAACCTTTCTTCTGCTCCGAACAAATGTGTGTTATCTCGAAGTGTCAAGATTATTTGATGAAAGCTGTTGAAGTTTCTGCTGCAGCTCTGACTTTCAGGTTGCGGAACAGATTCTTCGCCCCGAAAAGAGCGATACGCACTAATAAAGAATGAAAAATGGAAACGTGTTTAAACGCTCACATTTGAGCATCGGAGAGAACGCTTAAGCCTCGGGTGGCTTTTCTTTCCATCTAATTCTGTTCTTTCGTCCACAGCAGAAAGAGAGAGATTATGCCTGCTGAATGCACGATGAAGTCAGTCATTAGGCTTAGCGTTGCTGGGGGCTGGTGGGCTGAGCGTGAGCGTGTGAGGCTGCTCAGAGGCATCCGTCAGCCGCACGCTCCCGCAGCCTCTCACACCCTCCTCATCCCTCTGTCTCCTGAGCAAGGGGGAGTCACGCTACAGCGGGAGAGAAAGGGGAAGCACGCAGCACGGAAACCCACTCCGCTTTCTCGCTGCCGCTTCGGTGCTCCTCATGCTTCTCCTTTCTTCCCTCCTTTCGTCTTTTGGTGTAAACGACTGGGATTCCGCGCGTGCCAGCAGCCCAGCGGCAGCTCCTCTCCGCAGCCTCTGAGAAGCAAGGATGCTAAACAACCTGACCGACAGCGAGGACGGTGATGGGGGACTCACCAGCCAGGGTAAGTGAAAAACCGTTCACATTTAAAGGCAAAAGTATAAGGGAGGCTTTTGGGGGTGGGGGTTGGCGGGGGTGCATTGCTGATGCTGCTACCTGCAATGGCCCACAGCACCTTATGGGAACAGTTACCGCAAGGCTGCTGTGACAGGAATAGTGATTGTGGTTCCTCCTGTGTTGGAAGCGTGAGGGTTTCGAGGCGGAGGGACGTGCAGTCAGCGCGGCGACCGTCCACTTAGCCTCACGGCTCTGGAACTTGGCAGCGGCGCACTGCTCTGTTCGAGTGTGGTCGCCTCTCGAGGCTGCGCTTGTCAGCCTTCATCTGTCCCCTCTGATCTGTTCCCCACGCATGTTCCCGTCTGCCTCGTCCTGTCTGTCGCTCCCGCCGCAATTTCACTTTTATCTTAGCGGGGCTTCTCCACAGCTCCAGACGTGGCTGCGTTACGCGGTTCTCCAACATTTTTTTGCATCAAGAACAGCTTGCCGCAAATTTAATGGGCATATGTGAGACGTAAAAATGTTGTGTCGGTGCGTGTGACCCATTTCGACAACCAGGATTTTATTGCCTGCCATATTTCGGTGTGGGGGGGAAACCATCTCGACTGTTAATTCCAGTCTGTTCTGATGTTTCCCGTGTCCATGTTTACAGTTGTAGCCTTTGTAGCGATAAATATAGATGGTTTGGAAGAGACATTTTTGGTCTTGTAGCTTCTTTCAATACACCATGAATACTGTGGCGACACTCTCCTCGGCACGCAAAGCGATTGTCGCCTCGCCTCTCTTTGTGGCAGCAGCAGCTCAATGTCCAGACAACCAGATTTGCTCTGTCCAGGGTTCTGGTTCTGCCTCTGAGAGCTGCACTGCAGGCTGCTGTCCTTGGTGTTGAACTCTCTTTCGTGTTTTTACAAAGAAGATGGCGAGACTTTGAAATATGCAGCAACCATTGCACTGTTCTTCATGTAAAAGCAGCAACACATCTACATTTCTTGCTTGTAGCTTCAAAGAAAAGTTACCTGATTTTGCTTTATTTTTGCCAATGATAATACTATTATTATGATCATTCAAATACCATTTGTCTGTGTTCGGAGCCCTAGCACCTATAAAGTGAAGCATTCGTTCAAGAAATGTGCGTTTTTTTTTTTCTTTTCTTTTTAACCAGAACTTGAGCGTTTCTGTGGCCATTGTGCTAGCAAGCAGAGCCGCTGCTTAGCGTGGGTCCAGTTCCGAGGTCATTTTTAAAATATTATCTTCAACTCCACAGGCTTTTGAAGGCTTCTGACACTGGCAGCCTTACTTGTTGCAGATTATCGCGGGAGAGTGAAAATGTAGCTCTCGGCTTCCTTTGGAGAGATGTCCCTGTTGTCCTGCCAGCAAACCTTAATGCAGATCCGTTCACTGCCAACTGGTCGCACATCCGGTATGTCAGGCATGCGAGCTGAGACTCAGAGTCTAGCACGCAAGCTTCTAGCAGGACCTTTTGCAGCACACAGAAGCAAGTTTGCTGGCAAATAACTGCTCCCACCTATTTGCAGCCAGTGAGCCTTAGCATCAGGTTTACAGACTGAATATTATTTACCCTCAAAAAGACATATGAATGCATCCTGAATTTTTCTCCAGTTGAGAACATCAGCAATAACATACATTCGTGACACGTGATCCCTTTTAATTCAAAAGACAGTAAATTTGTCAAAAATTCCCTGTTCAAATTCTTCACAGCTTGACCATTTGTTTTGAAGTGAGTAATGTCTGAACCGTGAATTACATACATACAACAGCAGCATTAGTCATTGCGGCACTGATACTTGTTCTTTCTGTCTGATGCTATGACGGACAGCAGCTTCTGGGCAAAATAACATGATCGCAAATGTGCTTGAGGCCGTGTGCATTTACACAGCGCACCGCAGACTCAGATTTGCATAACTGGTTAAAATGTACCCATAATTTTTGTTCTTGTAGTAGACATGTTTTGTGGAATTCAAGTTTTATATACTGGTTGCACAGTGTACTTTAATCTGTATGTATTTATTAAACATGTGGAGACGGGAAAAAAGTTATAATTCTTACTGTTCCTTTTTTGGCAGACACCCACACAGAGAACTGAAGGCCATCATAAAATATGCAGGTTTCACTCGGTAGGGACAGCTTGGAATTTAAACAGAGGTCACCGAGCAGCACATCCTTTAACTGAAGCTCCAGTCAGCCACTTGTCTGTGCATGTTCAGGTTTTTTCTCCAACACATATTGTTGGCCTATAGTCAAGCAACATATTTCTACCTGCATAAGTAACCTTTCTTTTAGGTTAAGTCCATCTACTATTCTTGCATCACTTAGTCAAGTCCTAGTCGAGGTCACGGCGGTGCGGGACACATCCCAGAATCTTTGGGTGCAAGGGTCCAACACAGGGTAGCCACACATACTCATACATGCACGCACTACAGGAAATTTATATTCACCTCTTAACCTGAAACACGTGTCTTTGGACTGTGGGAGGAAACAAGAAGCAAACTTATAAAATAAACACAGACTGAGCAGGACTGACTCAGGAAAGTTGGCCTGAACCACCCAGCACTGCTACTTGGTGAGCCATTGTGCTGCCCCTCTGTGTTAAAGTTTCTAACATGCGCAGTAGTGAGTAAAAAAAAACGTTGAGTTTCTTAATGTGTTTGTTCATTTCTAAATCATGAGACAATCCTAGCAGTTAGGTACAATCCTGAGAGATCAGGGGGGCATGGGTGTCTGGGTCAGCCTGGGGTGCAGGGTGGAACTGACTGATAGAAAAAGAGAGTAAGCAAAGACCAGCTATCCTTTCCTCTATCTCCACCAGCCAGTTCCTTTGTGAAACATGTTTCTTTCTTGCTTGGAGAATCTTGTGTTTGGTGTGGTCCATAGCTGGAGAAACTGCCTCCATTTATCATTATTGCCCAGGGGTTTGAATAGCAAATTGGATGCCATGGAGACTGAATGTGTGGACTCCCCCTCACATGCCAAGGACCATTGCTCCACCCAATGGGTGAAGAATACTTGGGCACAACCAGCCAAGTCCCTGGTCAATGGCCCACCTAAAAATTAAAGGGCTGCAGATCTCAGTGTGCAGAGGACTGTAGCCAGAGGAGTGCAGCAACCTCGTCCCAGGTGGTAGAACAGCAGTTAGGTCCACCCATGCAAGATTTAAACACTGTTACTCTGTGCTACTATAAACCCATGCTGTCAGGTGATGCACAACACCAGACATTTCTGCTCCTGTGCAAAGCATATATTTCTAGCACAAAGGGAAAAGAAAAAGTAACACTTCTAAAGCCCAGAGTCTTTACTGCCTATTTGTCTTTGTTCTACCTTTTCCAGGCCATGTTCCTGTCTTGGGTTCTTCCAAATAAACTGAAACTGAGCTGATCGACCCTGACTCCAGGCATTGCCCTGGGTAAAAAATTAGTGTCATAGTGTTGCCAAAAGCAGAACCGGGTGTAACCAGACCAATATGGATGATTTGTCTCAGTTTTTCTCTTTCTCCTCTCCTACATCAGTAACATGCTGTGTTCCAGCGGTGTAAAAAGGGAATTGGGAGGAGTGGCACCTAGACTTCTGGTTACAATAACTAAGTGCATGTGTTAAGGAGGCATAGTAACTAGGGACAGCTGTCTGTTTACAGTTACTAAGGGCAGCTATTGCTGTCTTCCCCCCATGAGGTTTCCACTGTCATTAATTCCAGCAAATTCCGTAGTATTGCTATTAACTGTACAATAGAGAGGGTAAATTATAGTAATTATCCATGGAACCCTATATTACAATCTGTCACAATCATGTTTAGCTTTAGTAAGGCATTTAAACTAAAGTGGTCAAAAAAGAAGCACTGTTTTGTATAAATTTGCCCCATGTCTGTATGGGTTTCTTCTGGGTGTTTCAGTTTCCTCCAACAATTCACGTCATTCAAGCCATGAGTTTTGGGTTGACTGGTCACTCTAAATTGCTTGTGGTATGTGTGTATATGAGTGACCGTGGGTGATTGTGGCTACTCTGCAATGGATTGGTATCCCATTGAGAGTGTACACTCCCCCCATCTTGCACCCAGTGATTCCAGAATAGACTCAAGACTACAACAAGCTTGACCAGGATAGCAGTTAATGGAAATGGATGGATGGATGGATGGATGGATGGATGGATGGATCCCAATCCCCCACCACAGCATAGCAACTCTGTAATTTGTTAAAACTAGAGAACAGGACTGATCATGTAGGCCAGCCCTTACTTCACTGGGTTTCTGAGGTTTAAATGTACTCAGTATTAGCATGGCAGTTGCTCTCTCTGGACCACAGTCACCCTTCCCTGTTGTACTTTAATCATAAACACGCTGATGCTGTACCAGTAAAAAAAAAAGGCATTAGAACACTTTTGCACTGAAAAATTCAATTTAATATAGATCTCTGCCTGCCTTTCTGAAATACACCTGTTCTTTTTAACCAAATGGCACCTTTTTCCCTTTTAATTGGATTCTGAACCTTTACTGCACTTTCTAACACAAACCATAGCATCCGTTTCACAGCTAAGACCAATAATAGCGATCACTGCGGCATGAAAATCCCAAAAATTTCAATAGTTACAATAATTACTTTACATTAGATACATTAGCGTGCTGTTGACTTTGTGGATTAAAAGATGCATGCACAAGCTTATGTGCTTTTAATAACAGATTTAGCAACAAGAACACATGGAGCTTGATTATACCGCCACACAGTAACACAAAATAAAAACGGGAGATGCGTGTGATACAGAATCCTTTTTTTTTTCCCCGAGAGAGATCAAACAGACAAGCAAAATATTCCACTGCAATTTTTCAGATGGAATCAGCTGCTGAAACACTGCAGATGGGCTTCATGATAATAAAGGTCTGCATGCAATGCAGATTTCAGTTTACCCCGGACACCATTCAATTACAGCATGAACACATGAATGATGTGAAAATTGCACATCCTGCACATGGAAAAAAGCGGCGTGTTGTTTCTAATGTTCCCTTAACAAAAATGAGAAGCGCGAAGGAGAATAGACGCAGCATTCCGCAGCACCTGTTGGGAGTTACAATCTCCTTGAAATTGAAAGGAATATCTTACTGGTGGCTCTGAGAGGGTGCCGAGGCTTCCGAAAAACACTTTGTCTACAATACGCTCGACAAACAATTTGTATTCTGCCCAGTAGTGAGTCATGTGGGCTTGGACATCGGCCATTCAGTCCTGATGGCTCATGGAATCCATTGCTAAACTTGCCAGGATTAACACTCGATATCATCTCTGTGCCCGATGTCTGCAGACATTAAAAATAAAAAGCACTTTAAAGGGTGTGGAAGCTTAATACAGGACCAATAAGTTGGTGAACCAGCCCTAGGATCTCGCATTATTGCTAGACTTGTAAAAAAAAATATGATGGAACATGACACCTCATCATACTATGGCTTGGAAGGATGAGTATGTAGATACAGTAGAGACACAAAAAACTGAAGAGATGTACTGCTGAGGACAGCACACTATAATATTTTTTATATTCTTTTCAAATAATGTTATTATAGCAAAAAAAAGAATCACACATTGTCTTTTTTGCTGTCTGCGCTTTTCATATGTATGGAAAATCCATACAGATGCTTATTTAGAACCAAGGGCTGCACTTTTCTTTACAGCTCTGTGTTTCACGGGGTTCCAAGAACCGCTCCCTGGTCGCTCTTTGTTTCTCAGAAAATTCCAGGGGGTTACTCTTCAGCGGTCTGCGATTCCAGGAGCAGTGATGCAAAATCACTGTCTGTCTGTTGGACACAGTTGGGGGACCCAAAAAAGGGGCTTGGCAAGGTGTGGGACAGTGCAGCAGAGAGAAGTCTTTGACTTTGCTGTGGTAAAAAAGGTGGAATCTGCGAAGTCTCTTCTTCTGTGGTGAATAATGGGTTTTAACAGCAAATATGGGAGGGCAAACAGAACAGTGAAAAGGATGTCACATAGGGATGCTACACTGACATTCCAAAATACACTCACTCGCTCACTCACTCACTCATTCACTCACATGATCAATCACTCCTTGTGCTGGTCTGCGGTCCGGCAGTCCAGTGCCCGTCTCAGAAGCACACAGTGCCTGACTAGGTAGGGTAAACCCCCGACTGGATGCCAGTCCATCATAAAACCCAAGGTGGGAAGAGCTTGGGTGCTCGCTGCCAGTGGCCAGGAAAAGCCATCCAGGACACTGCTTCCACAGAAAGGCTGGAAGGGGGCTTGCCAGTCATTCAGAGCAATCACAGCAGGTCAGCTTCTATCTAGGGCAGCGTCTGCAAAGCTTATTCCTGTCCAGAGCAGACCGGATGATCTGGTGGCTGACAGCACTGGGCACAGCAGACAGATCCAACACCAAAGAGAGACACACTGGCCTGGCAGAGTCATCAGGCATAAGGGGCTGAGAGGGACACAGCCTGTTCAGTGTCCGGCTCTGAAGCTGGGCTGGTTCAAATCCAGGGGCTTATAATGAAAAAACATGCCTTCCATGCAGGGGTCATTGTGAAAGAAGCAAAATGGAGCAATATTCATAAGTAAGATTATATAATTCCCAAACATCTGTGATGTCTTCACAATAATGCATACGTGTGTGAAATATGCAAACATTTGCTGCTGTCCATTTTATTATTGTTAATAATAATGAGTCTTTAATGTACAGTAGAGTAGTTTAATAAAAATTATGTAATGTTCTAGCGTTGGGTATTATATCATTGTAGTACAGCAGAGAATTATATAAAGGCTCCCTCTTAATACTAGATATGGGATTTTTAAAAGCTTCCTGCTAGTTTTACTGATGTATTTTTATCTGGTTTACAGCTTTGCTATATTTTGCCACAAGCTGTTTTAGTTTGGATTAGGATGAGCGCAGCCTTTTTGCTGTGCTAGCGAGGGTGTTCAGGTGACAACACCTGTACATGGACTTGGGGAGAAGCGAATTTCCTTCTGCTTTCACAGGGTTACAGAGGGACCCACAAATACTCGATTATTATGATAAAGGCCTCATAATGTGCCGTTTGCCCACGTTTCAGATTTTCAGCAAATGTTAGTCGACAAAAATACCACATAATGGCAACATCCATTACTTTTACAGTTCATGCTCATACTTTATGTTTGGGCTTTGACCTTTCTATGGCCCCCAAACACAGTTCTTCCTTTGCCTCTGTGGAGATTTGCAACTGGTCTCATATTTAATGCAACCCGGAATTTGTATAAAGTGATATTAAGAGCACAACTACGGCTTGCACAGTTTTAAGAACTCACCAAACCCTGACGTGCAATTTAGCAAAGGTGTGTGAGAACGGGTGCATGAGGGCAAGGCCGATGGAAGGCAGCGTGCAAGCAGAGTGATGCAAGTGCGCAAACATTGCACAGTGATAAGGAGTTCCACCATTTTGTCTTTGCACACAAATGACGGCTAGAGGCTCTGCATAAATTATGGCTCCCATCCATGAAGATATGAAATTAAATATATCTATGGCATGCATTTAGAAGATAAGGATGCTGAATAATGTTGATATTTCATGACGTTTATGCTGTGTTATGTAAGACATGTGGATAGCTTTCACTCTGGCCTATGTGCAACCTTGTACAGAACAAATGGTACGCAGTATAATTTCTGAAACAAAAGTGCAAATAATTCAGCTTTAAATTACAAAATATTCCAGTAAGAAGAGCTAAGGCAGAAGTGAAGCGGTGTACACGAAGCTTAGGAAAGGGATGAAAGCGGAAAGAGGCAAGCAGTGACAAGGAAAATCTGGAGTATGATTAATCCATCGGTATATCTGTAATCCAGTCCTACTTCCGGTAAATGTTTTTATTAAACAGCTGTACTTTCTCAATAGTTCAAATATTTTGGCCAAAACTGGTAAGAAGGAAACTTGGGCTGAGCTGCAAGGAAACATGCAAGGTTGGAAGAGAGACGGGAAGAAATGTGGGGATTTTGGCAGAGGTCTTATACACTGCTTGGTAAAGTAAGATCTTAGTTAATAATAAGAGTAAAGTAATAAGAAGAAATCAGACAGTGCTGCATTGTTCCCCTATTCCTTTTCTTATGTCAGTTCAGAGCGTACTACTTCCTGGTCAGATGTTCTCGTCTAGGTATCTTCTCGACCTCCTGACCGCATACAGCCAAGCTAGGAAAATGGCCCTACAGCATGGACACCATGGTTTACCATAACTTGGCATGATTTATTGCAAGTCCCTATGAACTAAACATTGTGGTAATCTCTGTGCAATTGCATTTCACCTCTCGAGAGGCCTTAGCTGATGCTGACCTAAGACAAGACAAGCATCCAACGCAGGCAGAAAGAGATCAACTTTTAGCCAAGCAATAATCCCTCAGGCTAAGCTAATACAGCTCATAATTTCCCTCATGTCCTGTCATTCTGGATTGGAGATTATTGAGCATTAAGTCCCCTCATCATCATATTTTACACTACTTTATCTATGTGCATGTCAAACCATCCTTTTCAGAGCTTCAATAAGGAAACCTGAAACCTTGTTTTTACTACACATCTTAAACTTTATAGGTAATGCTTGTAATAAAAGACTAATAAATAAACTGTAAAAAACTGATATTTAATACTAGTGCATAGGAAAATCAAGTCTGTTATTTAGTTCTGGAGGGCTTTGTTCCATCACTGATTTTATTGTGTTATATCTGTACTGCAGCAGCAGCTGATGTTTGGAACCAAACAGTAATTTATAAAAATCTGTAAATTTATAGGCAGCACAGTGGGTTGTTCAGGTCAGCGTGTGGGTTGTTCAGACATGAGTTCAATTCCAGCTCATTCTGTGTGGAGTTTGAATGAGTTTCCTGGTTTCCTTCCACAGTCCAAAGACATGTGTTTCAGGTTAACTGGTGTCTCTAAATTACAAACCCAGGTCATCCAGCTTGGGCATGAGGCTGACAACCCTACTGTAAAAATGCTTTTTATCTAAACAGAAAGACAAACTGAGGGGAGAAGACTGGAAATCAGGGAGTCTAGGGTTCATACCGCCAAAGGGTCTGAAAATGGTCATAATGCCAAGGAGTTACTTTACACTGTTATGGAGTTAGTTTATGTAAATATACAGAAACCTTTTTACAAAGTGACTTTGTGACAGTGATTTATCTCTGTCATATTTTACACTTGCATGACAGTGATTAACATTTATTGACTTTGATGTTGACTATGGTAACAAATATTCTTTTTTCTGTACTTTGCAAAAAAGATTTTTAAGCACCACCCATTTAATCGCCCAACAAAGCAAAATGCTGAGGAAAACTATTCCTGGACTAGCAAATAGCAAATAGAATCCAAGTTAAATTATTTCATGATTAAGTTTTGGCCTTTGCAAGAAAATATTAATTTATATTCATAACTATACTGTGCTGCATTAAACTGGCGGTGTACCTATGAGCTCAGCATTACACAGCTTCTGAGACGCTCTTAAAAACTTCAAAGAGCCGGAAAACAGGTCTTGGGAGGCAAACACATTTGGTAGGAAGATGGGCTTATAACTGTCAGTCTCTTCAGTTTTTGACTTGAAGGGCTGAAATGGGATTTGACTCAAGTCTTCAGTCTTTTAAAAAGATTAATTAGGAATATAGAAAGCAATGAAGCTTAGTAATGCAAGAAGAAGAAAGAGGCATAGGTGGAAAATTAGTTAAGGTAAATTTCACACCCACAGCAGAAGGTATATTTCTCCCATTTAGCTGTCCTGGACCAATCCCTCTGTTTCAGTATTACGGTGGTTGACTCTGACTTTTTACGACATTTGTAATAAATCAGTTGACAGGTATAGCATTCTACAACCTCTAAACGGATGGCAACCTGTCCAGGGTGTGGGCTTCCAAGGCCAGCACCCAGTGATTCCAGCATAGGCATCCGAGTGAGGGACTGAATGCTCTATAATATAGTAAAATATTATTTTCATTTAGTTATACTGCATTTTACATCACGGATCTGTCTTCTGTGCTATATTTCATCTCTCACCATATTTATCATCCTATAATTAATACAGTAATTATCTATGGAAGACACTGTGCTGCAGATCCAGAGGTAAATTTAATAACAACAAAAATGAGTAAAAAGGAAAAGGGAATATTATTTGTAAATATGGAATCATACTGATTTTTGTCATACAGTTAAATGTTTACATTTATATCTTGAAATTATATAATTTCATATCTACAATATTGCAAACAAAATTTCCATTTTAAATTTTAGTTATAATAATTAGTAGCTAGATTTATAGAAATAGCCTGAACTCTCTTCAATTCATTTGTGGTAAGATTTAAAAATTGCTTTAATTCTGCAGCTCTGCACAGATTTCAAGAAGCAGAAGCCACAAACATGCAGCTGACTGAAATGTAATTTTATATTTATTTATTAAGTTTATAAGAATTCCTGTAACTACTATATACTATATAATACTGTCTGTACGTATGTACATATGTATGTATGTACGTATGTATGTATGTTTGTATACTGTAACATGTGCACTGGATCCAATAGGTGATAAAAAAAATGAACACACATGAGGACCATTTTCACACGTTGCTGAGGAGATG
This sequence comes from Heterotis niloticus, assembly GCA_018136845.1. Lineage (NCBI taxonomy): Eukaryota > Metazoa > Chordata > Actinopteri > Osteoglossiformes > Osteoglossidae > Heterotis > Heterotis niloticus. The sequence goes on from CM030898.1 coordinate 6,635,412, forward strand.
AGACGCATGTTCTACATTATCTTGCTCCAGTCCAACTATGCCGGCAGCTGTAAGACTATCAGAGCATACAAAAGATGGCTGAATGCAGTCAGCTAAGCACATTTTGCCTACTGGCAAGTTCTAGCCATATGATCTGGACTGGAGAAGAAAACAGAAAACAGAAAACGTTCTGTTTAGAAAGGCTTACCAAGTTCCGTTGATACATGTACTGATGTATTTATCAAGAAATTTATATTTGTATTTTTTTTTTATCTCCCGGTGGCTGGGCTGGAGTCCAACTCAGTCTGTGAGGATTTTACATGTCCTCCCTGTGTCTCAAAGACTTGCACTTTAATCGGAGACTCTAAAATTGCCTGTGGTGACTCTGCGTGCGTGTGTGTGCGTGCGTGTGTGTGTGTGTGTGTGTGTGTGTGTGTGTGTGTGTGTGTGTGTGTGTCTGTGTGTTTGGCAGCCCTGCGATGGGCTAATATCTCATCCAGGGAATAGTTACCAAGCTCGAGACTGCCACAGCCCTGATGAGGACAAGCAGTTAGTCATGATGGATGGATGGATGGATGGATGGATGGATGGATGGATGGATGGATGGATATCTTGGGCTTAGTCAGATGTAGCATAGGCCTCATTTACTTTCAGAGCTGCTTTTGTGGCAAAATAGGCAGTAGAATGCCAATCACAGGTAGAATTCTGTGTATTCACTGCCCTCTTCTATGATGGGCTTTAGACTAGTACTGATAGTTCTGTTTCAGCCTGTTTTTCTAACTCAGCCCAAATTCTTGTTACGTTGTTATACTGATGTCATATTAGTACATCATCACTGTGTTGTTTTGCCTAAACAAGGCAGCTAGTTACACCACAGGTAAGGTAGTAGACTCCATATCAAAAGGTTGCTGGGTCAAACAGCAGCAGATGTGGGAAGAACTGCTCTTATACCCTCTGCTCTTCAGCAAATATCTGTCTGTGAACGTGAACAAAACTGCGCTCCTTGAAACGCTTTGGATAAAAGCCTTTGCCGAGCCAGTATTTAAATATTGCATTACCCAAGATTCGTCTCTTCCCTCTGCTTTCTCATTGGACCCTTCAAGGGTGAAATGTGCAGGGCAGCTCCAGGCCGGACAGGCAGGATACAGAACTCCACTTTTTATATATTTTTAAAGAGCATTTTTTAAGGACAAAGATGTTTTATGAGGCAAGTCTTTCCTTTGCAGGTGAGCCGCTAATCCACCAGCAAGGTGTATCCCTGTAAGTGGAAAGCGATGCGATCTAGGTCACACACACTTGCACCGAGAGTCCGCGTGCATGCTGGCAGCGTGTGAGTGGCTCTACCTTTTATATACCTCTTGGGATTTTCGTTGAAGTCAGCACCAGATTCATGCATACATTTATCGACTTACAAATCCTTCAGTGGGGACAAAAAGGGAGAAATCCAGCATTATATAACAGGCATTCATTTCTGTTTGCTTGTAACAGCAATTACAGCTTTTACCTGCAGTGCATGTACATGACTGCGGATACACAGAGTGTTCAAAAATATGCACTTTGTAATGCCATCTGTGAAATTTAAACAGTTTGGATCAGACTGTTGTGATCTAAAGCTGATTTACACAAAGCACCACATTGCAGTTTCAGTTGTATTTTATGTGGCGCTCTTCTATCCCGGAACTGTTTTCATAGGAAATGTTGATAACCCTCTCTCACAGGAGGAACACGGCTATCTTGGTGATTTTCAGGAAGAAATTAGTAGGTAAACCAAAGCTAGGCTTTTGTTGAAGCAGACAAACCTTGGAAAACTTTCCAAGAACTGCATTTGCACGATATATGTATGCAATGCCCAGGTTGCATTTAATACATTTCCTCAGAGTAACTGGAATTTTGTTTAAATGCTACACAGAGCTTATGTGACCTTCCATGGGGTCCACAGACCTTAGCTCTATGGCTAAGCCCCTTTCCCTTTGCTATACTAAGCTTTTAAAAGCCAGCAAAAACTCTCCATTTTATAATAAGTATGCCATGTGGAAGAGAAAGACTATGTCTTTCATAGCTCCCAAAATGCTCTCCCGCATGGCGTTCCAAGTTTAAGTATTAAATACATCACACCATCATTTCTTCATGTCAGTCATAGTTGGAGGAACTGTTTACATCCTGAAAAAGGTTTGTGAATTAAAACTAAATAATTATTTACTAGTTGCAGTTGTTACTTTCTCTGTTACTTTATCTATTCAACTGTTTATCTTGGCATTATACCCCTGTCCAGGATATAACAATGATGTAATCTGATCATACTGAGGATAAGATATGCCTGGTTAAACTTTATCTGAAATGAGAATATTGATGCAAAATTTATGTGAATCTGCCGAACATAATCTGACTAGGCATCCCTATCCATGTTTCATGTAATCTTTACCTACTGAAGATATGTCCTTGTACCCTTCATGTGATCTCACCACACTGAAGTCAACTCAATTTCACAAGGACCCATTTTAATAGAATAAGGGATAAAGCCCTCTTGAGAGAAACGTGGTCCAAAATTCTTACATCCACATAAAATTTGTTCCTGTTCACAGTGAATGTCCTCGCTCGCAGTTTCATCTGTGGTTAAAACTGCTTCAAACAGGGCTAAATTTCTGACATTCTCACACTTATTAAATTGAATTTAAATTCCTCTTACCCTACAGTGGCTGAGCAACTGGCATGTAGCTGGTGCACATATGCAAAGAAAGTGAATCATTGAGGGCCCCGGTATCCAGACTTAAAAAAAACACGGCACAACCAGTCAAAAGTTTGATTACACTTGCTGGAAACTAGTTCTTTTCCTGAAGCATTTGCTTTACAAATCTAAGCAAGGAATGAGGCCACATGTGCCCAACTCTTGAACAGCAGTTTCCTGAGATGTGGCACATTTGTGGGTTACTTTGCTTTGACTCCTGCTATGACTTGATGTGGACCAAGTGTGCTAAGTGACAGGTCTGTGTTCTGCTGAAACACAACTTGGACAAATGGTATCTGGAGGATGCAGGGACTTTGACACTTGGGGTTGTGGCTGCACAGGCACTTGGGAAACGATGCACAGGAACACACTGAGACAGGGACTTGGAACCAAAGGGAGGTTTGCCGGATTAGGATGAGGACTGGGATCAGGATCACGATGGGGACACAAGCAAAGATTCACACTAGCATTCACAAGGTACACACTTTTAAGAATGCAATTAAGAATCTGGGCTCAACAAAAGTCCTTCTCTCTTTTTAAAGAGCTGCTTCTTGGCATTTACCATAGGTTTATTAAAGGCAAGTGTGCTGACTTCAGCCAAATGACCCTGATAGTCACCGGGGATGCTTCTCCAAGGAGTCATGACAACAGTTCAGTCTCTTCTGTCTTATGTGAGTATCGCCCAGTTTGCAAGGCTGTGTCAAATTTTTCATCTGCTACGGTAACAGAACAAGCGCTCCATTGCGCCTTTTCCAGCACTTTCTCATGACTTCGTTTTGACTTAAAGAAGGATAAGAAAGCAGCTACACCAAGTGGGGTGAAGTCAGCTGTGAGAGCAAAGCCAAGGATTTGATGCTAATCTACAAATTTCCATTGTGGCGGGAAGAAAAACTGCTCCTGAGTCTGTTTGCAGCAGAGCCACAACTGGTGCACAGATCCAACACGTGGCACCAGCCTTCGGTAGAGGAGGCAGACTTTTCATTCAGAATTGGCAGACTATAAAAAAGGCAGCACAGCACTCTCATACACTTTAGTCCACATGGCTATGATGGCCTTGAGTTCCTATATTTCTCATTATTTATACCAGAAGCAATAAGGAGTTGGCAGAAATTGAATTAATGTTATGGTAGATGTCCCATATAAAAAAATACATGCTGAAGAGTGTATAAAGTGTGCAACCTAAAATTATTGAAGACAAGTTTTATACATGTATCAAAGGTTTTTAATCCATAAATTGGATTTATGGAGGATTAATGAAATGGTGCCTAACAGAGGGTAGATGATTCAATAGGGAAACACCATTCCTATTTACCTGGCCTGTTTGATAAATTCAGAGCATGGGACCGGTTTTGATCCAAAAGATAAGGTAACACTTTCACAAATAGTGATGCTACTCCACTGGTAGCTGTGGAAGAGCTGACTTCCAACTGACTCATGACAGATATGGGTCAAGACCCCCTTTCTTCTCAGAAACGGATGTCTCCGTGTCTACCACTGCCCCATTATTCTCGGATTTCTGGAATGAGTTCTGTAGTTAAGCAACACTGATGAAGCGTTTACAACAGGTTGTCTGGCAGAAATGTATTTAAGGAGGTTGAAGTTGAGAAGCACAACCATCATGCCAGCCAATAAGAATATTAGCACAAATACTGTGTAATGCTCCTGTAAGAAACAAAATGCCTGTGCTTTCAACTGAAACTGAATTCTGCAAATGAAAGACAAGAATTCTGGATGAAGGGGGGATCATGGTGAAATCTATCTTCTGTTTCCTTGGGACTGGAATGAATTTTATTCTGGCACAAGCAACTGGGGACCAGCCTCATCTGAAGATGTTGTTCTGCGCACATTTGCATTTATTCATTTGGAAAACACTTTTCTGAAAAGGGTCTCAAAGTGAGGGCATACAAAAGTATATGCAAATCTGGAAACCTTGTTCTTACTTCCCTCTACCCAGTGTACTTGCCTGGAGCTGAGTTATTTGTGGACGTTGTGAGGTCTCAAGTGTGGGAGATGTGGCATTGTGCACATTATACAATGTTATGCAGGCTGTGGAATGGAAACTCAGGTGGGAGGTGTTGAAGTGAATGACTGTGCTTGTACGAAGTGGTAATGTCTAAGAATAACTAATACATGAAATGGTTACACACCCACGCAAATAGTAGAAAAGTAGAAAGGTGTTACCACTGCTAAACGCTGGTTACTAACCCTTATCTTGGCAACTGGCTGGGTGCACAGGTTTCCATTCAAGCCTCTGCCTTCATTATTATCGATAAAATCAGGCCGTTCTCGCACTTTTTTGATAAAACAGTTAAAAATTAGTTTCCAAACAGAAAAGTCGGCTTGCTGTCGCTTGGACTCAAAAGGGTTGCAGTTAAAGGCATTTTTATAAATATAATCACTCTGCAAACTGTTAGAAAGACTTCTTGCAATTCCAATGATCTGCGTAATTGATCACGGGTGGTGAAGGATAGGAAAAGAGCTACCATATCCCCTTGGTCCCAAAGATGCGTGTTTGTGACATCCATCCATCTGTAAGTGTTTAGTATCGCTGGCAAAGGTTTGCGATTTTGGAGTGCATTTCATATGTTTTCAGGGTGTTGTGCAGAGATGAAGATGGGCGCTAATTGTATCTTACAGCTTTTGTCCAAAGGCAGCCAAAATATAGGGCAGATGCTCATCTTCCATGTGAAATTTGGATGTTGGCCTAGTCCAGAGGATTGGAAGGATTATGAGTCTATTCTCTATGACGCTACATTTGCCATATTTGGAATTTGGCCATTTTGGCTACATGAGGGCATGAAAATTTGAGATGGAGATTTGTTCCAAAGTAGGCTGCTGACATGGAGACATGACCTTAATGAGAGGTGATGTAGGTAGCATTAAGTTCTTTTAACCTGTTTGAATCTTCAGCATCAGAGGCACATGAAAAAGGCCCAGATCTGAATCTCTGAACTCACAAAGGAGTCCACCTCTGCGTTTTGGACATTTCTGTTTGTGGGTCAGTGATTCTCTTTAGAATATGGACAGTATCTTCAGAAACACCAAGCAGGGAGCTTTATTATGCAGACAAGGACAGTAAGAAGCTAAAAGGCAACTACCTTTTTGTGTAATCATTAAACAATCCTGTGAAATCGAACACTAGAATCTTTAGTAACACAAAGAACTGTCCTAGCAAGTATTTTTGCCATAGAACTCCTAATTTTTTGTAACATACTTCCACCATTTAAGTCAGATCTATATGATCAGCCGTTTGTCTTCCAAAAAATTGCACACTGATTTGCAAGTCTGGCACCTTTTCAACTGAAGGAATGTGGTGCTGTACAAATTCAGGTGTGCCTGCACCTCGCTGATGTCAAGGGGAAATTTGCTTAGAGATTAGGGTAATACTTCTGAGATCGGTGTTACAGAAGCGCAACGGTTAACTAAAGGGTGGTGAGATAAAAGTTACACCTAGGGAAACTCAGCTGGAGTCTGGGCTGAAGTGCTGCTTTTATTTTTTATCAGGTTATGTTTAAAACTGTGATTATATAATTAATTTTTGTCGATCGCCAGATTTATACATTTGTCAGGTTGAATCGCATGCCTTTTTTCGAGAGAGTTGTGAAATGGTCTCAGATTTTGATGTCAGACCCTAAGAGTCCATTCTCTTGTTGCCCTTGTAACAGGACAGGAGTCTAGCGTTTGCTTGCAGTGGCTCTTTCATTGTGTTTTTAATATATAATCTGCTGCCAGATGTCTCTGGAACAAAGTGGTGCTAAGAAGCTTAGAGCAGTTTGAATTAAATGTAAATTAATGCTGATGTGTATGGATTTTGGCACATTGGGACATTGGGACCGAGCAGGAATATTAGATGGGCTTTTGGCTCTGTGTCTGACTTAATGTGCTTGATCTCGTCATAGGTGAGATAAGTTCTTCCTACATGGGTATGGTCCTCCATGGTGTGGAGCAAAGTGAGAACAAGGACTTCTACCTTTCTTTTGACCCACATTCAAGCTCATTAATACTATTGATTCTTCTAGTTTTATCATTAACTGTTAGTGTACATTTCATTAAGCCATTTCACAAATGCTGTAAAACTGCAGATGGAAGAATACATTTTTCTTGCACTGATACGTGTTGTTCGCTTTTATTATTTTTTCTTTCATGCTTCTCTGACTTCATTTAATCTAGTTTGTTGAAGTAATTTTTGTAGCATGTTGGCTATTGGTCAAAGGGCTTCGTGAATTCTGTATTTAGATGCACCACACATCATATTGCTGCTTGTTTACCCATGGATGTCAATCAGCTGAACACCAAGGAAAAGACTATGCGTTCAAGTGTAAGGATTCTCTGGGATTTGTCTTCTCTAAGCCTGGTGTGTAAAATGTAAAATGACGTATGGGTATGGGGGGAGGGTTATGAAGGATGGGATTTGCTGATGCTCCACAATTCAATCCCCTGACTACTGTGGTGCCATCAGATCAATCAAAGGCTTTGTGTCTCTACCCTCAGGTTTGCTCTATTTATTGTTGGTCACTCATTGGACTTAGTGGCCTTAAAATGTGGCAGGATTATTGGCTTTTTATGGTTTTCATTCCATTTGTCCTGATATCCATCTCATGAGACGGACATTTAAAATATGACACATAGTATTGTGGCACTGATGAACCAGAAAAAGAAATATTTGCACTTTTGCTGATGTTAATTGCTTATTTTTGTACATTTTTTTTTTCTATTTTTCTGCCTGCTTGCTGTAGCCAGTCAAGCCATTCCTATGACCCACCCCCACCCTTCATCGCAGAACTCCCAGGGCAGCATAGCCATGTGAACACACCTCCTCCAATGTATGTTCTGTGACCCAGAGCTTCTTTTCATTTTGCATCATGCATGCTTCTGCAAGAGATGCAGGATCCGTGGAAAGGAATGCTATTCAGTCAAGTTGCACCCACAGCCCGGTAGGCACTGAGGAGGAGAACATTGAGGAGGAGAGGACCCCTGGCCATCTTACCCATCCAAGAAAACAATGTCCAGACCGTGGGCTGTTTTACCACAGTTGATTCCAGTTACAGATTGCAGAGAGATTTACCAGTGTGCCCCTAGGGAGGCCTACAGTCAATGGACGCACACAGAAAATGTGTACGCAGAATATAAAGGATCTTTGCATCCTTAATGAGTCTGTTCAACATGGCATTGCTTGTTTTGTGAGATGTTACGGTAGGGTAAGTGCTGTCCAGTCAAATTTGACTAATAGCAACTTTTGTGTGGGTTTCGCTGTAAGAGATGATACAAAGCTTCTACCATTGCTGCCTTCCGCACTTGTCTTTGGATTGTGAACTATAGGAGAACATATAAATTCAGCCCACTGTGAGCCAGAACTGAACCTATCTCCAGCTGCAGAGCACAGGAACCTACTGCACTTTAGTGCTGCCATGATGTCTGCACTGTGTACAGGAATCCCTCTTAATGAATGTAATGTATTCCTGAAAATCCATTCATAATCCATCTGAAAATTCACAAATGAAAAACATGAACCCCATTAGTTTAAATGGTAATTATCGCTAAGGGCTCTGAGGGAGGTAAGAGCATGAGCTTTAGTTCTGAACGACAGGTCTGACAATGGCCAGTGAGCCCCACAACATGCCCATCCTCAAACTTATCCAACACAGTGAACATCATCAGGGCCAGTATCTTTCCTGTAACTCCCCACAACCAGCAAACAGCTGTTTATACAAATATAGACAGCAAGGCATGATGGGAGATGCACAGCTCCAGTCAAGATGGTGTACCCTTCCCATCATCTTCTGCTGCATACTGTATGTATTGTTTTAGTTATTTTTAATAAGTGTTTTGGGTGTTTTTTGCTATGCCTCTGTCATGCTAATTATGGCTTAGTGACTGGAGTAGGTTATTGCATTTGTGAATTTGTAATATTTGGTCTTTCATGTTCATTCAGGATACAGTTGAGGGGTTGTCTCTGAGTTGTGCTTTGTGGTGCATGGATAAAAGGCTTGTGCAAGCACAAACTGGGAAAAATTATTCTGATGGCTTGAGGATGACTGTATTTCATAATCTTCCTTCTGACTCAAGCAAACCTCCAAAAGCCAGAGAACCAGACATCAACACAAGTTCAGAGCACAAACATCAGAAAATACTTTAGCGTTGTACTGCAGTGCTTTCTTCAGAGCCATTCTCAAATGCTAAGTTCTTTGAACCTTCAGATTGGTGCGTGCGCCCAAAGTTAGTTGAGAATTTGCATATATTTGCTGGACTTCTGTACAGAAACCAAGGAAAATGATATTTGTGAGATTATGTTTAAGTTACTTCCAAGAGTTATTTTTTCATCGGGTTTGTTGGAGGCACATAAAACGGAGAGAGAATAGACAGTTAATAACTTCTCATTCCAGAAAAAAACATCAAAGGAATATACATTTACATATCATAATTAATTAAAGACTTCATTTAGACAAATCTGCTTATTATGACACTGACATCAATAAAGTCAGTCTCTAGACACTGTGCTGAGTGTTTACCCTGTAGTGTGATCTGTTATTCCAAATGCTGTTGAGGGCACCCAGTGGCTGTTATTGATGAATAAATAATGTAAAAACATGAAATTTTACTGTCATGATCCATCACAAATGCACCTTGTACAATTAAGATTTGTATTCCACCTCTGCAGATTTTCTGTATTATTACACATTCTACAAGGCTTTGTTTATTCAGGGATAGCGGTTGTTAAGGCTTGGCTAGCACAAAAGAAGCTACTGTATAAAGCATGGCTGGAGGTTGTCAGAATGCTTGTAGTGTGAGAAAGAGTTCTCTGATGACATAAGACCAAGACTGAAAGCAGTCTGCATGGTGCAAACAGAAAACTGTCTATGCCTGAAGATACAATGTCAGTGAATATGGTGGTGGCAGTATCATGCTGTGGGGCTGGTTTTCATCAGTAGTGACTGGGCCTCTTGTTAAAATACCATACCTTGGTTTGTGAATTTCTCACTTGTCTGTCAAATTCTAAGTACCTAGATGTTAACAGTGAACATTTTGAGTACTTGACATGTCACCGCTATTTCTTCATGCACCAATGAGCATTTTTGTACATTAAACTGTGTACACACTTTTTGGAGACATTTTACTGAAGTAAAAATAAATTAAGCAAAATACTGCTAGAGATCCTGCAGTTTTACAATTAAAGTTATTCTAAAACATTCTCCAAAGCTGGTGTATGCTTTTACCAAAAGATCTGAATCTGTTACTGCAGCAAAACATGGCTCTACCATGTATTCATTTGTAGGACTTGAACGCTTATACCAACAGCATCTTGCTTCTTTAATTCTCTTAGCAATATATTCTAACATAAAAACAGCATTGCATTAAAATAATTGTGTTTCAGTGTTTTGGCATAAAATTTTCCACTTTAATGTAAGATACGTGTTTCAGTAAAATGAGAGAAGTGGTCAAGGATCTGAATACTTTTGTTAGGTGATGTTTTGAGATTATTTCTCTACATTATGAATCATAATAGCAATGTACATATAGGTATACAGATGTTTTACAACTCTTTTATGAATATGTTTGCACTATTGTGCTATTTTCAATTGAGAAATGTATTTTAGATTCATATTTACATATTGTGACATTTGTCAATAACAGCTTAAAAAATTCTCGATGTACAATGACAACAAAATGGACTGTTGTGCAGCAATCCAGTGTGTTTTTCTGTATTGTGTTTGTTTATTAAGGACTTCTTTTAGGAAGGAAATATGTGTAGCACCATTTTTTCTTAATATAAGCAGCATTTATAAAGATTCAAGAGTGGAGAACTAAAGCTGTGTTTATAGACTGTGTGTTGGGCTTAGTTTTCTTAAATCTATGCTTATGCAGATGGTGCATATGTGCAATGATTTCTATATTATTCACAGTATTTTCTTGCCTCACAGTTGTTCTTTCTTGTTGAGGAGTGTACAGTATAGTGACAAAAAATAAAGGGATAATCTAGGTCATGCAGAAAAATAGACCTTACTATAAAACAAGATGCTGCAGGACATGGATGGCAAAGACTCCTCTCCCTCTTCCTGAGTGCTTTCCTTGGATGGGAGTAGAGGGGTGGTTGGCAAAGAATTACCTACAAGGTCATGCTTATGTTTGATGCCCTCTAAAAATAGACAGCACAGAATCTCCAGGAAAGTTGGAAACACAGAATGGGAAACTAGTCCCCTCAGGCCAGCCTTGAAGGCCACTTGGATGTTAATTCAGAGCAACAGTGCTTGAACAGGCATTTAATATTGTGTAATTGTACAGAGAAATCACAGTTTGAAAACAGCTGACACCGCTGTTCACACTGACATAAGAAGCACCAAGAACCAGGAAATTACCAAGTAGTAGGAGTCTTTGGATAGATCTTTGTGTGGATACCACGATGCTGAATTGCTTCAGTAACATTCTGTATCAACATTCATTGCTAAGTAGCAGCTGTTCAATGACTTTTGCAATCTGTGTATGCTTATAATGTCACCCCGGGCTTTGACAGTTTTTTCTGCATTTTACAGCAACTCCAGAGTAGAGTCTGTAGCAGTTTGCCGCCAGCTATAGTTAAAATTCAGAATCAACGATTATATAAAGTTGTTGTTATTATTACGGTTATGATGAAATTCTATCCTTCTAACTTTATACACTGCCACTATTATTACAGGATTTTCTCCTTACTTTATTAAGTTATTGTGTGCCGATCACACATGTAAGGCACACATTCATGCCAACAGAATGAAGGTGAAAACATGTGCCACTTGTAATGGATGAAACCACATACACAATATTTAAAGATGAGCTCTTTAAATATAGCTTTTGAAACCCACGGGACATAAATTTGCTATCTAAATTCAGCACAACATTTGTTCTACTTTACATTACATCTTGGCACAGTATTTGGACAGCCTGCAAGAACATTGTTGTAGTTGCTTCAAAAGCATTTTGAAACAGTTTCTGAGTGTTGGTCGAACAGCTAAAGGTGATACTCTCTTCTCCTACCTGGCAGGTGATGCCACACCCAAAGAGAGCAGCCCCTTCATTGGCAGCAGTGATGCGGAGAAGGCCCAGCAGTATGATGGCAAGAACATGGCCCTCTTTGAGGTATGATGTATTCGGACATTTCCCTAAGCAATGAAAATACTGATGACCAGTCAGAAGGGATTTACCATCAGTAGCCTTTTTGTTGCGGCTGTTTGTTCATTTGAATCATTACTTTTTTGCAGTACCTTTATATTCATTCATTTATATACCACGTCTTTGCCAAAACCTTCATCCAAGGTGACTTACACTACAGTAAACTCTTTATAGTCATTCACCCATTTATACACCAGAGCTGTGTATGTGTATGTGTATACACCTGCACAAATACAATAGGCAATTTATAGTTGCCGATTCACCAGTAGCACATGTCTATGGACTGTGGGAGGATACCAACCTGAACGCAGAGGGATTATACAAACTCCAAACACACTGAACAGAGTTTAAACCCACATCCAATTGTACTGTCCTGTGCCACCTTTAAACACATTACTTGTTACAAATACCTTGAGGAAAATACCATTGCTAGTATCATAGCATGGCACTCACTGACCCCAGTCAGGATAAGCGGTAACTGAAAATCGATGGATGGATGGATGGAAAATTCCCTGCTGTTTAAATTAATAAAATCTGTAACAATATGTCACTTAGTCTGCAGAAAAAATAGAAGTCATCTTCATAAGATAAGTTTAAGATAAATAAAGAATAATAAATCAAGTGTAGATGTGTAAAATTTTAATCATACTGAGCATGGTGATAGAAACATTGATGTACTGTACAAAATGTATTCTTTTCTTTTCTAACCCTGTACGTTATAGTTTGTCACCATGTCCATGCTAGCATTTTTTTAAACATTCAGTTTGAATTTTCTCTATTCTATACATTCCGTAAACAGCTGCTAATGAAGCTGTTTAAAACAGACTTGTGCTACATTTTCTGTGTAAGTGCATTTTAATAAAATTTGTATTCTGCTTGCAAATATCTGTAGCACACCAATGACAGATAAAATTATATTGATTTAACTGGTCAAATAGTGTGATAAGAAGGATGTTCTTTGCAAAACATAGTTGTACTATCAATGGTTTTGTTTGTTTTGGATCATTTTTGAGCAAATATATAATAGGAATTCTTTTATTATTGTGATTTTTAGGAGGAGATGGATACAAGCCCCATGGTGTCCTCCCTGCTCAGCAACTTGGCCAACTACTCCAACCTCCCACAAGGCAGCAAAGAGCATGAAGAGGCTGAAAACAATGAGGAGACACGCAAGAAGCCTGTCAAGGTATTTTAAAATTTAAAACTGACCATTTCAGACACCCATTGAGGACAATCCCATAGAGGCCTCCACACCACAGCAGTATAGGTAGGACAATAATGTGTAGGCCTGAACACCAAAATGGGACTTTAACCAAGTCCTATTTGGACTTATTTCCTCTGACCACTGCAGGATTCTTTAAGCTGGGTCGTGAGTGACATTCGCGTTTGCTGCCCGACCCCTTCTGCCTGTATGGCAGCTTTTAATAATTCATTGGAGCTGAGCAGAAACACATTAGGACTGGCACACTGCATAAGCGCAGCAATGCATGAAGTTTAAATAAGCTCCTATTCTGCTGTCAGCTTTATTGTACTGTAAATCAGGCCTCTGTAACTGGGTTGTTACCCATACTCTTTCATTCATTTACTCAGCCCTACGGTGTTGAGAAACTACCTGTCAGACACTTGGCTGAATATGATTTCAAATCATCATACAGTGCTATTTGTTTCATATAACAAGTCATAAAGATTGACATATGAAGTACAGTATTTCTGTGTTTTGTAGCTTGTTAATTTGTGGCACGCTGCTACAAGGGCATCTTTGTTACAGATAGATGTACAGTATGAGTAAAAAAGAGTGAATTATTGTTGAACAATGGAATTTTTTGCTGTGTGTCAGTGTGAATTGTTGTATGATGTGTGGAAGAAACACACGGCAGCAAACCTCCTGTCTCTCCTGAAGAGTGTTGTTGCTCTGTCCAAATGGCCAAAACTGAGCCTTGTTTCCATATTTTACCTTGATGAGCGACTGCCAATATCACTACTAGTTAATGATGTTACACTGCATCATTAAAATTTAATATTTATTATATATTACTGGAAAACAGTTGAACAGGTCTGGATATTAGACTAATCTTTGGGAAATACAATGTATGCTCAGATTTTCAGTGAACATACTTAATACAATTTTAGGAAAGAATGCACAAAAAAACAGAAACATTTGCTGCATCTGAATTTATTTGTGTGATTTTATGTATGTGTGTGTGTNCATTTGACTTGTGAGTGTGTGTAGCTACTGTAAGGGGTGTTTTGTCTGAATTCCGCAAATGCTCCGACATGGTGCACGGCAGTGCAGCAAGGGTTCCTAGTAGACGGTTACAGGCACACATGGAGATGTGCTGACAAACAGAATAAGGGATTAAAGCCATTTGAGTGTGGACAGAAAATGTTCAGTCACACCAGATGTTGGACGGCATATGCATTTGGAGAGAGCGGAATTCCAACCACTAATTTCCCTCGTGACCGCATAAACCGAAGCTAGGTGAATGAAAATTTTATATATATGTGTGTGTGTGTGTGTGTGTGTGTGTGTGTGTGTGTGTGTATATATATGTATGTATGTGTGTGTGTATATGTATATATATATATATATATATATATACACACACACACACACATACACACACACACACACACTGTATGTAGGAAAACATCAATAATAATAATAATAATAATAATAATAATAATAATTCATGTCCTTGTTCTTGATACTGGAAACTAAATAATTCCTGGACAATTACTGTTATACCAATACACTCGCATGGTGTTGCAGAACCCAACCCTTGTTTACTTAAAGTATGAACCAGTTAGCTGTTAAAAATGTTCTGTTGCTACTTTTAAAAAATGAATACAGAAATAAATGACCTGTTGTGACGATTTAATATTAAAAACAGCAAATACAGTTTATTAATCATGCATTTATATTTGTGGCAGAATTGCACTTTTGCAATTTTTTTCCTTTTTTTGATAAAAGTGGTTTTCATAAACCATTTCATTTTTGTGTGCAGGGTACAACATATAAGTTGTAAGCCTGCCCACCATGTGACACTGCTGTCACCATATTTTAGTTTTCCCACAAAGCTTTTGGCTGACCCAGAGACTTGTATACCACAAAGTATTCAAAATAAGTTCAGATAACAGTTTTTCTTTGTTTTCCACAGGCTCCACAGATGGGCACCTTGATGGGGGTCTATCTGCCCTGTCTACAGAACATTTTCGGGGTGATCCTGTTTCTGCGAATGACCTGGGTGGTTGGCATTGGTGGGGTGATGGGTGCCTTCACCATTGTTTTTATGTGCTGTTCCACAGTGAGTTCACCCCCTGCTCTATTCACAACTGCCCTTTTATAAATGGCACATTGATTTCCATAGTATGGCAGTTTGTCCGGTCTTATTAAATTTAAAGTCAAGCCTTAACTCATTTTTGGCTGTGAAAGCTGTCTGAAATATCCCTCCTACTGTATGCAGCGCTATTGCTGTTATGGGAAAACAATACAGACTGCAGCGTTACCAATTAATCTCACATTCTTGGACATTTCATGCTATTTCTTGTTACAATCTTCCCATCATTCTTGGCTTTCCATGATCACAAAATGCTATAACAAATGTATCTTAATTTCCCTACTACACAGCTGTCTTGCCTTTGTTAGTGTTTGAACATAGAGTATCCAAACAATAGCATCAAAACTAAATCATCTCCACTGACCAGATTAGTTGAAAATAAGTTTTAATGTTTTGTACATTTGCACTACAGAATAAAGAATGAAAATTTGCTATGATCTACCCTTTTACTGTTCCTACACCTTCCAACTACTCGTTGTCCATCTGTTATCCTTGAAGCTTGTGAGGTGCTTTGGCCACATCTCTCGGCTTTTTGCAGAGTGCAGGATTGGCCATTGGAGCTGTGTGCTTTATTGCCTTCTGAGTGAACCATTTTTAGAGCTCAGATGCCAAACTCTGTTCTCCCCACAACTGTTAGTGAGATAAAAACACTTTGAATTATTAACATCTTCCCTTATCAAACATTTTCTCCTTCTTTTAGACCATGTTGACTGCAATCTCCATGAGTGCCATTGCCACGAATGGTGTTGTGCCAGGTGAGCGAAGCGGGTAGCTGAGCACATATATGTGTGCATGTGTGCATGAAGCATTTTTTTAGTCTGGACTCAGTGGCCGTTCAATTAGGTGTGCCTACTTACAGGCAGGTATGTACCTGCTACCATGGATTTAAAAAAGGTTTGGAATTTGGTCCCTGCTGACTTGATAAAATTCGTTCTTGTAGATTTTTCCATCACGCATTTATTCTGCAGCCCTTTCACTAATCTTAGAGGTGCTTGACTGCATTGAGATTGTGAGAGTGCACATGCGTCACTGTTTTGTTATCTGAACCACTTTGAGATGATGCATTCTTTGAGACGTTGTTGTTGTTGTTAAGTCCGGTTGAGTCGATGTTGACTCATGGCAATTCTAAGGAGCGTTGCCCCAAAACGCATCAGGTCTTCAGCAAGTCTACTAAGACTTGACAGAGGGGCATCCATGGCTGTGATGACTGTTTCCATCCACCGCATTGCAGGTCTTCCTGTTTTGCATTGACTTTCCACTTTGCCAAGCATGATATCCTTTTCCGGTGATGGTTCTCTCCGCATGATTTGTCCAAAGTAAAACAGTCAAAACCAGGTCGTTGGAGCTTGAATTTCGAACTTTTAACGTTGAACTTTAGCTTGAGTTTGCAGAGCAGTCTTTGAGACATTATCCTGGGAGAAGTGTCCATTTAAAAAAGATCACCATTGCCATCATGAAGGGATGCACCTAGTTAGCAGTAATGCTTAAGTATGCTATAGCAATGAAATGATGTGTAATTGGTATTAAAGAACCTAATATGTGCCAAGAAAATATTCAGGACACCATTATACCAGCACTGCCACTGTCAATATTATAATCCCACCACCACTACCAAGACACATTTAACAGGATGGATGGAACTGTGGAAACATGCTATTGACACCAAATTCTGAATCCGCCATCAGGAATCAATTCCTCACACCAGTTGGCATTACTGTATTCTTCAGTGATTCCGTTTTGGTGATCATGTGCCCACTGCAACCTTGTCTTTTTAAAAGTTCATGGATGGCAGTAGTGGAATCCAGTATGCTTTCCTGCTGGTGTAAAGCATAACTTCCCAGGTTCGATGATATGAGAATTCAGAGATGCTTTCATGTACATCATCAATTGTCCTGAATTGTTCATTTTACACTCTGTGACCTTCCGGTTTAGCTTCAAAGAGTGTGTGTATTTCTCCTCTGGCTTCTCTCATTAACAAGTGCTGCCAAGTTGACTTTCTTGTTTATCACAACCTCCTCTGCAAGGTCTAGACACTGTAGTGGGCAAAAATTTCAGGAGCATGGCCATTTTCTGAGAGGCTGTAACCACGACGTCAGGCCCCAACGATCATAACACATCCGACCTCTTTAGATCACACCTCATGCCAATTCTAATGTATAATCCTGCATGCTTCATAGTGTGCATGCTGACCTGCAGCCGCATGACCCTCCATTCAAAGAAGCAGAGCGTTTGCGTCAGCAAATGTACCTAATAAAGTGGCCACTGAGTACGCATCACACCTCCTATTTGTCCTCCCAGTTTTTAATCCTTGCTATACCTTTGCTGTCTGTCTTATAACATCAACCCTTTGCACAGAAGTGAAAATTTAATTATAGTAAAATGAAAATGTATTATGCAGTCCTTTGTCAGGTTGGCTGTGGAATTAATAGGTAGTTAATAGGTAGTTAATAGGTCATAAACAATGACCACAGAGCACCTAAAACGAAGGGCCATCCACCTCATTGTGTCAGACCTGTCGTGCCTGGAAATTAAACAGGTCTGAATGGATGGTTGTGATTCCGGATGCTTAAGGAACCCATGCAGTTACTGTAATCTCTGGCTTCATCTACAGCTCTACAGCTTCAGGCCTCCAGGATTTGTTCATCCCTCTTCTGCTTCATCTATATCAC
Organism: Heterotis niloticus; assembly: GCA_018136845.1. Lineage (NCBI taxonomy): Eukaryota > Metazoa > Chordata > Actinopteri > Osteoglossiformes > Osteoglossidae > Heterotis > Heterotis niloticus. The sequence continues at coordinate 6,653,264 of CM030898.1, forward strand.
ATATTGCACTGTAGGACTCACTACCATGAGGGGCATTCCACTTTACCTGTAAAATGTTGGGAAATTTTCAAAATAGAAAGGATAACAAAAAAGTGTATTTTCAGCAGTCAGTACTTAAGGTCATGAATAGGTCTTAGCATGGACAAAGGTGCACGACTGACTGTATGACTGATGCACTTTCGCTTTCCCCTGTGTAAAACCCAGCTGGCGGCTCTTACTACATGATTTCTCGCTCGCTGGGGCCCGAGTTTGGGGGTGCTGTCGGCATTTGCTTCTACCTGGGGACCACATTTGCAGGGGCCATGTACATTCTGGGCTGCATTGAGATCCTGCTGGTGAGGAATATCTAACTCTGGGAATATCTAACTCTGTATATATCTGCTTCTCTTTCTGATCCTTTAATCCCTCCCACTGTTCTGCCTACTTTAAATTCTGTGCCCAAATTACGCAGCCTCCCCTCTTTCCCAGGAAAGCCTGCATGGGCTTACTGTCCTATTTTTTTCACCATTGACAGCTTCATTCTGATCTTCATGTTATTTGTACATATTTATATGCATTAAAAATTCTACATTAACATATCTGTTAACTTATGCCTATATTCTTCTAAATACCATCTTATTATATACACTGTATAGCCAAAAGTATGTGGAGCCTCTTTCTAATGACTCAGTTCAGCTGTTTCAGTCTCACCCATGCAGCACACAAACATATTCTAGACAAGTGTGTGCTTCTAGCTTTGTGGCCACAGTTTGGAAGTTCCTTTGCTGCTCCCTCATGACTGTGCCGCCCCCCCCGTGTACAAAGTGAGCTCCATAAACACATGGTTTGCCCAGGTTGGTGTGGAAGAACTTAAGAGGCTGTACAGAGCCCTGACCTCAACCCCACTGAACACCTTTGGGATGAACTGCGAACTAAGCCTTCTCGCCTGACCTCACTGATGTACTTGTGGCCAAATAGGCACTCCAAAATCTGTTGGAAAGCCTTCCCAGAAAAGTAGGGGCTGTTATAGCAGCAAAGGGGGAAACAAGTCCATTTTCATGCCCAATGGTTTGGAAAGAGAGGTTCAACAAGCACATATGGGTGTGATGCTCAGGTGCCCACATACTTTTGGCCATATAATGTACATTTGTACTACATAGCCTTTTGCTATAGTGTCTTTCCTGTGTAAAACTTCTCATCCTTTCTTACTGATTATTTCTCTAAATCAGTTCTTTATTTTGCTCTGAATGCAAAAACAATTATTAATGTTCTTATACATTAAAAAATTAAAACTGAGTTAGAATTGCCCATTTTCACACATGTGCCAAACACGCCATAGTATACATTTAAGCAGCGGATGCTGTTATGTTTGGAATTAAGTTTAACAGTTATTTTGAGTGCTCTTCACAAGGATAGCAGAGGTCTCTTTCTCTGAAGTGGTTCTGTGATGCTTTTCTAGTGACTCTACTGCAGTCAGCAGAGCTAGAATACAAGACACCGATTTTATAATCCAAGTGCAAAAATAGAAATCTTTTTTCAAGCATATTTATACTGTAAATCAGTATATACCTGCAGATGTTTGTCATCAAATGGAAATGGTTTCCAAGTGTGACAGGTGGATGTAATTACATTTTGCAGACAAATTTAACCACCTTATTCCATTAGAACCACAGGTTTGGGGCCCGCGGTTTTATTCATTGTTGGATCATTTGAATGTCATAAAGCTTCCCCGAGTGCACTAGTGAGCTAAAGTCAAATGGGGTGAAATAATATGAAGAAATCATAGCAGTATCAGAGCAGTTTATATGTCCATCACACCAGACACCAATTTCTACACTTCAGTTGCTTATCTTATAGTTCACAGTATGCCATTCTTTTAAAAACATGCTATTTATCCTCAGATATATGTAAAAATATGTAACCATTTGTTTCTTATACAAGTCAGTGCATATAGCGGGCATGCTTCTAAGATCAGCACAGAGGATGCATGCTTTATTTATTCATTTGTCCTTATTTTAATATGTATTTAATTCGCATTATAATAACAGAGTATTATAAATAATGTCAAAATAAGCTGAAAATAGGATCAAATATTGCTTAGTAAAGCTAGAAGAATAATGACAATACTTTGAGAGTGGTATTCTGAATATTGAATATTCTGAGTAATCTGAATACTGCTGTTTAAAATATTGTCACATACAGAAATGTCAGGACAAGTGCACTGTACAAACAGGTTTTTACTACAGTCAAAGTCCAAGTCTTCACTATGTCTGCTTGTACTCTAATGTGCTTTTTCTTCCTTTCTCTTTCTCCTGTATTGCACAGATTTACCTAGTGCCTCAAGCGGCCATTTTTAAAATGGAAGGTCTTGAGGGAGCTGAGGCAGAAGCTGCATTACTCAATAACATGCGGGTCTATGGAACCTGCGTCTTGACTTTCATGGCCCTTGTTGTTTTCGTCGGTGTCAAATACGTCAACAAACTCGCTCTCGTCTTCTTAGCCTGTGTCATTGTTTCAATCATTGCCGTCTATGCTGGGGTCATCCAAACTGCTATAAAGCCCCCCGACTTTCCGTAAGTAATGTTCGTCTGGGTATGTGGAGAAGAGGAGTTGAAAAACCGGGGGACAGCATGGGATTTATGTGTCAATTCAGCAGTTTTTACCTTATGTGGTTTGTTGAACAAGTCCCTAAGAATTTTGCCATTCTTGTCCTTTTGATAGAATCTGCGTCTTGGGGAATCGCACTCTGATCAGAAAGGGTTTTGATGTATGTGCTAAAACCATTGAAAAGGAGAATGGCACTGTCACCACCAAGTTGTGGAGGCTCTTCTGTGATTCAGAGTTTCTCAATGCTACCTGTGATGACTATTTTGTGAACAACAACGTGACTGAGATCCAGGGCATTCCTGGGATAACCAGTGGTATCCTGGCAGGTAGGAGTCTACATGCATATACACACCTTCACACACCAAATAATTATATTAATAACATCACATAACAAATAATTATAATCCTCCATGATTTTGACGTGTTTCTTTTTTATGATATTTTGATAATACACCTACCCCTTGGTATATGTCACCCTTATTTACACACTCTCAATAAAACGTTTTGTTTTTGTGTTTATTTTTCAAAAATTCAGTTTCAGTTTTCCAGTCTCCATATAACAAATTTTAGCCTCATCATGCACAAGAAATCCCTTTTACATTCTGAATGCTTAATATAATGTTTTCCACTTGAAAACTCAGTTTCCACTAACTCATGTAGCTCTGTTGCACGATAACACTTTAATATATTTTTTTATACCGTTAATATTTTTACTCATCTATTATTTATTACTTTGCACATGAAGTTTTCAAACTCCATTTATACAACAAACTGTATAAATGTAGTGCTGTTTCACTGAGTTCTCCATTTACAGCTAAAGTTGTAAATATTATATTTGCTATTATATGAGAAATTCACACGGTTGGCATTTTCATTCTGGAACCCTGATTACCATTTTCTTTGTGTAGAAAATTTGTTCAGCAGCTACATGGAGAAAGGCATGATCCTTGAGAAGAAAGGCGTTTCTTCCATGGTGATAGAAGATGCTCCTGTGACCAATTTGAACCGCTATGTCTTGTCAGACATCACAACCTTTTTCACTCTGCTGGTTGGGATCTACTTCCCCTCGGTCACAGGTCACTGTCACAGCTCACTACGGGTTCAGAAGCTGGCATTTCACAAAGCAATACAAGCAGCAAATTTTCTGTTACCATCTTAGATTCAACAAACACAAAGTCTGAGAATAAAATTACATTCAGAACTTAAATTTAAATAGAACTTGGTTAGTAATGACTAACTTTGTAAAGTTGTTGCCTTGTCTCAGTAAGTTACAATGTAGTTGTGTGTATTTTACCTTTTTAAGGGTGGGAAAGAAGATACAGAATAAGATATTCACACCTTCTGTATATTCTATCAGCTGTCCAAGTCTACAGATTCACAATTCAGCACTGATACCACAAATTAAATATTTTATTTGTTTTGTTGGTTCTCCAGGTATTATGGCTGGTTCCAACCGCTCTGGGGACCTAAAGGATGCCCAGAAGTCCATTCCAATAGGCACCATCCTAGCCATTACCACCACATCTCTAGTGTGTATCCTTTAAGCCAAGCGTTTCAGAACAGGAGCTTTACTACAAATATGCTTTTCTAAGTGATAAAATAATGATGGATAGCCTTCTTCTTGAGCTTTACTGATTACTGTGTCGTGTCTGCCAGCCATGTTGTATCTGTGTACCTTTACTGACCGTCATAGATATGTCCAGTGTGGTCCTGTTTGGGGCATGCATTGAGGGAGTGGTACTAAGGGACAAGTAAGCCTTGTGTGTTCCGTATTCTCCAGTTTGATGTTTACCAAGTGATACGTATGATGAACTTAAAACAAAATAGGCCTAAACATGCCATTTGTATGCACTGTTTGTTTTTGGATGCAGGTTTGGTGAGGCGGTTAATGGCAACCTGGTCATTGGCACACTCGCTTGGCCCTCACCGTGGGTCATTGTGATTGGCTCTTTCTTCTCCACCTGCGGGGCAGGACTGCAAAGTTTGACAGGAGCACCACGCCTTCTGCAGGCCATCGCTCGGGATGGCATCATTCCGTTTCTTAGGGTAAGCTTGAGGTTTGCCTGTAACATACCAGTATGTTGCCACTGCAGTGTATATTGTTTTACCACTATATTATTTCTATACTTAGGAGGTTTTATATGTACATGAAATGTAACTTTTTACAACTCTTTAACACGTTTCTTCTCGTGCTGAGAATGAAATGCCGATTGACAACTTGTCACCAGCAACTAAAAAATTCTGCAGTTTATTTTTTATTCTTTTGTCTTTACCTGTTTTCTCTCTGCTGCACATCACTTTGAGGAAAAGCAGCCACTTGATGAATAAATACAAATGTGAAGGTTGTACAACTAGTAAAATCAGCTAAACAGGCACATACGATGATATCATTCCTGTTCTTACTACATTAGATGCACTTTATTATTTTTTACTTGTCTCCTAATGTGATATTTTATTTTGACTTCATCCTTCTCTGCCTTTACAACATTTTTTTAGATGATAGTTTTATAATTTCACTCACAGATGTCACAAGATCACAAGATCACTCACTGGCACTGAGAAATTGAGAGATGCTACATAATATTTGACTCTAGATGATCTTCACTTGATTATAAGATTAAGGCTTTATTCAAGAAATTCTAGGAATATTCCTGTTATAAAAGTTTTTGATATAAATAATCAAACTTATTATCTTCATATGGCTTATTTTTAAAAATTAGCATTAAATCTGCTATTTTGGTTGCACATTGAATTTTCCATAATCAGTTTTGCCACTGGACTTTAAAGTGCTTCAAATTATTTACAGCAGTTGGCTTAGTTATTGAGCACAGAATCTGTCCGCTTTACAAAGTGAAAGCTATAGAATGTGTTAGAATGATTTTTAACTAAAATAAGTCATTATACTAAATAAGAAACCTAATGTATGAAAAAATGGTATATATTTTCATAAGCTATTATGCCTATTTTTCATTGTACAGGACTCCTAGATTTGATGGAAGGGTGCACAGTCTGCTGCCTGTTTAATGTCTGATTTTTTTTGGAGTTGTGTGGGTGTCTAAGACAAAGGGTTTGAAGGTCTGTGTTCGTCTGCTGTATATGTGTACAAGTCTGCAAGTTTATGCGTATATGTTTTGACTGCTCTGATAGTGGCGGTGATCTGTGTTTACAAAAATGTGTTTATATTTATAAAACCATGCAGCCTCCCTGTCTCTAGGTCTTTGGTCACGGTAAAGCCAACGGTGAACCAACGTGGGCTTTGCTCCTCACTGCCTGCATCTGTGAAATTGGTATCATCATTGCTTCCCTTGACGCTGTTGCTCCCATCCTCTCCATGTAAGTGCTTCTAGAAACCTTAAAATGCATCCCACTGCCTTGAGTATGATAACAAGACCAAAGAAAATTGTAAACCATAAACTTGTTTAAATAAATTTAAGCTTAAATAAGTTCTTTCCTGTAAGAAATTTTCTGGTCATTTGTTTGTTAAGTGTTGATTTACTCGCTCAGTGAGAGTATAATTCAGGAAATATTATAGATTTTTTTCCCATTGAGGATATAAACAATCAGAAGCAAAGTCAGTTTCTCAGATCTCCTTACAAGACAGGTAATTCTATTTACTGTGGATTTTTTTAAGTTGTAGTATGATGCCTACTATGACTTTTCACTGAAATTATTATAAAACACTGTTTACAACTGATCATTACTGCAAGATCAGGATTGATTTGGTTTTATAAAAACCATGGAGCAGCTTTAACTGGACCGATATCTGAATCTTTGTGCTATGGTTCCCATGTTACTATTATTCCGGTAAGACCATGAAAGTATCTGATGGCAGATCAGATTCAAGAGTCAGTCTGAATGTTCTTGAAGGTGTGTGGTTGAAGAGTGGGTTACACTTTTTTTAATTCTTTGCTCTACAGGTTCTTTTTGATGTGCTACATGTTCGTCAACCTTGCGTGTGCTGTGCAAACCTTGCTGCGCACTCCCAACTGGAGGCCGCGGTTCAAGTTCTACCACTGGTGAGTTTCACAGTGCCAAATGAATGGAAGAAGACTTCATCTTAGCAAATTTGCAATATGAATGTACAATATCTTACAAAGTAATAAGAAATTATCAGACATGATTTCTCTTAACATGGAACCAAATATAGATGTATGAATTCAACTATGTCATGGAAGGTTAAAGACTCAAGAGATCTTTATTTTTAGCCTGTCTATATACAAGTATACAGCAGAGTTGAAATGCCATTTCTCTGGGGCCCCTAGTGCTGCATCCAGACAGTTGCACAAAAGACAATATCAAGTGTAGAAAATGACATCACTGTGCAATACCAAAAAATATAAAAATGGATAAATGCAAGTTCAAAACAGTTGTTGAGGTAGTAAAGACAGTATAAGACTAAAAAAGGAAATGGAAGAAGCAAAGAGGTGGTGTTTTGCTGTAAGAACAGGTGAGTGATGTTTCTTCCCCTTTCACCTACAGGGCTCTCTCGTTCTTGGGAATGAGCTTGTGCCTATCACTCATGTTTATCTGCTCCTGGTACTATGCCATTGTTGCCATGGGGATCGCTGGCTGCATCTACAAATACATTGAGTTTTGTGGGTGAGTTAAGCTAGAATTGCAGCTGTTATCGAAGAAAAGCAAAACCTCAAGGTCATCAAAAAGCTTGACTAACTCCAAAGAAAGTCATCCAGCATCCAGCAATGAGCTATGACTTACATGGTTAAATGTAGTTAAAGATTGCTTGAGTCATACCCTAGTATGTTTGCATTTCCCTACTTATTTGCCAAGGGGCACTGCATGTGTAATTCTTTCAAAGAATCGTGTTTGTTAAGTCATTCCTGACCATCACAGAGCAGAGAAAGAGTGGGGAGATGGAATTCGTGGTCTGTCTTTGAGTGCTGCTCGCTTTGCCCTTATGCGATTGGAAGAGGGTCCTCCACACACCAAGAACTGGAGGTAAAGTTTACGAAATGCATATTGTATTGTACTTTTATCCATTTATTTTACTCTGAAACATATTCATTTTTGGCCAGAAGTCTGCTTTTAATCTCCCTTTCTGCCATATTATCATATTAAATAAATACTCAAAGTGAACATTTAAATATATATAATGTGTACTGTTAAATACTAAGTAGATTCCTTATCCCAGAGGTCAGTAAAGCTCTGCTCTATCCTATATAATTCTAGGTAAACCATTATAAATTCGCTCTGTGTCTTTGTTCTCCAGGCCACAGCTGCTTGTGCTGGTTAGTGTTGATGGGGAGCAGAATGTGGAGCAACCCCGCCTACTCTCCCTTACAAACCAGCTGAAGGCAGGCAAGGGCCTAACTATTGTAGGCACAGCCCTGGCGGGCACGTTTCTTGATAACTACGACCAGGCACAGCGCACAGAACAGGTGAGCACTGAACAAACCTAGCATTATTGAACATCTACAGTAGGACTTTATTCTAGTTATGATGGGAAGGTCCATGTTTTCATCAGTAATGCTTTCCTTAAGTCTATACGGAAGCTGATGGAAACAGAGAAGGTAAAGGGCTTCTGCAAGGTAGTCATCTCCTCCAACATACGAGATGCCACTTCTCACCTGATCCAAGCCACTGGGCTGGGTGGCCTACGACATAATGCTGTGCTTGTGAGCTGGCCACCTAATTGGAAGCAGTCAGAAAACCATCAGACATGGAGAAATTTTATTGGTGAGTTGCACAACCAAGGACAGAATCGTGTTTCCAGCTGATCCAGAGGTTAGAGTTTTTTGCAGTCTAAACTGAGCCGATAATGAGGATTTATATGTTTGTGCAGAGCTGGTGAGAGAGACAACTGCTGCCCATCTGGCTCTTCTGGTTCCCAAGAACATTTCCGCTTACCCATCGAATGGAGAACGCTTCACCGAGGGCTATATTGATGTCTGGTGGATTGTGCATGACGGGGGAATGCTAATGCTTCTGCCCTTCCTCCTACGCCAGCACAAGGTAATGACACCCCGGCATGACCCGAGTGCACATATTTTTTTTTGTTTGGAATCACCCTTATTTGCAGTCAGATGTTGATAATTCTGCAAGTGGTGAAGACTTTGAAGGAGGTGTTTGAGAGGAGGAGGATTTTAACTGGCGTCAGAACTGTCTATTCACAGGTTTGGAGGAAATGCAAGATGCGCATTTTCACCGTAGCCCAAATGGACGACAACAGCATTCAAATGAAGAAAGATCTAACCACTTTCCTTTATCACCTTCGAATTGATGCTGCAGTTGAAGTGGTGGAGATGGTAAGTGCTAATAGCTCTTTAAATTTAGCAGCACGAACCATGGAAAAGTCCGGCGTGGCCTTCACTTCCGCAAAAGAGAAACACATCGCGAGACTATGAGCGACGATCATATTCGTGATCACTAAAGTGCATCATTGACACAGCACAAAATCATAAATGTCTTATTATTACATCATCATTTTATAACTGACTGCATGCTGGCATTAACTCTTTAAATGACAAATTGTTTAAAGGTGTTTGCTTAGCGAAAGCAGGGATTTTTTGAATGATTGGATCGCTTTAGGAGAAACATTTGTTTCACATAAAATAACCATTGCTTTATTAGTGTATTATGAAGTAGTGCTTCATGTGGGTTGACTTGCGGAAAAATGGGTCAGTTAGTACTTTATTAAAAATTCTATGTTAGTAATCATTAAATATTGAACTGAACATTAGATTAGTGGTCAATGGAGATTCTAATCTGTGTTTCTCTTTCACTATTTTCACAAAGAGAAAACAGCGAAATTAAGGAAAAACTGAAATATCGACATTTGCTGATATTTGCTGCAAGTTTGTGCTCAATTTAATGTCAGCTCTCTCCGTTTATATGTTCTTTGTGTGAAACACATCCTTCTATTTAATTATTAGCAAGACAGCGATATCTCAGCCTACACTTATGAGAAGACCCTCGTGATGGAGCAACGGTCCCAAATCCTCAAACAGATGCACCTAACCAAGACTGAGCGTGAGAGAGAAGTAAGTGTCCGTTAGGTTTTACTGATATTTTAATTTAAGAAAATGCAAAGACAGCATCATAGAGCATGAGGTACAGCAACAAACCGACAAATTTACAAACCGAAGGTGCCACTGAAAATGTAAGCCTTTCTGAAAGGTAACAGCAAATGAACCCTCTACAAACATCACCCAATTTACAGTAAAAATAACAAACGGAATGTGCGTTCGGATGATCTGAAAGGTTCTGAGGTATGTGGTTAGTAAGTGAGGCAGAGTATAACTCGAGTATTTAGGTCATTTTTTTAATAACTCGTCTGCTTCTGCAAAATATTTGTCTGCTTACAGATCCAGAGTATCACTGATGTGTCCCGTGGATCCATTCGCCGAAAGAACCCTGCCAGCTTGGCAGCTCAGTCAAGCTTGAATGAGGAAAAACCAGGGGTCAGTTCTGAGAGATCTGAAGAAGAGGTACATAACTGTCCCTTTAGGGTCCCTCGTGTCCATATTAGATCTTTATATTTCCATATTCTGTCCTCTCTTTCTGAGAAGTTGCACCACTTCCCTCAAGGGACAGTGATCTTCAAAAATCATAGCTCCTTTGTCATCTGGCTTCTATTACCCTCAGTACTTGTCACTTTTCCTTCTAAAACAGATGCATCTACTTGACAACAAGAATGTCACACCCTCCCCAGCCAGTCCAGTGTCTCCTCCAGAGAGCACTAAAACCCCTGGAGACAAGGTGCAGATGACATGGACAGATAAGTGTGATGGGGTCAAGGACAAGCCACCAGGTATCACCACTCCAGAGGGCATCAAGGACATGTTCAACATGAAGCCGTGAGTCTTCCGCTCCGGTCATAACATCTCTTCTGTTCTTCTGCACCTGATCAAGTTACAAATCAGAACATTTTTTACATGAATCCACTTGCAGAGTAATATCACCTTCACAAAAACTGAAATAAAGTGCCTTATTTATTGATTTTGCTCTCTTTGCCATGCTTCAGGGAATGGGAGAACCTGTGAGTAACTGTTGTTCTTGTTGCTGCTCTTAATTTTAGCCTTCACATTAAAAAGTTTAATACTCACTATTACTTGGTGACGGGCAGCTGATATAGACCTTCAAAGTAGGGTGAAGGCAGTCATGATCTTTTTTGGATGTTTGAAACTGCTTTAAGATGCCTTAATCAGTTATTACACATACTAATGGGTTTCCATTAAAATTTTTCCAGTTTATGCTTGAAATACTAATGCTGCCTTATCTGCCTACTCCAAGGCTATAATCTCACAGTTAGGTGATTGTAATAGCTGCTATTAGATGCTTGCCGTTCAGAGTGATTTAATGATGTTATGCATGCTGTACATTAGATTTATTCTTGTATTATCTTTAAGGTGATTCGTGTTTTTTGTAAGCCTCTAACTTCTGACTCTTCAGTAACCAGTCCAATGTGAGACGCATGCACACTGCTCTGAAGCTGAATGAAGTCATTCTCAAAAAGTCCAAAGAAGCTAAGCTGGTTCTGCTCAACTTGCCCGGGCCTCCAAAAAATCGGACTGGTGAAGAAAACTGTATCCTTGCGCTGGTCAGCGTAGTGTTTGGGGTTCTTTGAGAAGATCTCAGGATAATAATTATGTCATTAAAATGGAGTTTGGAGCAAGAACTTTAGCACCAGAGGGTCAGCCAAGTAATTCAGCTGGTACGGATATTTTAGCTCAGATTAAGTTTCAGCACAAGCTATTTTATGGATTCTATGAATACTTGTTTAAAGTGGTAGGAATATGATTGTTAAGGTTACACAAAAGAAGGAAGGTCCCCGTACCTTTCATAACCTCTGCTGTATTCAGGATACACATCAGAGTCCATTGCTGCTGACCAGTAAAAGTATTCCTACAGTAAAAACCTCTTTTTCTGTTTGTTACCTGGACTATCAGCGTAACTGCAACTGAATATGTCCTTTTGAAAGGTTTTGAAGCCATTTATTCAGACCCTTAACTGGAATTCACAATAAGACATGGAGTTTCTTGAAGTCCTGACTGAAGGCCTTAATCGGGTCCTCCTTGTTCGTGGTGGTGGACGGGAAGTCATCACCATTTACTCCTGAGTGGCAAGGTTTAGCAGTCCCCAACCACCCCTTGCCTCCTTACAGACTACACCTGAATTTCAAGGGATACTACCCAGACCATAGCAATAGTCCTGTAACCCTTACCTACTCACGCACATGAAACGGCTTTGCACTAAATATGTATCCCTTTCACACTCCATCGCTCTTTGTTGTCCTTCCTAACATCACAATTCTCAAGTCTTCGTCTTCATCTGTGTTGCTTATTGTGCATGATCATGGCGATTTTTGAAGTGTTTATCATCAGGAAGAAGCAGTATTGCTCCGGGAATACAGGAAAGGAAACAGTCATGTCAAACTGGTTCTAAGAATATGGGAGTGGTTTTGGGGGTACCGTTAGTTTACTGTTATTATGCAAAGGATCAAGATGACCATGACATTCAAGTCACCAGCCTGTGGCACTTTAGAGCAATGATGCCAGCCATTCAAGGAAGAAGATGGCAGCAAGTTAATGGAAAATGAACGTCTTGAAGGGAACTAGAATTGCATGGTTTAGCTACCCTTTGGGCAACAAGAAAAAGCTGGAATATGTCAGCTTCATGCAAGTGCAAAGCAAAAAAAGCTGTATGTGTCATATAGCTGCCAGCAAAGTCTAATAATCCTGCAAAAATGAAGAGAGATTCTGTTCATGGCATTTTTCAGTCACATCCTACTTTGTCCCAGACTGACCTTTGTGGTGATCACTGTAAATAGTATAGTATTGCAACATCAAGGTAGGCTATTTGTCACCAAGTAGTAGCATTTGGTAAGAAAAGCACTGTATCACGCAAAACGCATCAAGCCGGCTGTCCTTCTGAATAAAAGCAATGTTTCAGGATCCCTGACCAAAGCTTAAAATCTTAAAATCAGGCTGAAGTCAGAGACTGACCAGTTCTATCACTAAATGTATTATTCCTACCGCCTATGAAAATGACTTGTTTACAACGTTTCACCTGAGAAGGTCGACACTGTATAATGAATAATTTACTTCTACATACATGGTGATGACAGATATACGTAGTACACTGACAAAACATTGTCAAAAGTTATATACAGCAGTTTTCAGTATTAAATGTTAGACAAGGCAGTATTAATAATATCTTGCAAATTGATATTGATATTAACCCCATTTTAGTTCACTTCAGAGTTACACTATTTTTACCACTATAGCACATGTATTTTACACTGACAGTTTGCCAAATACAAATAAAGATTTGTGTTGTGCCATAAGAAAAGAAAATATATTTTTGATACTAACATTTTTAGCAAGGGGCCAGGAGTCCAAAGTCAAAGTAGTACACAAAAGGGTATGAGTGGTAAACAATGGGAGTTTAGGACATTAATCTGTTGATGTGTAGCTCTCTGCCATCCTGGTGAACAGTCAAGGGTATCATTTTAGAATATAATTTCTTTTCAACAAGGCACAGTTAGCAGATTCAGCTATGACAAGTGTGCTAAGGATATCATGAATGCCTAAAACTTTGAAACATAACTGCATTCATAACTTCTATTCATTCAGGCCAGGAAGTACTGAATTAACAGGAAATATTTTCATATCATATATACTGTATTTATGAAGGAAATGTGCAATAGGTGTATTAATGGGCTAATGTGTATTTATTTTTATATACAGATATTTTATATACAGTAAACAGATTTCATATCTATAAGAGTATTTGCAACGGGATGTTGACACACACTGTATGTTTGCTATAGTAATGCACTGAGGCAGGCACTGTTACTTGTTGCTTGTAATACAGTAGATATAGGAGACAGTATATAAATTCATCTATACATTTCTTTTTGATGAATTTTCAAACATATTTTCAAAACCTATATAAATTTTAAATGCTGCTATTAAACAAAAGTAAAATATCAGAGGGTCTACTCATTAAACAGTGGATATCTGAATGGCCACTTGGTCAACTACATTTAAGGGTACATTTAGTTCATCGTAAGGTTGACTGTGAGATGGGATTTATAACGTGGGCAGATATTAGTTCTGAAAAGGCAAGTTATTCATTTTAAATTAATTTTCTGTCCAGTTTTGCCCAGCATATTAAACTCCCTTTGCAGAAGACGAAAGCAAGTGTTTTACCATGTTCGACTGAGTATTTTAAGCAGGGTTGACAGCAAGTCAGATATTGACACACTGAACAGAAAAATAAATATGATGATTTCGACACAGAAAGCATTTTAAGACAGTTTTCTAAAACTACCTGCATGCGCCGTGGCATTTTATTCCTGTATACCTGCATGTATTTGTATGACTAACAGGGTGCGTACATGCATGTTTTTACTGCATGCCAATTTACAGGAAATTGTGTTCTGTTCCGCGTGTACCTTTATGTGTTTATGAGTTTTATTGCATTTGGCAAAAATTCAAATATATGCAAACATTGCTCTGGTACTTGACAGAAGCTGCCATGAGAAAGTGAACCGGTGCGTGTGAGCAAACTCAGCTCCTATTGACTGCCGCTTTTTCATACTTCTCCCAAAAAAATCCCATTTGCCCTGCCAAAAGCATTAAAACAGAGTGTTTCCTACACATAATATCGATCCACTATACACATTTACTGAATAAAAAAATACTGTGACTCAGCTCCAGCGGGTGTTTGTTGGACCGTGGGGTGTGCATGCATATTGTCATTCATGCACAGGAAAGGACCACTTTCGGTTTCAGACATCTGAAAGGTGGAAAGTAGGCCTTAAACTGTACCACATATACATACACAAATCTTAAATTGTTAGCACAATATGTCATTATTTCAGTTAAAATAGTTATACCCACAAATGTCACAATAATACAATGCAGAGAAGGCACTGGTAAATACTGGTGATTATAGAGTATAGGTAAACAGTTTACAATCTTTGGGTGTTAGGGGGGTGGTGTCCATTTTATTACAATATTTTAATATGCTAAGAGACTTAAAGGAAAATTTAATGCACATTTGAATGATTTTTTTATTTGAAAATATCTCTCTAATAGGTGTCACTCAAGAATTTTCCACTAAAGACTTAATAATTTATTACGTGCAATGTTTTTGATGTTTATTGTTGCTGCAGTAGTCTCGGTGGTTTGTTTACTGGCATGAATTTCTGTGCATTATGTTGACATGAAAAAGGAAAAGAAATTAACACATCAGAATTTTTAAGCAGGGAGCATTAAAAGCAGAGTAAATAGTGATAGAAGTGGCAGCTATTATGGATTCAAGGTTTTTCTCGTTTTGTTAGACGTTGGAGAAAAACACTTCTGTCGGCCAAGCTCTATATCAGGGATTACATGGGGACGCCTGCTATGTATTCACTAGGAATTTAATTAAATATACTTTGTAGTGATATCATTCTTTGTTGAACAGGGTGCCAAATAACCAAAATTTTATATGAAAGTGAACTCACCTGAAAGTGAGTTTCTTTTCGTTCTGGAACTTTTGCTAGGTGGTTGTTTTGACTACTACACATGGTAATAAAAAAATCTTCTCTAGCATATTATTTATAGGTTTATGGAATAAAAATACAGTGTAGACCCACTTAAACATGATTGTTTTAACAGTGAAATCACATAAACCACAGTAAGATCAACACTTCCAACTTAAAATGCAGTATTTGATAAAGCACACTGCACTAAATCCTTTCTCCACGGGGTTATACAGACATTTGACTGTACACTTTAGGATTAAAAAAGCCATGTACATCGCTTCTCTCCAGACCACCGCAAATAAAGCGGTCTCCACTGTGCAATATTCATTGTCAATGTATAACGCACACTATGAGCGTTTATGCAATTTTCAAACATGGCGGCTTTTATACGTTGAGTGTGAGCTGGCTGTGATCCAAACTAAAGTCTCTTCAGCACTTTTAGTGTAAATAACCAGTTCACTGTTTTGTGTATAGCAGTCCGATGCTACAGTCGCAGCTCTAGAATGTTCCTGCTGTGGTTTGTTAGACGTTTCTGTTGGAATTCAATCACTGCAGTAGGCCTACAAGCATGGTCCGGGGTGACTTTATGCAGAATGCTGTTACAGATCTGATGGGGCTGTGGAACGGTCCATTATCTACTACTGCTGTTTCATCACCTGATGTTGCTGAAGTTCTACTATTGTCCTGGTTTGGTTCATCGGTTGTACGTTATGCATTTTTGCAGTGCTCCTGGTATACTGTGTTTTCTCATCAGTTGCAATACATTAAACTGCTTTTCATGTAGTGTGCAGACATTCAGTAGTTCCTTCCTTGGATAATTTCTGTCTTCTAATGGGATATAATATACAGTCATTATTGGAAATGACTACTTCATCATAAATATATTTATGCATGAATGGAATAGAAGATTTTTTTATGTATCACCTCTAAATAAAATTGTCTGTTCATCCATTTCACTAACTGTTTATCCAGTACCTCTTCATAGTGATTCAGAGCTAAACTCAAGGTTGCCCCCTACCCCGGAGGTCATTCCATTGTAAGGAACTCGTACGCCCATCGAGGGAATTCAGAGTCCCCAGTTTCTGGACTGTGGGGTGAAACCATGATCAAGCCCAAAAAGAAGATGGGGCCATAGTAAATCCAAAAACATCAAGGCACTGGAGCAATGTGTAACTACATAGCACTTATTTAGTTTATTGGGATGTGATGGTTCAAATACTGTTCAAATATTTGATTGCTTTAAATTGTGCTGCATTGGAAAAAAGTAGCTGGAGTTAGAGATGGTTACAGTAAAGGCAATGGGAACAAAGTTTGTTAAAAAAACAAGCTGAAAATTGCAGTGGCCTGCAAAGGGCTGATGTCCTACGCAGGCATACCCTCATGCCCTATGCTTCTAAAAAAGACCACCACAACTTTGCACTGGATAAGCGGTTAATGTGAAGGAATGAATAACTGAAAATTTAACTTTCTACAGTCAATTGAGAGAGTGAAAACTGTGGCTGAAACATCTCTTTGACTTGTGTGTTTCCTCCATAGTTGCCCAAACAAACATAGAAACGCAAATGTGCCGCACAAGATGTCTAACACTTCAAAGTTCTGATGAAACCAACAAGCATGGCATAGAATCAGTATCACATAATCATATTTCATAGAAAGTTTCAACAAAGTAATTGTTGAAAGTAAAATTAAATGCACTAATGAATCATCTCAAATTTAGGATTCGTCATACCATCTGGCTGTCAATGTTCATCATGGAAAGAAAAATGCTTTTACTGCTTATTTTAGTTTGTGCTAAATTATCTATGAGACCCTCCAAGGGCATGTAACCATAAAGGACTTTCTCATGTAAGTTTGAATGTATATAAGATTTTCCATATATGTATGTGAACATAAATTCGATTTTATATAGCTCTTGCTTTGGGTACTTCCCATTTCCCAATAGCTATTGCATACACGTAGGATTCTATAAAGATAGACTAAGCTCCACTAAGATCCTGTTTATTATACTTCACACACATCAAACTCCTCATCAGTCTAAAAAAAGGGTTAAAATGGATGGTGATATATACAAAGGGAGATACACATATAAAGCTGTAATATTTAACACTTAATTTTAAAGTCCTCTTAAAAGTATATAGCGCTGAAGAGGACAAGTTGTAGATTAGGAAGTGACATAGTTACAGTACATTATAAGAATATAATATTATAAATGTTAATGATTTATGTTTGCAATTTTTTTCTGTTCTCCAGATGCTAGGATATATGCTTATATTTGTGTGTGAGTTCTTGTGTTTTAGATTTGCTGTATATTTACGTATGTGTTTGTCTACAGAAATGTGAGCATCTGAAGCGCAAGGAACGTGATTGAGGGGAAACTTCTGTAAATATTATAGAAGTAGAGCTTAACTTTATTTTGTGTCAGGTCAATTCCAATACATTTTAACTAGAAGTGTTTAATCTTTTGTGATGTTATATTTACATTAAAAAATGCTGTTTTATCCTTCAAATGCTCATACAGCTATGGCTTCTAGAGTTCCCTGATTATTTTATAGATTTGTCTCCACCAAATGCAATAAAATAAACCAGTTTTATTACATGTTTCCCTGTGAGTCCATTATTCAAAACAAGTGACTAGTATGACTATTTTTGCACCTTTGTGCCTATCCCTTAGTGTGAAAGAGGAACAGGGACAAAGAAATAATCACAGTTGGCCACAAGTATGTTCTTCTCTAAAGGAATAAAAGCACAGCGGTAGAACAAGAAGGCTGAAATTTTCATTAATTTTGTCTGAAAAGCTGTGTATTTATTTTCTGCTTTTATATCACTTTAGCTATTAGGAAAGTAGTAGCTATCATGGACATAGTTTTTTTTCCATTCATTCACACCGTAACAATTCTAACTGATCTGCAGATCAACTGATTTTAATGCATTGTCTAATTTTACTTAATTATGCCAAATTTTAAATATAGAACACCATAACCCTTTCCAGTAAGAGCAAATATAATGGAGAGCATCCATTTGATGATTCCCAGACATTACACTTTATCATACAGTGAGTTTTCTTTTCACTTATGGAGGTGTATTTATTACGCAGAAGATCTCTCAGCTGTGTTAGTGATGATAGTGCACATAAGCAGTTACAAAATTTGTAGTTTTTCCTTCATCACTTATCTGCCCTGTTCCACTCATTTGGCATCCATTTGCCATACCTGTAGTACCATAATTCGGGACACCAGTCTCGCAGGTCTGCCACAACTGGTCTTGTCCGCAGGAGTGATAATGTACATTTACAAATAAAAGTTTAATAAACAGATCTGAAGCAAGCCCCTATTAGTTACTGTACATCTTTTTTTGTTGTAATGTTTGCCCACCCTGTTTGGATTTGACATTATTTCAGTGTAGTGTATACATGTAAATGCAACTGTTATTTAAGTACAGCAACCCCTGAGTATCAATACTGTCTTTTGGATTTTATTTTTCAGCAGTGTTTTTATGCATGCTAAATCATGTTGGAACAATGTCGTTTGTTGTGTGTAGTACCTTAAATTCATATATACTATGGTTAGGGTTTAGAGTTTATTGCTTGTTGAAGAGGAAACTAAAGTCAGACAACCTACAAACCAAGCAACTGAAAGAAGAGGAAGAGTTTGGTGATGCTCAGGTGCCACACATCAGAGGCATTTATTGCCTTTAAATGTTATGTAATCAAAGAGCAATTTTATTTTTTTTTATTTTTTTTTTGTTTTAATATTTATGTTCAGCTGAGATTAATATATTTCATTTAAAAAGAACAGCATCTTTGACTTTAGCTAAATTCTTTCACAAAATTATAGTGCAGGCTTCCATTGTCAAAAAGCACAATAAATTATAGTACTTTTGAACACTAAGAAACATTACTCAGGAAAAAGCTGAATTGCTCAATTTGATTTTATAATCAAGTATATTTCTATATGCCTTTCGGCTAATGGTAGATTTTAATACAAAGCATTTTAATTTAGTCCTGTTATTTTAATTTAGTTTATCGGCAAATATACCTTTTAACATGTATTTTGTGACTATTATGATACAGGCAAATAATTTGTATATTACAGTTTGTAATCATATATTAACATAGCATCAAACGCTATTTTTTCTGTTTTTACTGTTTATTTTATTCATTTAAGCGTAAAGTTCAGTGCAGAAAAAAAATATAGAGTGGCTTAGTTTTAATCGAAATTTCTGCAGGTAAGAAATTTGTTGATTTCTGAATAGTTTTTTCTGCATGTTTGAATTTTTTCCACTGACAGCTGAAGGTTTGGGCTTTTAAGTTCAGCTTTCATTTCGCAGGACGCGCAACCGATCCAGGATCAGCGCGCCAGTCCGCCCGCCTTTTTCCACCTCGCCTCGCGGCGCTTTGAAGTCGAAGCACGCGGAGCGCGCGAACGCGGGCCCCTACGCGCTCCCTCAGGAAACCCCTCGCAGGTCGAGCACCGACGCCATTTTAGAAGAAGCCGTAGTTCTGCGTGGGAGAAACTTTAAAACAAAAAGAGCGGACACGCTGCCACGACAGTCATTCGGAGACACAAACAAGAAGCAAGGCTCCAAAGACTCGTCAATGTAAGACGTGTACCTATTTAAAGTGAAGTCGGTGGCCGCTGAACTGAGCAAGCCTGCCGTTTGCTGTCGCAAAGCGGAAGAATTGTTTCATTTCGAAGAGGCCTGTCGCGTCTTCGGTATTTGTTGGGGAACCAGCGGGACGCTTGCATAAGGTAGCGTTTCGAATAACCGTCCGCACCAGTGAATAAACATTTGTTTGAATGGTTTACTACTTTTGCTCATTTGAGACCAAATAAAGTTGTTGCTCAGGCTACATCGATTGGCGGGTTTGTCTCGTGAGATCCGCTAGCTAATAAATGTTAGCACGTCGACACATTACTTTCTGAAGACCTGGGTATTTATTCGACTACAATATGGCTACAACGCACATCTGCCTCAGTTCTGTATTTTACATCGAAACCTGTTTGCTTTCTAGTGACACCGATATTAGAAATGTCGGTTAGTAGTTTAGCCACATGCTAGCTAATTATCAGAAGGGCAGCCGCTCGTTGAAGTGTAAAAGGCGCACACTTGCGAAAGATGCTTGTTTTAGAGGTTAAAGTATTGCAGTTCGTTATTTTACCAATACTCTTAGCCTAAATAAGGAATGAATTGACAGTCTTAGCACTGTTTGTGGTGAGCAAATGTATAAATGTCTGATTTATATGTTAAATGTTTACAGGCACCATTAAAATGTACAGTACAGTACGTCTGACTGTTTTCATGTTGTATTTGACATGAGTGGCCTAGCAGGTAGGCCGCGGAGGCTGTAGTTGGTGAATAAAGGCTGCATTTATAGTATACCCTTTACCTATGCGTTAGACACAACCAGATATTTTAAAAAATGTCTAATGTACAGTTACACAGTTGCAATACACTGAATTGCCAGTTTATTAAGTACACCTATCAAGTAGGCTTTCCAAACAGCATGGATTATACAAGATGCTGGATGTGTTTTGTGGGATTGTAGTACCAGTGGAAATGATTACGTTGCATGGTTACTGCAAATTCTATGACTGCACAGTCTTGGAATCGATAGCCATTTTCGCCTTCTCAAAGATGCAGAATGGGATTGACATCTAGGGACTGTGCAGGCCCATGAAGCAATGAAAACTTGCTGTCATGTCCCTGGAACCATGCAGTGATATGGTGCATTAGCATGCTGGAAGTGTAGCCAGGATGGGATGAAATGGGCCATCACCAATGTTCAGATAGGTCATGCCACTTGGACATTCTTCAAAGCCACTAAGGTCACTTGTTTTGTGCATTCTAGCACTATGTTGAGCACCAATGAATGTCATGTATGGCTTGCTGAGATGTACAGTTTGTATGAAGGTGAGGTATGTACCTAATAAACTGGCACTCTGTAAGTGTGGAATATGACATACCTGAATATTGCATATTTACTTATGCAGTTGCGTAGCAGGGAGGCTGACCAAAAGGGTAGACTCATTGTCTTCGGTCTGTTCCATCTTTGGTCCCAGAGGGTTGATTGTTCAAGAAGATGCCATAGTGTAGGTCTGTTGACCCTGCAGTTTGTAGGTCCTGGGCTCCATTCCCAGCTTCTACTGCAGTGCCTGTATTGAAGGTATTCGTATTGAATTAATGAATTAACGATATTCTACTTTATAAATTGACTTGTCATTATGGAGTGGATCAATAGACATGATTAGCTAGGCAAATGAGTCAACTAAAAGGTATAATAAATAATAGATGTAAAAAATAATCAGGTTTCCTAGTGTATTGGCCACTGAAAATTCAGGAAAGTGTTTGATTTTGTGTCAATGTTTAGCTAGGTAGGCGGGTTTAAAAACACATTGAAATTAAAGCCTTTTGGATCCAACCATAGGGCACTAAATTAAGTTGAGTTATGAATGGTCTAGGTTGTTTACACTTCCTAAATGCACAATTCTGAGTATGCAGAAGTTGTTGCTGTACTAACAAACTTACCATTCTATGTAAAACTTTTTCTCCTGCAGCCCAAAGTAACAGCACAATGGCAGATGATTTTGATATCGAAGCTATGCTTGAGGCTCCCTATAAAAAGGTGGGTAGAATTTAAGGGGATTGGGTTGGGGTTTGAACTTTTACAGTACGTCGCAGATCAGTCACACTACTCAAGTCCCTTAAGCTCTTAAACTAGTAAAGTCCTGTTTTTGTCTTCATTGCAAACTTACCTGAAAATCTCACTTCCAAAACCGTGATTCACCCTTAATTTTAGTGCAAAGTGTCAAAAAGTAAGGCTGTAATTATTTATCGTATCGATGTATTGTGGTCCCTTAGGTAAAAAGACGCTGAACTTTGAACATGAAAGCACCAGTTCAGTTGCCACAAGGTGAATGAAATGGACAGGGAAATTTTAAAACAGCGAGACAGTATTCAAATTTTTAATAGCCATAGAAACACTGGGAAATTTAAATTGCAATTGTGCACTTTAATTTTACCATGTCATGGTAAAATCGTTTTTAAAATTCAATCTCAGCTTGTCAGCAGTGTGACAGTGTGACTTTTTTTCTCCCCCCCCCCCCCCCTTCTTCCCCTGAAATGCTGTTCTTCACAGAATTGACACAATTGTTGATTTGGTGCAACTACTTTTTTCAGTGTCGCAAATGTGAATACTGTCTCTTGAGCTTAACAGATTTCATGTAGGGTTTTGGTTTGGTAATCAACATCCTTGTAATGTTGCATGTTAACTCCAGCTACATGTACTTTACACATTCCATTGATTTTATTTGATGTTTTTGACATTTGAATGTCTGCCATTCTTATACCATACACAAATAATTATTCCATCTGTAAATAATTTTCCTTAAATCACTGCCTAACAGGGACCATCTCCATGCAGCTAGGAAATTTTCATGAGGTTGGATTTTTGTTTCTTGGGTATTTAATTTCTTGAGTCAAAGTTACTAAGCAGTGTGAATCCCTGTTTGCTTCAGGGCGAGATGTGTGACAGAGGTGGCATCAAGCTCTTACAGTCCACGAACGAAAATGGGTGAAGATCACTGGAATGGCATCCACCACAGGAACATGATTATTGGCGGGCTACTAGCATGGCCACCTTGGTTTTAGGCAAAAATAGCCATGTTACTCATTAGGAGCGATTGGGCTGCTGATCAAATGGCCAATGAACATGACTTCATATGGGTTACAAAACACGTACTCTGGAAAATTGGATGGATTGTTAACTCTTAAAATATATTGAAAGGAGAAGGGAAATACACCGGAATGTTTGCAAAGGACCAGGTATTAAGAAGCTTGTTAAATACTAATTGTATGAATATTTTATAAATTTTGTTCATTTTCTTTTGCTCCCATCCCCTTTACCCTGGCGGCTTGAAATGTAACATCTTCGTCTTCATGGTGTTCTTCTGTCGACCCTGCTTAGGATGAGGTCAAGCCTTCTAATGCCAATGGCCATGAGGAACGTAGTAAAAAGTAAGCACGTGAATGAGTGGGGTTTTTTTTTTTTTTTTTTTTAATGTTTTGCTTTTTGCAATGTTGTAAAAGAGACTTGTCTTGGTACTGTGTTAGTTTGCACTTTGTTTTAAATATTATTATGCCCTGAATGATCATGCCTTGCACTATGAAGGAAAAAGAAGAGCAGAAGTAGGAGCCGTAGCCATGAGAAAAGAAGCAGCAAAAGCAAGGACCACAAAAGAAGTAGAGACCGTAAGAAGAGTCGCAGCTGTGAAAGAAAGCGAAGCCGCAGCAGAGAGCGGCGCCGCAGTCAATCCCGGAGCAGGGAACGCTCGGGGCGCTACCGAGCTCGCAGAAGCCCTCCGTAAGTGGGACTACTTTGCTGTCATATGGTGCCCTTTTGCTTGCTACTTGGACCTGTATTTGTGTTTTAATAAAATTCTGTGGTTCATTCTAGCTTTTTCAAGATGTGAGAACAGGGATGAAGGTTATTAAAAGATGCTTAATTTAACTATAACTTCTGAATGGTTTTGTTGATAAATTAAAGCTGCTGCCATTGCATCCAACTTCATGTTATTGATGAGAATTACAGTTTTGCGATAGCCAGTAATAATTCAGTTTTTAATAGCTGAAATTAAGGGATGACAAAATGCACAATGATTGTTCAAGTTCATCTTACTGTTCAGGTTTGTAATGTCATATTAGTATAATTCTAACCAGAGAGTGTTGCATACTCCCTTTTGTTTAATGAAAAATCTATTTCAAATGAACAAATGCTGATTTTGAAACCACTCAGAATTGATAGGATGAAGCTCTTGCTTCAGGATTTTTATCCAGCTGTTAAATGCTGCATGTTGATCATTTTAAACTTAAGATCCTGCCTACATAAATATGTTCCAATGTACAAAATAATTAACAGATGGAAGTAATTGTCACAGAAACACTCTTTCGGCAGTTAACTGAAATTTAATGGTTTTTTAATGAGAAACATCTTCTCAGCCCTCAGCTTTTTAAAAAAAAAAAAAAAAAACTTTACTACTAATTGATTAGCTATAAACAGCATTTGTATACATCCAATATAACACTGCTGTTTTTCCCAATAGGAAGCATTCCGGAAGTCACAGTCCATTCAAGAAGGACAAGAGTCCATTAAGGTGATGATACTCAAGTGTATGTCTCACACACAGGAGTGAGTTGCATATTTAAAGTCAGTCTTGAGGAACAAAGTGGTGTTCATAAAATTTTTGTTTTTTGCATAAAGGGAGCCGATTGACAATCTAACTCCAGAGGAAAGAGATGCACGAACTGTGTTCTGCATGCAGCTGGCAGCTAGAATCCGTCCTCGTGATCTGGAGGAGTTCTTCTCAGCAGTGGGAAAAGTCAGTAGTTTCCATATTTGATGCAGTTGCACTGGACCATGTACATCGTATCTGCAGTAGAGAATTATAATTCTGGTGCTTTCCCTCCAGGTTCGAGATGTGAGAATGATTTCTGACAGAAACTCAAGAAGATCAAAGGGGATTGCATATGTTGAGTTTCTTGAGGTCAATTCTGTGCCACTGGCTATTGGCTTGACCGGACAGAAGCTTTTGGGAGTACCAATTATTGTTCAGGCTTCACAGGTATGACCATTTTCAACCATGTCCACAGTGTCAAACTGCTAAATTTATTTCACTAGTTAGCTACTTGGTGGTGCCACAAGTAGCACTCCTGCGTTCTTGGGGTGTTTGAGTTTGGGTTGTCCACCTCAGTTGGTTCTGAGTGTGTGTGTCCTCCCCATATCTGCATGGGTTTCCTTTGAGTGTTCCGGTTTCCTCCTGTAGGCCAAAGGTATGGCTTTCAGGTTCATTGGTCAGTCTAAATTACTCTGAGTGTGTAGCTACGTATGTCTGGCCACCCCTGTGCTAGACTGATATCCAATCCAGGGGAGTTTCATTGCCCAATGATTCAGATAGGCACTACAGCCGTAACAAAGATAAAAGCTGTTGATGGATAGTCTACTTATTGCAGTCGCTTTGCATGTAACAGAGGTATCTGAGCATGTTTATCTCATTTTTAACATTTAAAATTATTTCAACCTACAAAATTGGTTTGATAAAACAAATCTACAGGTTTTCTTCTGCTTAGCAGTGTAATGTGTCTCTAGAAATTGTAACATTTGGTGAACTTTTAAGCAGAAGATGTAATTACCAGTACAGTACAAACAGCTGTTCTTGTAAGCAAGAAAAATCAGCCTCATATTTGGTCATAACTTAGTAAAGGGCATTAGTTGCAGTCAAGGGAACACTCACAGGATACCCGTGTTCATAGACAGTATTATATAGTGTAACTTGTAAGCCATTTATTTTGCTTCATTTTTTGAAGGCAGTATGTTTAACCAGAAACGTACTTTTGCTATAAGTATTACTATACTTTTCATGTGTCAAGAATGTAATGTGGTTTAAAATGTACTTATGTAATTTAACAAGTAAAGTTAATGGATCATAAAACCAAATAAATATATAAGCCAAAGCTGTATGAACACTGGATTGTAAATGACCTTCAGGCTCTGGTTTTGCCGTTTTCCACAGGGAAAGGGTGTTTCCTTTAATGCTGATTTAGTTTAGTGCAGCAAGTAGTGTCGAGTTCACAGCGCAAACTTAAAATGTGTTAATTTATGGACAAGGAGCAATTATAAATTTGAAAGAAGACTTCAGTTTGTTATAGATTAGTCTGCTGTATAAATGCATTACACTTGTATTAGAAATTCAGGGTTTTTTTTTTTGTTCCCCCCCCCCACCCCATTTGTACAGGCTGAAAAAAACAGGGCAGCTGCAATGGCCAATAACCTGCAGAAAGGCACATCGGGACCTATGCGTCTTTATGTGGGATCATTGCATTTCAATATCACAGAGGACATGCTCAGAGGAATCTTTGAGCCTTTCGGGAGGGTGAGTTTTGACTCATTTTTAATCTGCTTGAGAAAATATATTTTCTATAATTTAGTTGCTGCAATTACTTGTACAATGTTTTTATTCTTCCAGATTGAAAGCATTCAGCTGATGATGGACAGTGAAACTGGGCGATCCAAAGGATACGGTTTTATTACAGTAAGCTGTTGCAGATTTATGAGTGGTTGGTCTCTTTTTCATTGTTTTGTTTCCCACACTTGAAAATCTGTTTCTCTCAGTTTGCAGATGCTGAATGTGCAAAGAAGGCTCTGGAGCAGCTGAATGGATTTGAATTGGCTGGAAGACCCATGAAAGTGGGCCATGTTACAGAGCGCACAGATGCATCAACTGCAAGCTCCTTTCTGGACAGTGATGAGCTCGAGAGGACTGGCATCGACCTTGGAACTACTGGCCGTTTGCAGCTAATGGCTCGGCTTGCCGAAGGTAATCTGTTTCCCTGCATTTTTAAATAAATCTGTTTAAAGTAGCTTCAATATACTGCAATTTACGTGTCCCGCAGCCAGAATCCAGATAACTTTGTCTGCTTGGTGGTTTGCTGTTTGTAACCCGGTTTTTCATTCATGCTGTATACTCTATAATAGAAGTATTCCTGACTGTGGCAGATGTATGGTTAGCAGTGATCCTATCCTTGAGCTTGTCTGATGCAACCTTTTTGTAACACTTTTTGGAAAACGGGCAGTTTTGATACAACCAAATATGATGTGCACTGTTCAGGCATTGAGAACTAGTTTTATGTGTGTCATATAAGTTGGTAGCAGGGTCTGTTGTGCAAGAACAGAAACTGTACCCTGAAGTGTTTTGGATGTCAGCAATGTCAAGCAATGTGTGAAGAGTACAGCAGTTGGTTTTTGCATCTACCTTAAAGCT
Source organism: Heterotis niloticus (assembly GCA_018136845.1). Taxonomy (NCBI): domain Eukaryota; kingdom Metazoa; phylum Chordata; class Actinopteri; order Osteoglossiformes; family Osteoglossidae; genus Heterotis; species Heterotis niloticus. The sequence goes on from CM030898.1 coordinate 6,680,156, forward strand.
CAGTAGGCAGCATGATATAATTTTAAGTGATGATAAACTGCAAGCAAATGCTTAATACAGTGTGTCGGACTAAATCGACAAATGTGGCCCATGATTCTGCTTGTCCAGGTACTGGGCTACAGATCCCACCTGCTGCGCAGCAGGCACTGCAGATGAGTGGCTCCCTCCCATTTGGAAGTATGGCGGCTGTAACGGGTAGGAACACTGTCCTCAACTATCCATTTCTGACAGGTAGTTTTGGAGCAGTGACCTTTGGCAAGTAGAGCTGTCAATGTGGGCAGCAATTAAAAGATTTGTGTGTATGTTTTGTATAATATTTGTATTACATTTGTAGAAAAGGTTGAATTTGTTCTTTTATCTTTCCCTTTTTTGCATAAAATAACATTCAGTTATATCACAGTAGTTACCTGTGCTGCTATTGTGCTATTGGTGCTGCTGCAAAAGGTATTTGTCTATTAGCATTAACCTGAGCAAATTAAGTTGATGCCCCAAAAAGCTATACATTTATACTGAATTGTTGAATGTGTACAAGTACATGCAAGTGATAACTTACTTAAACTTAGAGGATGCGCTTTTTTGTGACAGTGGTACCATATAGTGGGGTTTTGACGTCCATAATTTCATACTCAGTTAAATCTACAGTTGGGTCTGATGTGGAATGACAGATTAGATGAAGCCAAAGGTGAAAGGAGTTAAATCTAAATTTGAGCAGTCCACACTGGTTTTATTCATTATTTTATAGATAGAAACATCTGTTCCTAGAGGACACAGATGTTTCTGTCTGTAAAATAATGGATAAAGTGTGCAATGACATGTTCACATACCTGTTACCAACATTGGTTTGTAATGACAGAAGAGAGATCTGTGACCCTCAGAGTTCCTCACGTAATGGAGAGCTTGACGCTGCTTTGTGCTGCCACAGTGTGGCTGTAACCTGGACAGCGTTGTCTTAGTTTTACTGTAAAGTTGTCATATTTTTCAGCATCTGATATGCTTGTGCATTGTAAGTCTCTTAATGAAAAAGCTATGTTGTTGAGTGTGCATCAGTGAATGTGTGTTCAGGTGAACAGAACATTTATTCCCATCTTTATTTCACTTGTTTTATAGCTGCCATCACCCCGGCCCTGAATCTGAACCTGAATATGAGTATGAACATGAACACTGCCATGAATCTCCCCACGCAGCCTATTGCAACACATTGCATTCAGCTGTCCAACATGTTCAATCCCCAGTCGTAAGTGTTGTCCCGCATGTGCTGTCTACAAGTCAAATGTGTGGTGCATTGTAGGTATATTGGAACATTCGAAGCCTTGCAATGGACGGTTGTCAGCAATCCGGTGTCACAAGTGATCTGTTTTGTAGGGAAGACGATCCTGGCTGGGATGTTGACATTCAAGATGATGTAATTGAAGAGTGCAGCAAACACGGAGGAATCGTGCACGTCTACGTCGACAAAAATTCGGCACAAGTAAGAATACTTTGCACAAACTGTCCTAAGTGAAGAGGTAGAACCAGGATGTGCTGTAAGGCTGAGCTGTTTAGACTTGAGGCTTAACCTGCACCAGGTGCATGGTCACCTCATTTATCGATCAGTTGTAGAAAATGAGTCACGCATTCCCACAACCCTCCTTTCAGGGCAACGTCTACGTGAAATGTCCCTCAATTCCCGGCGCCATGGCTGTAGTGAACGCGCTGCACGGTCGACTCTTCGCAGGTATGACATCACGTAGCCTTGCGCACGCGTTTAAAATAAGCACACCAATTGCTTATTAAATGCTTCAATGTGTTGTTGTGCAGGCAAAATGATCACCGCCGCTTACGTTCCCCTCCCAACGTACCACAACCTCTTCCCGGATTCTGTGACGGCCACTCAGCTCTTAATCCCCAGTCGCCGGTGATCAACACGGCACCGAGCCCTTTAGTGCCTGAGTTAGACCACAGCGGTGCAGGGCCCCCCCCCCGCACTCATCCGCTTCCTTGTCCAGCGTAGCAGCGCATCTCAAGCTTTTTTTTTTTTTTTTTTAAGGATCTTAAAATATTGTGGTCTGTGATTTTGTGGACGTTAACAATTACAGGTGTCAGGATAATTTACTTAACCACTTCCTTTATTAGCAAGCATTGCGTGACCTTTGTACATGCGTAATAAAGGGATTAGAGTTTCTGTTGGACCTGTTGGCCATGCTGTTGTGTTCACCGCTACATAAGCTGACACTTCATTGCTAGTGTAGACGAAACCTGGAACTCGGGCCAGAAGGTGGTCTGCGACAACATTCAGATGTACATGTCCATCTGTTTTAAGCTCTATGAGCTCTGGAATCTGTTCAGACCACCATGTTTTTCTATCTTTTGTAATTAAAATTTGATTTTGTAAAGAACAGAATTAAAAATTATTTCATTTTACCTGGGTCCTGCTTTTTCTTTACGTAGCCTGAAATGCATTCATGTTCTTTTTCAGAACAGCATTCCTGCTCCTTGTGACCTCCCACAAATGTAGTTGCGGCTGAACTTAAGCAGAATCTTTAAAGTGAGAGTTAAGGCCTTAAGTCATTTTCATTCATATTTTAAAGCTCATTAATATAAACTTTTGCAGAAGTGGTTTTATTTTGACTTTGCAAACCAACACCTTGGAAATTAGGAAAAGCAAAAAACCAATATGCACCCCATTTTGTACTTCCTTGTGAAAAACCTTCAGGCTGTTTAATCAAAACACATTGAAAGCAGGAAATGAATTGCAGGGATTTTTGGCAAGTTTTTACGGTAATGACTCATACAATTCAGATTACTGGGGTTTTGTGCAATTTCCTCCAGATAAGTGCATGTGTTTATACGAGCAGAGTCCGCCAGCTTTTCAGGTCAACATAGCTGAAATTTTGCACGAAAGCATCCACATTTTCATTGAGACTGGAAATCTCACTGTGCACAAATCAAGCGCTACCCCCATTTCAAACTTCCACGTTCATTGCAACAACATACTTTTTTGCACTTTAAGCATCCTTTGTTTCATGAAATCTCACTAAAGCCTCTTCAATTTAATGACTAAACCTTTCCTTAACTTCATACATCTGGATGGACCAGCAGTCCTGCCACTTCTTCCCATTTACTCAGCACCCCAGTGAAGGTGGCTGTGAGGCAGCCGCAGACGGGCCTCATGGTCAACTTCTGTCATGGACTCTGCGCTGCCTTCAGCACTGGGGTTTCCATTTCAATGGCAATTTTGCTTGGATACCAGCAGCCAGAAAACATCATCCTCCACACAGTCCCATATTCTACCAACAATGGCCTTAATAGCACCGATTTCCAAGGTGCAGCATCACAGGTAAAACACCTGCCCTATCAGGAAGGTGTCAGTATGAAGCAGAAGAAATACAATATATATATACACACCCAAGACAAGAAGTTTTAAAAAAAAAATCCCTGTCCCTCCAGGCAGGTCTGGCCATTTTGTTCAAAAAACCATTTGAGATAATATTAAGCCACTTCACTAGCAAGGTGAAGGTGCATCTCATCACTACCCAAGTCCAAATACAGCACACATTCCTGGAGAAGCAGGCATCTGCACCACATGTATTAATTCACTCTACTTAACATTTCTTCATTGTAAGATCAATTCATTTGCAAGGGAAACCTTACAGCCAGGCAACACAAGTCAGAGCCGTGTAAAACAAGGTAAGCCCAGACCTGACCGAGCCAGTTTTCACCTGCAGTGCTACAGCTCAAAAATGTCAACAGTTGAATAAAAACAGGTATACAGTATCTGCAGGCAGGGGAGCAGAAGTTCTTACTGCAGTAATGGATTTAAAATGTCACATCCTTGTACTCAGCAATGTGTCTGGCTTGATAGTTGAAGCCTACGCAGTTGGAAAGCTTGACAAATTCATAAGCTTAATAAAATATGGTACAAAGTAATAAATTGACATGGGTGGCACAAAAGGGTAAAAAGGTTTAAAGCATTTCCATTACACCAGTAACAAAGTACTACTGTGCTACTGAGTATCGCATGCATTGAACAAAGTTACTGCACCCAAACCTCTTTGTAGTGCTTTTATTTGTTGGTCGGGCAAGATATGTGATGTGGAATCAAAGCAAAGCAGAACTGCTCAAATGCTGAAGTTGGAGGAAAAACTAAAAACACTGTATGAAAGTTGGATACCATGAAATTTGTTTATATATAAAGAGGTGCAAGAAGCTAATGCCAAACAAAATCTGGATCTACTTTTAGACAAGAACCTAGCAAAACAAAGACACTGGGACCCATTTAAGGTTTTTAATGCACAAAAAATTCCATTTTCTCCCTTTAACCAAAAGTAAACATAACGTTTTGCAAACAGCATGCTGGGCTTTGGCTTTTATTCCTCTAAGCCTTTCTTTAATCTGTTTTCAAATGAAAGCTGGCCATGCACTGCTTACAACTAATTTTCTGCACGTTTTCATTGTCCTCCTCCTCAATACAAATCTTATCCAGGAAAGCTTCATCACTGAAATTTCCTGCAAAACATTGCAACGTCATTTTGTCATCATATATCTAGCTGAAGAGCTTAGTTTAACAATGACTACTACGATGAACTACCTTTAAGCAGATCACATCAAATCTTCCTGATATCATATGAATTTATTCTAAGGTTAATACATTTTCACATCTGCTGGACTGAATAAAAAACAAATTTTGAAGTCTTACACCTCCTATTCAGCATGCACCTGCCCAAACCATTCACGGCAGAAGGGAGTCTGCTCTCTATCACCTGCTGGTTCTAAGTTTTCAGCAAAGCAGCAGGTTAGAAACAGGTTTATATTCCCACTGAGAATCACTTGTACTACATTGGTTCCTCATGATGCAAGCATTGCAGCTTAAGATGGTAAATAAAGTATCTGGCCTCCTGGTTTCCAAATTCCTGAGAGAACAAGCAATATACAGTGCATTACTACGTGGATTGGTATTGGGAGTTGAGAAGTACCGGCATAACAGGCACTACCCCAACAAAGCCAAACCACATGGGTGAAATGCGTATATAGTTAGCGCAAGGGTAAGTACAGACCTCCATGACAGCACTGTGATCAGTATCAGGGTTCTCGTGCTTTGTCTCATGTGGCCCATGTTCACGTGCAGTTTGTAATTTGGTTCACTCCTGTTCATTTGGCTAACACCCCAGTGACAGCTCATTACAGTAACTGCCCATTACAGTAGGTTTTTTTTTCCTCCTCTATTTTACATTTTTTTCAATTCTTCATTTACATTTTTGGTTGCCATTACTACTTATAAGAAAAAACATTACGTATGATGCTATAAAAACAGCATATAAATATATATGTATAGTCATTGCTTCATTAACAGATTAGGCAATTGGTGCTTAAAGTGTTCTTTACAGCACTGAAATAAGCATTTTACAGTTTTTTTTTTTTTTTTAGGGGAAGCTTCCCAGGTAAAATATGAATAAATCATAATTTTCCTCATAAGAAATAAGGGATATCAGGAAGCCATCTTCAAGTTTGCTGATTTCATTACAAAAAAAATATTTGATTTAAAAAAAAAAAAAAAAAAAAAAAAAAAACCTTGAACATTTGTTTCCCCAAATACAGCTGAGTCAATGACATCTGGTTAAGAGTTTAACACTGTTGCCTTTTCCATGCTGCATAATACGTTACTACTTTATTGTGAGTGGTCTGAAAAGAGACTCACCTGAAGGGAAATGTTACTTTTTTGCGGCGATTTCCTTTGCCTGGTGAGCTTGTAGCACAGCCACTGCCTCCTCCACCTTAAGTGGAAACCCAGGGCTAACATAGCGACTCTTATTTAAACATGCACCTAAACTGCAGTGGTTGCAGGCCTGAAGTACCTTTGACCGGAGAGACTCTGGAGACTCAATCATGTGTAGCAGCTCGGAGTTGTCAATCTCCAGCAACATGCCAGTGATTTTGCCTGCCAGAGAGCGCTGCAAAGGTTCGATCAGCGGGTACAGGCGCTCACCTGCAAGCAGGACCCACACCCAACACACATTAAAACATAGTAAGAAGATAAATCACTTACTGGAATTGGATTTTAGAGGGGATTAAAAATTAAAGCAATGTACAACTACCCTCCCTGAAAAACAGGCCAACTCTACATACAGCTCTAGAGAAACAATGCAACACAAATCTCTCACACATACCCAGCAGCTGCTTCTGCTCTGCTAAAGGCGCAGCAGCCAGCATGGAGGCAGTGAGTGGCTCCTGTCCACGTACATGAACCGCAGGTTCCATCACCTGCACACAAATCTGGCCACTGCAATGCAAGTTCCATTTCTCCAGCCACCCCCAACAAATGTGCGCATACATTTTTTTTTTTTTTTTTTTGACTATCCACAACCCCATTAGTAGCCCCCCCCCCTTTTCACAGTTAGTTATAATGGCAAACTAAAATTTCTCAAACCTCTTGTTATAAGGATTACAGGGGCTGCAATACCTACCGGCTGGACAGCTACCTGGGTTGCCACGGGGATGACCTGTTGCACATTCCGGACCCCTGGAGAATATTTGTACTGGTTGACACCCCGGACTGCTGTACCACACATGGAGGTACGGCCACCAGCTGTCTGTGTGCCGATGTTTGCTAGAGAAAGGAGTTAACACTGATGTAAAGACCAACATGTTCTTGAGCAGTTTTCCACCTCATTCACATTTCAATTTCTGCCACAACTCCTCACTCTGTCAAGTGCCGCAAATGCACTCATCTCATATGTAGGCCTGAACAAATAACCCAATACCTGAAATTAAACAGGCCTATAATAGCAGATGGCACTACAGAAGTTTAGCCACAGAGTTCCAAAAATTACTTCCAGAAATATGGCTGGAAAGGCATTAAACATGCTGACACCTTACCCATTCTCTGTGTGTTGCTCATTGCTCGTGGGGCCTGGGTGGAGGCCTGCTTCATCGTGCTAATGGGGGTGGAAGCTCGGCGTGGAGGAGCATTCCTGACAACCTGAGTCGAATACTGAGCTGACAGCAGAAAAAGCAGGACGTTTACACAGAGCATTAACATGGAATATTACAGCTTATTTGGAGGATATTTAAACCAAATGTGAACATGCAGAAACCATTTTTTCCCCTTGCACTACTTGGTAAAACCCACCCTGGGGCCTGGGGCCCTGAGCAGGCCAGCGAGGAGCTGAACGGATTGGGCTTACAGCATTGGGGGCGTAGAAAGAACGATTCTGAGGCTGGGGAGTGAGAGAAAGCAATACTGCAAACAGCTCAATCATTAACTGCATGGACAAAAGTTATGCATAAATGTTGTAAAATTCAAAATAACTAAAAAAAAAACTACACTATGTATATTTAGTTTACCAACAAAAGGGTACAAACGTTAAATGTATTTTATGTGAAATGTTTACAACAGATTTTCTAATATAGGACATTAAAGGACCAAGTCATTAGACCAGTGCACACATGCTATACTGCAAGCTCCCAAAATACTGGCAACAAAGCAGTTGGCTGCACACCTCCCTGCAGGCATTGGAATTCCGCAGAATTACAGTTTCTAAGATGTTAACATATTAAACATTCAAATCAACTGGGTCATTTTACCATATCGAAAAATATTAACTACATACTCTGAATACATTTTAAATACTAGCTGAGTCACCATCATTGCCCACTAGAAACATGAACACATTATAGTCACCAAACTGTATTAACCTTAAAGTGGTTGCATTTAATACAAAATTACTGGTGCTGACAAACAGGCAGACACTGCAAAGAATGACACACGCCAGATGTGATGCAGTGGGAATGAAAAAAATATATATCTATATACATCAAGCTTTATCATCCTTCAATAAGGTGTGCAGCATCGTGTCATGACAAAACTATTTTTACTTTATACAAATTTTTGCTTGTGCACATATTACAGCTATTGGCTTTCTTGCAACGATACCATGGCAATAGTGCCCCGCTCATTTCTGAGGCTCACTCCCAACCCCCTCTGTGTTTCCTGTTCTGCATTTTATTCTAAGCATTCAGTAGCATTACTCCTTTCTCTCACAACTCTGTTTGGGTGTAGGACAAGAGTCACATGTAAGAGCTACTGGGTCCTGTGGTACAACAGCATGTGAGGCAGCTTTGCCACTGTGTGTGGCAAGAAAATATGTCAGTGTCTCACAAGTACATTGTGTGTGTGAGGCTACTAAGCACGGCATGTGTATTCACTACTCCTGCATCTACAAGCCTGGTCGGGGACTGAACTTTAAATTCTCACAACAGTCTTTTTAGAGTTTAATGAACTTGACTATGAAAAAAATGCACCAAATTTTAAAATAGATACATACAGAACAGACAAATAGATGCTTTTTATCTGTGTATCTATAAAGCTCAGTGACTGCTCATATTAAAGTTAAAAATTGAGTAACGCATGATCACTTCCCTCTTATGACCAGCATTCACTGGAAGCTCATTAACTCCAAAATGTATTTACAGAATCACTCTTTAGTGTAAAAAGCATGTCTATTACTATAGGATTTCCATAAAACATGTTGAGATTTTTTGTTCTACCTAGAATGCATAGGAGGGATGGACAGCCACAGACTCTTGGACCACCAGAGATTTATCCCCCTACACTGTATGATTTGGAGTTTGTTTTCCTCTCCTCATCTGCCAGCTGTCTTATTTTGAAGTCATTATTATCTGCTGTTTACCATGTCTGACTGTTCTTTCTTCAGCGCATGGTCACTGTGTGAAAAGAGCACCCTATAAAAATAAACTGAAATTTTTAATATCTGCAGCTTCCACAAAACCCAATCCCATTAAGTTTTCAGAAAGTGAATTAGCCCAAATGCAAGGTAAACTACTGACTTTGGATAACCATTACAGTTAAAAATGAACTTGTTTAAAGATGACTGGAAAACTTTCGTATCAAAATCCACATTTCCCACATAACATACCTGAGGCACAGCAGAAAGAAAGTATCCTGAAGACTGCTGGTAGGAACCAATGACTGGGCCTGGCATAGCTCTGACACTGGCCAGCCGCTGCATGTACTGGTTAGTAAGAATGGCTTTGCGCTCCTCTTTCCTCTGGGCCAGGGCAACATAGAGAGGCTTTGTGCTGACGATGCGGCCATTCATCTCAGTCACAGCTTTAGTGGCCTCCTCAGGGGAGGAGAAGCATACAAAACCAAAACCTTTGCTGTGGCCCCCGTCCATCATCACCTACAAAAAGTGTCATTTTTTCAGCTGTATAAATTCACAATTTTTGTTTAAACATTTTTATCACTGCAGCATGAAGCTGTAGACATTGACACAGGGTAATTTACTGTGGCTTTAGAACACAGAGTACTCAAGCCAACAAATACTGGGATAGAACTTAAAGCAGAAGATCCACCTTTTGTTGCAACACACAAAACTATTGGTCAGTACTGCAACCTTATATAATTATGATACATGTTAACATACCACATTTAGCATTCTGGTCTCAAAATGAAATGGGGGGGGGGGGCCTTACCCCTTTCCAATTTACCCCCCACATTTCCTCAGATCTTTTTGCTAATTAGTAATTTCCCCCATTTTGTGTTTTATTTTACACACAAAGATTTAAAGAAAATTGCTCCCTTCTTAGAACTGAAAAAAGTATTTCTGAATTCCCCTCACACACATTTTTAGATCAAAATACTAAAGATGATGATTCTGCAAAATATTCTGTCTAAAATTAGACAATATGCTGTATTAGTTTAGTATAGCAGCTTGTTACCCCTCATCATATCTGATGTACCTTTATTACATTTTTTTTTTTTTTTTTTTTTAAATAAACAAAATCACAAGCATTGTAACCATTAAACATAACCAGTGAAGCCATTCATTCAACAAACTTAAAGGTCAATTTGACAAAAGCAAATGTACACACTAGTCCAAAAACCATGGAAGTACAATTATGCTTCAGCAGGCCAACATTAATTGAAAGAGACATTGCAATGGATTTTTAAGATTTCCTTTAAACAGAAAGTGGCTTACTTTGGCACTAGTAATGGTACCATAAGGTGCAAACTCCTTCCTTAGCCTCTCATCATCTATGCAGTCATCCAGGTTTTTGACATACAGATTGACTCCCTAAACACAGAAAGAGCCAAGAGTCATTTTTGGGGGGGGGGGGGGGGGTTGGGGTCCATACACTTTTTTTTTTTTTTTTTTTTTTTTTTTTAAAAAGAAATTTAAGCAGTTAAAGAATGGAAAAAAATTCATTAACATATAATGTATTTTTTAGCATGTTGTATATTACACGTCCATAATCCCTTATCAACAACCCAAAAAGCTTCAAAAACAAAAAATATAATTTGCCGGCAAAATCCAATTTCACACAACCTACACTTAATGAAAATATAAAAAGTTACATATCCCCATAGAAAACAGTGAGAAGACAGTCATGCAGAAAGTTATTGGAGTTATTTCAGAAGACTGTGCTTGAAGTATCATGAAGAATATGGTTATTGCCAAATGCTAAATAAATTACTGAAGTTTTAAAATGACAGCAGCAACAAAAAAAAAAAACTAATGAAATATAGAAACATAGGACAAAAAAGTAAAATCTGAATTAGAGATTCAACAATTCTGCAACTCACTGGTTTGTTGATGAAACAAACAAGAATGGAATAACTGAACATTGAAACCGATGAATATTCTTGCATTTTGCTGCAGAGATATTAATGTGTCTGATGAGAATGCTGCACGCAGACCCTGACGGGGTGTTGTGTTTTTAATTAATTAATTAATTAATTAATTAATTAATTAATTAATTGATAAAAATCATTACCTTACTAAAATCCAAAACATTCTGAATTCCAAAACATCTGGCCTCAACGGATTCAAATAAGGTACTGTGGACCAGTATAGCCCTTTTATTTAGTCAGTATCTTTGCTCAATGAAGTCAACACCATTTTGTACAGTAAGCAGCATACAATTTATTTTTCCATTTACACATCAGGATATTTTTAGCATTTGGCAATCCTGAGTTCAAATAATTTTGAACACTTTTACTGGTATTGTCATTTAATTTTTCACATCGTTGGTGGTTGTGACCAACAGTGATGACACTTAAAAAGGTAAGATTAGTCTCACCTTTTCTCTAATTCAACAGTACTGTAAATCATGTACACTTCCATACAGTTCAGCCAAATTATAAATGAATGAATGAAAATTATATCCCACCCCATGATGGTTGAGCAAGCCCATACCTGGTAACGATGAAGTCGCTCCTGTTTTATCTGCTCAAATTTGCGCTTCAGCTCTCCCTGTCGCTCTAGCCTCTTCTGAGCCCGGCCCACATATATAACACGCCCATTCAGTTCCTTCCCATTCATTTCCTCCACTGCCTTCAGTGTATAAAATTGATAAATGCCACAATACACAGCACATCTTGGACTGCAATCTTTGCTAAATGAGCACACAAAATCTGTACTTTTAAAAAAGACTACATTTCTGGTTAGATTCCTCCCAAGGAAGCAATTTCTTGGAAAATAAAAATTAATTTTATACGAAAATTGCACACATGATCGTCCATTTGACTTAGTAAAATACTAAAAGAATCCTGCAGACCCACTCTTCTTCTCCTTACCTTTTGGGCATCCTCGTGGTTCTCAAAGTTCACAAATCCAAACCCTCGAGACCTGCCCCGTTCGTCTGTCATCACACGCACACTGAGGGTCCTGCCTACACATAGCCACAGGGTTAATCAGACGGTTTCTTTCACTGCTTCTAAAATAGCAGTCAATACCAGAATATCAAGGGTTCTGGTGGCAATTTCAGTCACTGAGTGAAGAGCCACTGATTTAGGTTGGAATGAAATAATAAAGTTGTCTCCATGACTTCCTAAGGTATAATAGATTTTTGCTTCACCATAATTATGCTTTGCGCTGCATAATTCATATGTTAATACAACCATGTCTGCTCAGAGCTTTAACTTCTAAGCATTAAACTAAATTTACAACTGTACAAACATTACAGTTTTTGTAAAATGACATACATTAATTATTTCAATTACATTTTGGTGGCAACCGATTCATTGTTGGACTCAAATGACAAAAGAGCTAAACAAATAAGATTCATAAATGTAATGTTCTGCTTCCCATAATGAAATTAAACACTTTGCTGGGCAATCTTTGCAACAAATTAATTTCACAACTGAAAGCGGTATTTATATGTCCAGTGAACATTGTTATTTTTTGTTTTTAAGACACTTGGACCTCAGCTTACAAACGCTACTGGGACTGGAAATCCGATTCATAACTTGGTTTAAAAGTCCAACCACTGTCACAATCTACAAAATGCTCAATAAGTAGGCTTAAACCCTTTGACAGTGTCTAAGAAGAAACAGTAATGATGAATTAAAAATGAGGTAAGAACTGTATTCTACTTAAACTTATGCACTGCAGGTTCTCAGTGTTCCTTTACTTTGAACATAAAGGAAGCATGGCAGAGAGTACCATAAACAAGACATCAGTCCACTGCAGAACTCGAGTGACATTAAAGTTAAGTCTACTATAAAATAACAAAGCACCCTTACTTCCACAACCTTTTACAGGTATGCGTCACTTAACGACAGGGATACATTCTGAGAAATACGCCGTCAGACGATTTCATTGTTGTGCGAACATCATAGAGTGTACATGGACCGCATCATGTCCGTTTTTACTTGTATATGGTATAGCCTATTGCTCCTAGGCTACAAACCACCATTGTAAATGCGGGCAATCATTGACTGACACGTTATCCAGCGCATTCCTGTATTCACCGTTGCATTCTAGGGATGGGACAAATTTATCACATATACCATGTCTGTCCACATTTCGGACTTTCAGTCTATGATCAAAGGAGTGGGAACTTTCTGCAAGTCTCAAACATAGCTATAACAAACAAATATACTGCAAGACTAACATTACCAACATCAAGCTAACATTCAACTGAAAATAACTAAGCACTCATCACCCCAAACTCAGATTCAATACCAACTAACAAATTCTTCAAACATGTTTATTTTTCATGGTGTTACTGAACATTAAAACAAAACGACAACACTAGAAACAATCATCGCATCTTACTTTCATACAAGTGTTTTATGGTCTGTATCTGGTTATCTATTACTCGGTCTTTATTTTATGGACAAAAATATATTTTGCAATTTAAATGACAACCAGACAAAAATAAACATTCTTTGATATACAGATCACCGAAGTGGCCATGATTCTGTTGCTTTTCACACTTATTTTCCAGCAGATTCTTACCATATTGTGAAAAGACCTCCTTCAGCTTCTCATCATCCATGTCCTCACCAAAGTTCTTAACATAGACATTTGTGAACTCCATAGCCTTGGCTCCAATCTCTGCCTCTCGCTCTTTCCGGGATTTGAAGTGGCCAACAAAACTGCAAAAGAAACTCAATAATCAAGCAGAAGTAAAATTCTTAGATGGTTTAACTCACTGCCCCCCACCCCTCCCCTTTACATTTACAAATCCATTTAGGCAGATGCAACTTTTTACTTATTTATGCATCTTTTTCAAGGGAGCTAGAAGAATTTTGTGAGTAGACCTGCAATGTATGCTCAAAAGTGCTAGTTTATTACACCATAACATCTCTACAAGTTTGCGTCAACTGATTTAATGATGCACCAAAAGCTATAAAGGGGAAGTTATCCTCAGTATGCATCTCCAACTAAAGAGTTGGAAGTTTTCACATCAGCATAACCATTTTAAGAACAACAAAGGCATTCTCGAGTCCAGCCTACAAATTAATGAAAGAACTGGAAGTTGTGTTCATTATTTTCAACAGATGAACAACCTGTATATCCACTAAGTCAAGAATGCTGAGTTTGCCACCAAGTTTCATCACAGCCTAAACACTAACAAGCTCTCCAATTGACAGACTTCCAGTTCACTGCTCCACCTGCTGGAAGCAGACTATTACAGCACCAACTTAGCTAGGAACTGGCAATTGAAGTATAACTAAAAAATATGAAATTGGGTAATTTTTATACTACATGAATAAAACCATTATTCCAAATGACAAATGTTTATCAATTTATTCTGAGGACATTCTTAGTGAATAAAATTAAAGCATCTTCCTCAACAGTACTTTGACAATGGTTACAGTAGGAATCAAACTAGCAATCTCTAGGTTTAGTCAATCTCAAAAGACATTTGCTCTTGAAATGACTTTTTAATTTGTACAAACAGCTTTGTGACAGTGCCACAGCACTGTACATTTTAAGCACACATTTTGCTTCATTATCGTTTAATGGAGTACATCAACTCCAAACAATGCTTTGCTTTCTGCCATAAGAACACTTTGCTAGGCTACCTAAACCCACTCTGCCTTTGTGACTGTGTTTCTCTGCATGCCTGTGCAAATGAAGAGTGCAACAGAAGTAGTTCCTATCCTATAGAATTGTTACAGCATCACATTTTTAGTTGTTTTGGCATTAGATGCACATTAAAAAAAATAAAAATGCTGGTTAAAGAAAATACTTGGTATTGATATAAATGGTCAAATTTCAATGGGCCCCAGTTCATTTGTTCCTTGAAATGATCTATTAGGTAAATTCCCATTGAGAAAGGACCAAAATAGGGTTGTTTCTTATGGAGGGCTACTAGTTCCAGAAAGAAAAAGCACATTCAATGGGAGAAGCAAATGTTTATGTTAAAAAGTAGTAAAGCAAAAACTTTCCACATCACATTGAAAAGCACACAATTGTGAATAACTACTCTGAACCAAAAACCAGGGACAGGCACATACTTTCAGGAAGCACCTATAAAGGATAAACCAACTGTGACAGGTGTAGACTTGAAGCAAATTTTTAATCCATTATTGTTTTACCTGAGGTGTTCACAGTACCTAAACTGCAAATAAATTAATTAGTTTATTCAGCCTTTATAGATCATAATGTAGTGTTAAAATGACTGGATTTACAAATCAAGTTACAAACCACTTTACCCAAATACATTTGTAAATTGAGGACTTAGTGAAGTCAAACACTAAGATTATAGCTAACAAGCATTTATTGGTTGTAAGCAATAGAAATGCACAAAAGTTCTATATAATTAATAAATAAATTTGCACTGACCTAAATGTAGAACCCCCTCCCCTCCAGGGAACATGTTTTGCCTTATTCCACCTGTCTACCTGCTTCTAACCTGTCCAAAACAAAATGTTTAGTGCAATTTGGGTAGCATGGCTATACAGTACAATGAACTTAAGGACCACTGTGCATTTATAGCAAAAGATGCATAACAATGTTCACTTTCAAAGCTACTCCAGATTTCCCCAACAGCACCATCATGTGCATTTGTAATTGCCAAAATAGTTCTGAAAACAGAATACCAAGTCATTCAACATAACTTCGAGACGTTATTGTAAAAACTGAGTGTCTCAACTCCAAAAAGAAGGAAAAGATTGTTCCCATTCACAAAACTTAAAACAATCCGTTTCCTCGGACGCACGGCTTTCTTATAGCAATACATACACTTTCCGATCATTAAGCAGCATCCCGTTCATGGTTTCAATGGCACGATTGGCAGCTTCTTGGGTCTCAAAATGAACAAATCCATATCCTTTGGAGCCATTCTCATCACACACTACCTGGAACCACAGCAAACCATTAGCGAGGTCAAAAGAGTCCACATTCAGCAGCAGCCACAAAGTTTGGCTGAAGATTTTGGAGAAGGTTTAAAAGACTACAATTAAGTCCACATAAACCAAAACACATACCTTGCAAGAAAGTATGTTTCCAAATGCAGAGAAGGTGTCGTACAAAGCTTTGTTATCAATGGACTCATCCATGTTTTTAATGAAGATGTTTCCCACACCAGATTTTCGAAGTCCAGGATCACGCTGGGACCACATTATCCTGATAGGGCGACCTCTGATGACTTCATAGTTCATTGTGTCCAAAGCACACTCCGCTGGGAAAGACAGGATGGGCAACAACTTCACACATGGTCTTAAAGAGATTCACAAAACTCCTATAAATTATGGATTAACATGCTTCTTAAGAAGAAAGCCTGTGTCAGAGATTTTATGTTCTTTACTGGAAAATAAAACAGTCAAAGAACTGATTTTTTAAAAATAATATAAAGCTACCGGCAAGATTACCATCTGCAGGCTGCTGAAAGTTAATGTAGGCATAGCCAAGGGACCGGCGTGTGATAACATCTCGACACACCCGGATCGACATTATAGGCCCTGCAGGAGAAAACTTCTGATAGAGCATGGCCTCTGTGACATCAGGGTGGAGGTCTCCCACATACAGGGAGGCTAGGGGGTATGCTGGGCCACTGCTGTTCATCTTGCACTACAATCAGAAAAGCCCAAAAGTTATTCAAAGACACCCAAGAGAAATAAAGCTGTACCACAATGTAAGCGCTCAAATTTTAAACAAATCTGGGAGCAGAAAATGTATAGTAACCCAAAAGACACTTTTGCTGCAAAGTCATAACACAAGCTACAGGTTCTGTAAATCCTCAGATAAAGCAATCATAAACAAAATTCACTTAATGGAATGTCAAATTTCTACTCAAAGGGTCACTTGAGTACATTAAATCACCCCATTAGGTGAATTCCCACTGTAAGAAGATAAAATGAACATTTCTGTTTACAACAAATAAAATGAACCAAGTTGGTTATCCCGTGGCTTCTACACCTACCCGTTCTTCGCCATCAGCGGAGGGCAGCTGCCTGCATCTCCATGTAAAACCTGTGGCTCGGAGAGCAATACGCTGTCTATATTTTAACTTGCACCATTTTTATTTCTTGTCATGGCTGTGTCTGTTATTAATGAAATTCATGTCATATATGGGATAAAAGCAGCGGGCAAACACAAACTGATGGATTAAACAAATTTTAGCAGTTAAGTCAAATACGCCTGTAAATGGCGTCAACGCGCAGGCCCAGATGGTGCTCTTCTCGTACTCCCGTCTGAAAACCCTGCTGCTGCCTCTTGCCCCGCTACGTGGTTAATTTTACACTACAATTTTTTATTTTTTAATGCTTTCCTCCAAACCATCGTAAAACTTAAAAAAAATAATAAAAAACGCAGTTCTTTTCAGCAGCTGACAAAGATAGCAGATCTGACGAGGGGCCCACAACCGACTTACGTCACGATTCACTGACGAACTTCGAACAGGGTCGCCAACTCGGCGTGTACAAATGTACAATTAAACTAAATAAACTTAGTAACCGCATATTTTTTGTCGCGGTGACATCGCCAACACGACTATTTAAATTTATTCTTCCTCCGAAGACTTTCGGGTGCGCCCAGAGATGACCAACAAGAAACGCAAATTTGGCCGTCAGGTTCTCACAAAAAAAAAAAATTAATTAAAAAAAAATTTTTAAAAAGACTACCTAAGGTTGGTACTTTTACGTTAAAAAAATGCAAGCTAAAGGTCTAATCTATAAAGGATTTGTCACAGTTAACAGACTAACACAGCAAAGATAAAGTCGTAAGAAATGTTGTCAAAGCATCGCGATTTTACGACCCATGGAAGCGTTCTCGGAGATTAGCAAACAGCAACCGTATTACTTTCAACGACTACATTTTTTGAGCAGTTTAAATGCTTAAAAACACCAGAAAGAGTGTCTTTTTTGGAAACACCGTGGAAATTGTCACGGGTCTCCGCTTCCCGCCTACCGTGCAGCTCCAGCAGGCGTCCCGCGTGTTTCTCCCAACGTGCGCTCGAACCGGTCCGGACGATCCAATTCGACAAGAAAATTCCCCGCAAAATCGTACCGGCTCACCCCCGCTGCGGTACGTTTATAAGCTCGCCAGAGGAACTGTTACTCCGCGAAAAAAGTAGTCCTGCTTTAAAACGATTAAATAATAAACACATTTTGTGTATGCTTTTCTCGGGAGTCAACCATGTTATAGGTCGCATGCTGTATATCTGCACGCCTAAACGTAGCTCTACTAAATCGTGCCTTTCAGATTCACTCTTTTGCGTGCTGACGTTGCGGCACATTTAAGAGTGCGGCAGTTGCAGGTCTGCCTTTATAACTCGTTTTATTGCTTCACGTTTGTAAAAATTGTTGTTTGCTAATTTTATGTTTTAATTTTGCGCATCTAAGAATCAAAACAATTCATTGAGCCACAAACAGAGGCTGACCCTGCCTGCCGGTGACGTCGGAATTAGAAATGGGCGTTAAAGCAGCCGCTAAATTCAGCCTACCAGAGTTATTTAATATTGTTTTGAGCCTTTTAAGTTCACTGCTCACTAAGAAGAGTTGTTTTAAATTTCACCATGAGGAGACTATAATGCCACAGGGTGTTAACCCCCCAGTGACTCGGAAGTACAACGGGGATTATTATTGAAAATTAATAACTGAAAATTCTATTTATAGAAGTGAATGCTGAAAATAGAACAGCAGCAAATATTCTAAAATGCAGTAGGGAAATGCCATGAAATGGCCTTATACTAAGGTCCAAATACTGTATTTAGTAAATAGTAAATTGTACAGAACAATTAAACAACCTCTCTCGCTCTATATATATATATATATATACACACACACACACACAGTATATATTATACATATACTATAGCATATATACTACATATGTATGCACACATACTTACAATATGATATTTCCATGAGTTAAGAAATACACATTTTTGCATTTGTACTTTTCTCCAGGTCCTAATAGTTTGTGTCTATGAATTGAAGAGACACATGCTCATTCCCAATGTGGTTTATTTAAGTTTGAACAAGAAAAAACGATTTTCAGAGAAACGCATAATTTCTGAACTGATAAAAGTTTTATTTTAAATCATCTTTTACACTTTTCTATTACATGTAAGGTGAAACTTGGAACTGTCATAAAAGACATACACAAATCTATAATTACTTCAGTAACCAGGTACTTAATTTTCATCATTTTTATCTTTTTAAGCTACTCTACATTTCACAACCACGTGCGTACTAGGTGATAAACCGTCACAGAAGCTATCTTTAGGCAGAATACTGGTGAGTAAAAACAGAGCAGGGAAGAGATGCCAGATATACAGACAGGCTTAGTTCCACATTCACTACTGCATTTTGATCAAGCGAAGAATATTAACTGCCATTTGTTCAGCAACAGGGGATTTTTTTTTTCTCAGTGCATGGAACATTGTCTTCAGCAAGACAGACACATGGCTTCTACACCTATGTGGAATGTTATGATGGTTTGAGTATTGTGACACTGAGCTACTCGGTCCTTTTTCGGGTGAATGATTTACATAAACATTAAAATTCAGAGCACAGTATGTTGATTATAACTACACTTCCATTGTAATGGAAGTTACAGTTTCTTGCAGACTTCAATGGTCACATATACTGAACTACACCACAAACCTTGATTTTTACAGTTCTGGCCAACTTATTAAAATGTTTGCTAACAGGTTTAGACTTAAAAAAAAAAAAAAAAAAAAAAAAAAAAAACAAAAACCTTCCACTTTCTGAAGCAACTAAAACACCCAGACTCTGAGAAATATACAAGCCAGATCCATTGGGAGCAGGTTTAAAAGACACTTATGTAGTCTGGAAGTTTAAAAAATTAAATTTCAAGTTACCACAACAAAACTAAAGTTATATCATCTTACAACGAAAGAGGAGTTATTCTATCTCAACATCTAAATGTAGTTACAATTTAGAATACAGACAACTTTATATTGTACTGATGTTAAACAGCACCTCTGTGTTTAAGGAAAATGGAAAATTCGTTGGAAAATTCCATGAGCACTGAAGTATTAATTATGGTGTATTACATTCTGTAGGAATGTTTCAGCTGGACAGAAATGGGCTGATAAAACACAGGGTCATTCTTAACCTTCTGCAGTTTGAAAAATGAAACAATGATATAATTATACAGCAATATACTCAGAGTCAGTGTCACAATACATTGTTAGAATTTTCTGTATGAACAAACAGCAGAATTGTACTGTTTGCCCTAGAACCATGCACATGTATGAATAACAAAGAGAAAAAATGAAGAAAAGGGGCAAGCAAAAAAAAAAAAAAAAAAGAGGGAAATATCAAAAAACAATACAAAACTAAGCATCACAGTGTTTGGTGAAAATAAACTGGCAGTTTAATAACCTTACAATAAAATCAGCAAATACCATGAACACAAAATTGACAAAATGGAAAGGGTGGGGGGGGGCAAGATCTTGGGGAAAGAGAAACATTTCAAAAACTGTGATGTGGAAAAATGGAGCAGGAAACAAAAATAAACAAAAAACATTGACAATAAATTGGCTTACAACTCAAATAAAGTGGGCCAACTGAGCGGACGTTCCCCTGTCCACACGGGGGGCTCTGCAGGGAGTTAATGGGCCAGATACATTTCATGCTGCTTGTCATACAGAAGTAGAAAGGAGGGGTGGTGGAGCTGGGATGCAAGAGCGGAGTGGTGTAAGATAGAGTGGGTATGATTAACAGTGCCGCCTTCAGTTTTCCCCTTCACCAGCCTCAGCATCATCACCCTGGTTTTCTGATGTCCAGAGCTGAATAGAAAGAAAAAAAATAAAAGATGCTTTCAAGGTCTGTAATTAAAACACAAGTATAGTTCACGTGTATGCAAAGCAGTATATGTTCATTCTTCCTGTAGTCAGTAAGATAATTCACATAAGTACAAAAAGAACTTTAAGGTGACAAAGGGATGAGTCTCCTAGTTGTATGAGGTCATCCAGTGTTAGCTCACAAAATGAAACAAAACATATCATGCAATGGATTCCTAATCCCTCAAAAATTACCTCAAGATTAAAATAAGTTCCATTACAAAAAAGATAACTATGATTAAATATGAATGTGTACAACCTAATATTGTAAATTTGAGTTGTGTACATGTAGTTATTAAATAATAAATCTGAGTAAAATGTATGCTTATGTACAGCTAATATAACTATATTATATATAAAATTGCTGTTACTGCTGGAAAAAAAAAAAAAAAAAAGTACCGCTTGCTATCTGCAATCTCACTACCTGAAAATTCACTTTTACAACTCTTGAAAATTTGTAACCAAAATTCACTGAGTTGATAACACGCTCTTCTCAATTAAGATCACAGAGTGTTATGAATGTGAAAGTACTGCTTTAAGAAAGTGAAGCATATGAGATATGAATGTAATTCCAGGGAAGTATCTGTTGGCCATTTTGAGCGTGTTACTTGAATAAATGGGAGGCAGCAGAGCAGTTAAAAGTTAAGACAGTTTGTTTTTCTGATATATGTATGCACTCAACAGAAAGTGCACAGTTACAAAGTTGTTTACAATAATGCAACATGTTCAGGGGATCCCTGATCTGGATCAGTACTCATCCTTGGGAGAACTGATCAAGTCAAAAGTGGGATTTACCCCAAAGCAGTAACTTTGACCCTGGAGTTTTCAGCACAAAATTGCTCCAAACTTCCAACCATGCTCAGAAGCAGCAAGGAAAGGTTACAAAAATGTCCTGCAGTTGTATCTCAGCTGTTCTCCCAACAGGATTGCACCTTGCGCTCACATTGTTTTCAAATATATTGTGCAGTATCACTATCATCTACAAAGTAAAATATCTTCTAAGAAACATCACAAAATTAAAAAGCTTGTGAAGGATGTTTTAATAGTATTTGGGGAAATTGGTTGAGAGCCTTGAAAAGTGCTGGAAACGCATTATTTTTTCATCAAAAATAATGGAATATAGGTTTCTGCTATCTGAAAATCTGCTGAACATAATTTCAGGAATGAAATAGATTCAGGTAATGTGGGATAGCTGTATTTGGTGATTGTGCCAAAAGGAATCAAACTGAAAGTAATTTTTACATACTACTCAGCAATGAATTATTCACACTGCAAACAAGCATGCTGCAGCTAAATGCTTGAAATTATGATATTGGCATAATCATTAAAAAAAAAAAAAACTGATGCATCCTGCTAAACTTCCAGCTTGCCCACTTGCACTCCTGTAGATATTGACGCCTCTAATTAACAGCAAATGTTACAAGTATTTTTTAAATTTAAAATTCACAAATTATGCATTACAAATTTAAGAATAATTTATCTACTGCCACATAGCATAAAATTTTAGACTCCATGTTAACTTACAAAAGGGCCTGTCAAGAGTCTAAAACATCAATTATACTTTTTTTTTGCTACAGATTCTTTTACCACTTTGAAATTAATCATCTTTATAAAGACACAATATACACATCACAACAGACACAGCACAACTGAGCCAGAGGCTGATGAATTTATTATAATTATTCTCCTTGCAGTTAAAGAACTTACAGTGAGGTTGTCCCTTAGTAGCTGCATGATCAGGGTGCTGTCTTTGTATGAGTCCTCGTTCAAGGTGTCAAGTTCAGCAATTGCTTCATCAAATGCCTAGAATAAAGAAATATGCTTTCTATTCCGACTGATGACCAATATCATTACCTAAGAAATTATACAAGTAATAACTTGTTCATAAGTTTTCTTAACTGTAGAAGAAAATTCAAGAAGGCACAAATTCCTCAAAAGAGACCTTTAAAATGAAAATTATTTTATAAATGTGATTAATAATAAACATTGAAGTCACATCCTATTTTTTCTCACACTTCCAGATTGTGACATGTAGACTGCAGCCAGCTCACCGTTTTTGCCAGGGCACAAGCCTTCTCAGGAGAGCCGAGAATTTCATAGTAGAAGACGGAAAAGTTGAGGGCCAAGCCAAGTCTGATGGGGTGTGTTGGCTGCATCTCCTTCTTGCTAATTTCAAAAGCCTCCTGGTATGCCTGCTGTGAGTTCTCCACTGTAGCTGGAGTGAAACAACAGTAGAGTTCTTAATTCCTATTTAACTTTAGGTGATGTCTGTTATGTGTAGAATGCTTTGATCAACAGCACTTTTATTAGCATTTATTGTTAAGACAAAGGTTAAAAGCATATTTAAATGCAGACACACATTTTTTAGTTGCAAATTCATTCGTGTATGTGAGATACTAACTGTTCTTGGAGTCTCCAGATGCCACTTCAGAAAGATATCTGTAGTAGTCCCCTTTCATTTTCAAGTAGAAGACTTTGCTCTCTGCCTGGCTTGCGTTGGCAATAAGGTATTTGTCAAGAAGCCCCTAGGAAAGGTTAAGACAATCTGACATTGGTTCCTCTCCATATTTAATCAATGTGCAACAGAATTAATTGAACACATGACTATAAAAAGTGACTTTTTCCTACTACATTATATACAAGCACACATTTAAACAGCTCTGTGGTGTCTTGCACCTCACCAGCACATCATTGCAAATCTCCTGCAGTTCCTTCTCGATTTTCTCACGGTACTCGCGTGCCATCTGCTGCTTCTTCTCGTTGCCCTCCGTCTTCTGCTCAATGCTGGAGATGACACGCCAGGAAGAGCGCCGGGCACCCACCACGTTCTTGTAGGCCACAGAAAGCAGGTTGCGCTCCTCATTGGAGAGCTCATGGCCCTGCTCCGTCACCGCCTTCATCCCCGTGGCCATGTCATCATAGCGTTCTGCCTGCTCTGCCAGCTTAGCTTTCTGTACCAGGTCACTTTTGTCCATTTTCACACTGATGGAGAACAAGAGCAAGAAAAAAGGATGATGTTCTCTGTTGTAGAAACCTAATGTTGCTTGTCAATTATACATTCTTTAAAAAAAAATCTGATAAAGTCTTGAGTAAAGTCAAAGCAAGAATTTAGTTAAGGCTACAATCCTTAAAATTCTTTTAAAATGATGGGTTAAATACATTAAAGTACCTTTAAGATATGATAAGTGACAACTACACACAAGCCCAAAATTGTGTAATTTCTCTTTCTCTGTGCACTACGAATATGCACCATTTAGAAAATTTAGTATCTTACTGTTACTAATTTACAAAGAGAGTCAAATTACCTCTATATAATTATTCTGAACTGATCAGACGGAATTGATCTTGTTCGTACTGATACGTAACATCTTTCAAAGCTGGATGGTTACGGCCACCAAAGCATACAGTTCACCCAAGTCTAATGCCTTAGCAATCCAGATGGGTTTACTGGCTCATCTGGAAAAATGACAAACACTTTTCAACGATACACTTCAGTTTAGTCAAAACGTGGTCCTACGTAAAGCTCCTTCAACATGAGCAGAATCACAGCACCACTGACCTCGGCTGAAGAGCACAGAGGTTTCAGCATTACAGCTCCATTTCCTCTATTCTCCATACACGTTATGCTAGCCGAGAAGCCGTTCGACCTTCCCTCGGAGGAACTCACAAACCTCAATTCGCACACAGTGTCCATCGAATCGATCCACAGGGCTCAGATGACGGGCAGAACATGAAGAGCGGCCCGTCGATGCTTCTGTGGCAACCGGATCAGCAACACGCCCGTACCGTCCGTAACGTGGGCCGCTGAGGCCTGCTTTTTCGCAGCTAGTTAATTTAACCCGACCAACCCGCATCGGTATTACTAGTATGATCAGAATCACAACCAGGTCTTCCAAACGACCGCAGGTGTCTTAGAGCTTTGGGAGTGCCCGTCCCACTGCGTCCGATCATACCAGAACGAAGCCGTCGCCTCATTTTCGTAACCTCGCCGCAACACTGCGAGGAAATGTGCCACGAATAGCGCAAATAAAACTACAAAAATGTGACATGAAATGGTTATTATACTCGTTTAATTATCCGATGCAATGTGTTGGTTTCTTACGAGCGAAGTGTTGTACGTTACATATTGTTCTCAGAATCGGCGATTCATCGCACGGCCTAAGTCACTCGGGTAGCTATCGCAGGTTAGCTTAGCAAGCCGAGTCCTTGCCCTGTGCCCAATAAGAGCCGTCAGTGAGCCTCGTTCATAAGTGTTCATTTCCAATCGTGACGTTAAAAACCTTAGCTGCCAGATATAAAGCTTCACAACAGTGGATTCGCGGCGAGAAGACTCACAATTCTTGTGTAATTTTGTTTGCAGACGATGCACAACGGCTCCCTCTGTCCTCCGTCTCTTCGCTTGGGATGTTCTAGGCAGTTCCACTTCCGCTTGTACGGACACTTCCGCCTGTCGTAACCCCGCCCCCTCATCGCTTTTACACACTGTATGTAGCGCAACATTTACACACTACTACTACTATTATTATTATTATTATTATTATTATTATTATTATTATTAGCGTTGTTGTTGTCGTCCAATCTTTTGTCTAAGGTGGCTTTAAATGTTAGATAATCCACTTTACAATACTGTTCTGCAGCATATTCAAACAGTATGAGTTCAGGCCCAGTAGAATACAGTACATTTACACAAGTCTTTAATGGTCACTGTTATTGGAAGCCATGTGCAAAGTATCAGTGAGGAGATGCCAGTCTTAGAGTAAAATCAGCTGTGGATCACACCATCACTGGTCAATATGGACAGACCTTTCCAACCTGAAGTTTGCTAGGTCAAGTCCTACCATGATACTTTATCTGAAATCAGTTATTTTGCTGGTGAGTCCAGTGCATTACACTAGGAATGCATAACTTGTTAATTGGTTAATAAGTTTAAGAGCTGTTGCCTTGTAGTTAGAAGGTCCCAGATTTGAAACCCCCTCTAGATCTACCATCCTTAAGCACCTTTCAAATTTTCTTTACTGCTTTTGACATTGTGATCATATTTTTTTGATTTCTAGAAGTACATGAATTGAGCATGAGAGAAATGTCACTAACACTGCTTCTGCATCATTTGTGAAATGTGCAACCATAGGTGTGAAAAGTAATCAACCACAATGTTGTAGTTCTTCAGAGCACTATGCTCTTAATTTCTCCATTTAAAATTATCCAGCTGTATAAATGGATAAATTATTGTATCTTCATATACAGACCATTTTAAGCCACCATGGGCAAAAATAAAGCAATATTGTGTACAGTATTTAGAAGTCACTGTTTCAGGAGCAAAACCAACTTACTGTGAACCCTGTGTGAACAACTTTTCATAAGCATGTAAAATATCTTATTATTGTCAGTATACATAGCATACACATATTTGTAATTGATATTAAAAACAATACATTGTTCTTGATTGCAGTTAGGAAATCATAAATTTAAGATTATGCATATAGTTTGATTAATAGAATATCCAAAAATAGTAGTCTAAAGTAGATTCGCTGTATAAATAGAATTCATTCATTCATTCAGCCACCCACCCACCCACCCATCTATTAACAACCACTTGACTTGGGCAGTAGGTCTCTGAGCATAGAGAATGAGGCAGAGTGCACCCCTGGATGAAACACCATTTTATTGCATGGCATAAGTAATAATGAATGCTTTTTGATAGCAGTTAATACCAATGTTGGGGATAATTTGTCAAAAAGATTCTAAAACAATGTCTTCTAAAGTAGCTTGCTTTTCTGTTACATGGCAAAAATATGTACACCCACAGATAATTTGTGTTATATTTCAAACCACATAAGGACAACCTCATGCTTTCTCAATTTTCC
The DNA here is from genome assembly GCA_018136845.1 of Heterotis niloticus. Classification (NCBI taxonomy): domain Eukaryota; kingdom Metazoa; phylum Chordata; class Actinopteri; order Osteoglossiformes; family Osteoglossidae; genus Heterotis; species Heterotis niloticus. The sequence goes on from CM030898.1 coordinate 6,706,567, forward strand.
CTGTAGTTGCAATGTTTTGGATCTAATCTGTTTTTAAAGTGTACATTTTCTGATTGGGACATAAACAGATCAAATACTTTACTATTTTAACATTGGTGGACTGTTATAAACATAGTACTAAATCTACATCCATTTCAATATTATCTTCAGAACTTTATGTCACAGATTTTATCTTCAGTTCACACTTGACCTAACATGCAGATACACAGTTGCAAGTGAACAACTTCCAGTTTAGCATTTTGACTAAGGGGCCAGAATGTAAAGCACAAACTTTGCTGATATAAAGTCAGTGCAGGTTCTACAAATTCTAAGAGGAAACATCTAAACCATTAAAATATATATAAAATGCTGCCAAATTTTCACTACGCTGAAATATAGTTTTAATGTCAAGCTACTAATTTTCAGTTTCTGGATTATTAGGAATGCATTATTTTTAATTATAGCTCATCTCCATAACAAGCCCTTTTCAACTTTAATGTACTTTCTTCACAGAAAAAACAGTCATGTGAACATTTCTAATAAATGTGATATTGCTTTAATAATAACACACTGGCTTTACCAGAAGAAACATGAGCTGTAAGAAGAACCAAACAGTAGAAGGAAAAACCAAGATGGCAAACCTGAAGGAACCTGAATGTGGGCTAACTGGCCCCACACAACAGCTGGACAACATGTCTACCCAGCTTGTACAATGTTTGGTAAACACATGGATTTCAACAACAGGCACATCTATTAAATCCAGCCAAAGTTCAGAGTTCAGATAGCCAGCCCAGGTCACCCCCAAGCAATGCAGTGAAAGGGGGCTAGTTGGCCTTGGCACGCAGTTGGGCCCTCTTGCCTGTGACAGCCTGGAAACCAGTTTTGATGCTGGCCACAGAACAGCGCGAGTGACATGTCTCACACTGCAAGAAGTAGAGCCGGGTATCCTTCTGAAGGATGGTGTCCGGGGAACGACAGGTGTGGCAGGTCACATACTCTTCTGCAGACAAAGAAAGAACACAGAAATGTGAGGATACTTGAAATTCTCTTTGTTCACTAATTAAGAAAATAAATGTGCTAACATACTGATGTATCTTCGTAGGACATTTTCTATCTGTTTCTGCTGGAATCTTCCTTTGATTACAAGTTGGTTGTTTCCATCAATGGAGCCACTGTGAAGAAATGATGATGCTTGTCACAAAGGATCATTCCAGGTGTATCAGTATCTCTTCATAAATACATCTTTCATGGACTCTATATGTGGAGATATTTTGCTGCCACAGCACACCAAGAGGTAAAATACCACCTGTCCCCATGTTCCAGATTTACTGTTCAATGAATACATGTAGCATGCAATGTGCATTTACAGGTATATTTTATAGATTATGAACACCCAGCAGTAACAGCTTGAGTGCAAGGTTACCTTGTTCCCAATTCTGCTAGCAAAAAGGCGAGTAGATGCTTTGGCTGACGATGCAATCTAAAAACAAGAGTTAAGTTATTGTCCTACATGTCCCATAGCAATAATGTGACATAGCAAGAGAAAGATGAAGATAGTCAGTTAATCCACTGCAACTTTGTTACAGTCAAAATCAACTCAAAGGTAACATACTCACAGTTTACAAATATCTGTGAAGTTCACAAAAGAGGTTTTCTTGGTGCCAACTCTGACCACCTGTGGTGGCTTCATGACAAACTTCCTCTTCTCTCCAGCCACCATGTCAGGGTTCTTCTCTCGCATGATGTTAAATACACGGATCAGGAGCTGCAGAGTAAAGGTCAGAAATATTGAATATGGTGTTAAAGACTCTCACAGCTTTATCTGCACCCAACTATTAAATTGTACAGTTCATGGGATGTGTAATTATGTGTGTGTGTGTGTGTGTGTGTGTGTGTATCAGTGATAAGAGGATAGAAAAAAGATCTTTAAATGGTGAAAATAAGTCACACTGTACCTCATCATATGTATAGTCCCTCTCGGTTCCTGCCCAGGCAGGTCCAGCTGGTGTGCCAAAAGTGATTCCATCATTGTTTTTATTTTCATCATCCTCTAGTGCTGAAAAAATAAAAACAAAGTAATGTTGTAGTTGGGCTGATACAATAAACATTCTGGTTATGGGTTCAGATAAATCATTTAACTTCCATCAATGGCACTACTGCAAAGGGGATAGGTGCAGAAAACTCAAATCACTGGAGTCATCTGCACTTAGATCTTCTTTGTGTTTAAGGTTAGCTACATTTAAGAACCATACCGTCATCCATTTCTTGCATTTCCCCATCATCTTGGAACTCCACCTTCTTGTTCTTCTTAGTTGGAAACACAAGGTCTGTATCTTCTTTTTCTGTGGCATCCAGTTGATCCCCCTCAATCTTCATATCCTTTGGGCATAATAGTGTTCACCAAAAGTACTGCACACTGTATAAAGGTATCTTGCCACATGAGAATGGTCCATACTGAAGGCACATTTAAGGTAAAAGCAAAGTCTGTTCACTGTACTGTATAAGGTAACTAGATGTGTGCATATCTTCTCATTGTCAAATATAAGAAAAATTATAGCCATGAATTGTACATTTTATTTACAACTATGAAACAAACATACTTGATAAAAAAAATCTCATTTTAAAACAGATTAGAAGAATCTATAAAATTAAGCTAACCTTCATTCCTTCCTCTATTGTCAAATCACCACCAAACACCTTCTTTATTTTCTTCTTTTTCTTTTTCTGATTGAAAAAGTTCAAGTCGTCTAGATCATCAGAAGGCTCTGAGGAACGAAACACATTTAAAACACCACACCATTACACAACAAGGTTTAAGCAGTTATGTAGCATTTCTGGGGATTTCTTAGGGTACCCTATTCAGCTGCATGATAAAAATGATACGTTAAATATTAACCCTACCCTTATAATCAACAGCCCTGAATAGCAAGTGGCATTTTTAAATGTGACAAATATTTAAATATTATAAACCGCAGACTACTGTCAGTATACTAGTTTGATAGCAGCACAAAGGTCTTTATAACTACACTATATAATGCAAAAAATAATGCAGGTTACTTTTACAGAGGCACAGTAATTGCACTGACAATTTTGTCAAACAACAACAACAATAACAACATGCTGTTCACCTCTGGTCAAAAAACAATGGCCTTCCTATATCCAGGCCACTTACATAACTTTTGTCTTTCCTTACCCTTTTTCTTCCCTTCCTCCTCATCGACATCTGCCTCTCGGTCATCCCCACCATCAATCTCAGCCTCCTTGGGTTCAGGCTGTGGAGTGTCCTCACCAGGGGCTTCGCTCCCATCTTCTTCCAACATGAACGGCTTCTTCTTCTTCTTTTTCTTCTTGGTCATAGTGGGATCAAATATCATCTGCAGAGTGAAATGGGGGGAAAGTAACACTTAATAGCCCATCAGCCACAATTTTTGTTACTCACACACCTGGGAAATAGGTATTACGTTGTTAGAGCCTTAGCCTTGCAGTAGACATATTGCTGTTGATCCAAACCTTATCGACATGACATCAATTTAGCAATTCTAAGAAATAACTTTTTTAAAAATCTGCTTTAATTGTTTCTTTGTCCAGGCACATCTCAAATGTATAATAAATGCGTTATGGGACTGGGAAAAAAATTGTAGAGTTTCATGATGTCCACAACCCACCATGTGTTAAGCTCAAACGGGCGCTGAGAGTAGAGGAACTGCCCTGCACTGTAGGCCACACTGGATGTACAATTCTATCTTCTGCTACAGCTTTTCCACATCACATGTATAATGGAGCTACAGCCGAACAAGAACCAACCACTCACCTCGTCTCCCGACATGTTTGCTTAGTGTGCGGGAACTTTCCGTTCGCTACGGTCCGTGTTTCGCGCTCGGCTGTCTCCCGCTTCGCCTGTTATCCGTTCCTTGCCTCAGAGGCGTGTGTAACTCCAGAGCGCGAGCTCCCCTTCGCAACTGCACATGCGCGTTGTGATGAAAGCGGAACCGGAAACTCGTCTTCCGCAGACCCTCGGACGGCAACGCCCTGCTCGAACCAAGATAAGAATGCAGTTCTTGCAAAAGGGAATCTAGCAACAAGTTTGTTCAGCTAAGACTTTAGCACATCCCTTTTGTATTGAATAAAACGACAAGTGACATCTGCAAAGTTGCACTGAGCTAAATACTCTTGTGCTTGTTTAGTTTTTTCACTTTCCTCAAAATTAAAATCGACTGGGAAACGAAGGCCTTACAATCAATTTGCCCCACATGCACAGAATCGCCTCATTTAATATTGCATTTACAAAATAAATCATGTATACTGGTATTTGTATTACATTATATAACCTCTGGAATACTAATGCTTTTCCTCAAACATAAAAATAACACAATTTATAATTAAGATGTGAAACATTATAATTATGAAATGCAACACTGACAATACAGTGGTTACTTTGCAAGAACGTTGTATATTTTACCATATAAATTTATAACGATCTTAAAATCAGTCCCGAACACGTGATCCTCAAAGCTGGCTGCTCCACAGTTGTACATCCAGTTCAAATAGCTCTCCCCAGGGTTCTTTATTGTGTTTTCTTATTTACATAGCTGTAGAGCTTCCAGGTGACCGAGATGATGCAAGCATGTGCACAAAGCATGCTAGCCCAAAAGAGGATACATATTTTGGTACAAAGATAAGATAGTTTGCTATTGTAATGCATAAAAATACCAATTTTATTTTGAGATTAATAAATTTCAGCCACATTTTTCATCAAGAAACCCTTTTTCCAATAGCCATAAATGGAATTCAACTCCACAACAGAATTGTGATTTCAAGAAATGAATCAACTTTGATATGTGAGGAATGGTTGTATATGTAGACTATAATGTTATTAAACCATGCGATCAAAATGTATATGAACTGTAAAAACACATTTTACCTACACCATTTTAACCATTTCTCAATCCAGCCGCAAGGGGATGCACAAACTAGTGCATGTCTTTGTGCCGGTCCCAAGCCCGGAAATAGAGAGGGTTGCGTCAGGAAGGGCATCCGGCGTAAAAATTTTTGCCAAACTAAATATGCGGACAAAAATAGAAATTTCCAAACCGGATCGGTCGAGGCCCGGGTTAACAACGACCGCCACCAGCACTGCTAGCCGACAGGGTGCTGGCGGAAATTGGGCTACTGCTGGCCAAAGAAGGAGGAAGAGAGGAGGAAGGCATGTCCGGAGGAAGGAGGAGAGGACGAAGGTTAAGAGAGTGGACGTGAGGATAGGAACTTTGAATCTTGGTAGTATGACTGGTAAAGGGAGAGAGCTTGCTGATATGATGGAGAGAAGGAAGGTTGACATATTGTGTGTGCAAGAGACCAAATGGAAGGGGAGTAAGGCTAGGTGCATCGGAGGGGGGTTTAAACTGTTTTACCATGGTGTGGATGGGAGGAGAAACGGGGTAGGGATTATCCTAAAGGAACAGTATGTAAAGAGTGTCTTGGAGGTGAAGCGAGTGTCTGACAGAGTGATGGTTATGAAACTGGAAATTGATGGTGTGATGTTGAATGTTGTTAGTGCATATGCCCCGCAAGTTGGGTGTGAGATGGATGAGAAAGAAGAATTCTGGAGTGATATGGGTGAAGTGGCGAGGAGTGTACCTGAGGGAGAGAGAGTGGTGATTGGAGCGGATTTCAATGGACATGTTGGGGAAGGAAACAGAGGAGATGAGGAGGTGATGGGTAGATATGGTGTCAAGGAGAGGAACGCAGAAGGTCAGATGATAGTGGATTTTGCAAAAAGGATGGACATGGCTGTGGTAAACACGTATTTTAAGAAGAGGGAGGAACACAGGGTGACGTACAAGAGTGGAGGAAGATGCACAAAGGTGGACTATATCTTATGCAGGAGGGCCAGACTGAAGGAGACTGTAGACTGTAAAGTGGTGGCAGGGGAAAGCGTAGTTAGGCAGCATAGGATGGTGGTTTGTAGGATGACATTGGAGATCAAAAAGAGAAGGAGAGTGAGGGCTGAACCAAGGATCAAATGGTGGAAGTTGGAAAAGGAAAACTATAAGGTGGAGTTCAGGGAGGAATTAAGACAGGCACTGGGTGGCAGTGAAAAGTTACCAGTGAGCTGGACATCTACAGCAGAAGTGGTAAAGGAGACAGCTAGAAAGGTGCTTGGTGTGACATCGGGACAGAGGAAGGAGGACAAGGAAACCTGGTGGTGGAATGAAGAAGTACAGGAGAGTATACAGAGGAAGAGGCTGGCAAAGAAGAAGTGGGATAGACAGAGAGATGAAGAATGTAGACAGGAGTACAAGGAGATGAGGCGTAGGGCGAAGAGAGAGGTGGCAAAGGCTAAAGAGAAGGCTTATGGTGAATTGTATGAGAGGTTGGACACTAAGGAGGGAGAAAAGAACCTGTACCGATTAGTTAGGCAGAGGGACCGAGCTGGGAAAGATGTGCAGCAGGTTAGGGTGATAAAGGATAGCAATGGAAATGTAATCACAAGCGAGGAGAGTGTGTTGAGCAGATGGAAAGAGTACTTTGAGGGGTTGATGAATGAAGAGAACGAGAGAGAGAGAAGACTGGATGATGTAGGGACTACGAATAGGGGAGTGCAATGGATTAGCAAGGAGGAAGTTAGGACAGCTATGAAGAGGATGAAGAATGGAAAGGCTGTTGGCCCAGATGACATACCTGTGGAAGCATGGAAGTGTTTAGGAGAGATGGCAGTGGAGTTTTTAACCAGATTGTTTAATGGAATCTTGGAAAGTGAGACGATGCCTGAGGAGTGGAGAAGTGTACTGGTACCTATTTTTAAGAATAAAGGTGATGTGCAGAGCTGTAGTAACTACAGAGGGATAAAACTGATCAGCCATAGCATGAAGTTATGGGAAAGAGTAGTGGAAGCTAGGTTAAGAAGGGAGGTGACAATTAGTGAGCAGCAGTATGGCTTCATGCCGAGAAGGAGTACTACAGATGCGTTGTTTGCTCTGAGGGTGTTGATGGAGAAGTACCGAGAAGGTAAGAAGGAGTTGCATTGTGTCTTCGTGGACTTAGAGAAAGCATATGACAGGGTACCTAGAGAGGAGCTGTGGTATTGTATGAGGAAGTCGGGTGTGCCAGAAAAGTATGTAAGAGTGATACAGGATATGTACAAGGACAGTGTGACAGTGGTGAGGTCTGCAGTAGGAGTGACGGATACTTTCAGGGTGGGGGTAGGATTACATCAAGGATCAGCTTTGAGTCCTTTCTTGTTTGCAATGGTAATGGACAGGTTGACAGATGAGATCAGACAGGAGGCACCGTGGACTATGATGTTTGCAGATGACATTGTGATCTGTAGTGAGAGTAGGGAGCAGGTTGAAGAGACCCTGGAGAGGTGGCGATATGCTCTAGAGAGAAGAGGAATGAAGGTCAGTAGGACTAAGACAGAATACATGTGCATAAATGAGAGGGAGGACAGAGGAATGGTGAGGATGCAGGGAATAGAGTTGGCGAAGGTGGGTGAATTTAAATACTTAGGATCAACAGTCCAGAGTAATGGGGAGTGTGGAAGAGAGGTGAAGAAGAGAGTGCAGGCAGGGTGGAGTGGGTGGAGAAGAGTGTCAGAAGTGATCTGCGACAGAAGGGTACCAGCAAGAGTGAAAGGGAAGGTCTACAAGACGGTAGTGAGACCAGCTATGCTTTATGGGTTGGAGACGGTGGCACTGACCAAAAGACAGGAGGCAGAGCTGGAGGTGGCAGAGTTAAAGATGTTAAGGTTTGCATTGGGTGTGACGAGGCTGGACAGGATTAGGAATGAGTATATTAGGGGGTCAGCACAGGTTGGACGGTTTGGAGACAAAGTCAGAGAGGTGAGATTGCGTTGGTTTGGACGTGTGCAGAGGAAAGATCCTGGATATATCGGGAGAAGGATGCTAGGGATGGAGCTGCCAGGCAAGAGGAAGAGAGGAAGGGCTAAGAGGAGATTTATGGATGTGGTGAAGGAGGACATGCAGGTGGTGGGGGTGACGGAGAGAGATGCAGAGGACAGGAGGAAGTGGAAGCTTTTGATCCGCTGTGGCGACCCCTAACGGGAGCGGCTGAAAGAAGAAGATTTTAACCATTTCTCCTTTCTCTATATACAGGCAATTTCTACAGAAATCTCACACAGGAAATGTATAAGGTTTTTTCACAATAAAGAAAGGGCAGAACAGTACAAGAAACAAATGACAAAATTTAATGGATAGTGAAATGATATATTCATCTCCATAATTAAAACATACAAATGTACACAAGTTACAGTTAAGTTTTACTGAACAAATATCAGCTTACACTGAACTTCTATGTAGAAAATGTACAACAGGCTGGATATGCATATGACCCTCTGTGAGAGAAGTGTTCTTTCCATGTGTAGGCACAGGAAATACAAAAAGTCACAGTTTTATTTACCTAGTTAACATGGATCATTTTTTAAATTTTCCCTTTATGAAAATAAAGACAAACCAAAACAGCTGTACGAACAATGTCAATGTCAATGCATTTCAGAAAATGTAAACATCATTTCCACATAAATTACTATTTTAAATACCAAGAAAACATTTAAAACAAATTCTATTTTGAAGTCTTTATGCCATTCAGAATACAGTTTTGAAATGATGCAAAAGTCCCTCTATAGGGTCTCTACTATCTTGATGGATTTAGCATCATTCTAAGTGATATGAGTCAGCAAGTACAACTAAATTGAAAACCCAGTTAGAACTATAGAAGAACTGCAAGATCTGACATGCAAAGCAGATCTGGCATGCAAAGTCAAATAAAGGCAAGATATTATAGTAGTACCCAAGACATACAGTATATCCAAATTATACATCTCTACATGTGTTATTTGCAATGCTTAGTTATAACCATAAACATTGGATCATTTAGCAGCATTGACCAAAAAAATACTGTCATGGAATTAAAAAAATAACTTGATAAATTCAGCTTTACCTCAGTGCCAAAATCAAACTTTTCATCAAGAAATTGCTTAATTCTTAGGGCAATGTTGAAACTAAAGGTTTACACAAGTAAAATATTACCATTTCTTTAGTCTTTTTTTCCCTAAGCAAACCACAAACTATGAAGTCATGAATTATAAAACACTTTACAACAGGTGACCTGCACCTTAGAAGGATCCAACATTAAAAGTTGGTTGCTAATGATCTGTAAGTTGGTGGTTCAGTGCTCACCATACTGATACATACATTTAGCAAATCTTGACAGTTTTGCTGACAATACATCTGCCAGTAAACACCCCATTGCCAAGCCAGCCTTTTTTTTTTTTTTAAACACAAAATCAGCATGAGGCAATGTGCTGCAGTGTCCTTTAACAGAGAAGGAATGTTGCAAATGGTCAGGTGGAAGACAACCTTACAGCAAATGAAACCATCTTGGTGACTCTGTTTATGTTGCTGTTGCAAAAATAAGCAATTTGGGTAACATGCTTGAAGATAGTCATTCATCAGCTCTATTTTGTCTGTCACCAGAACACCAAGGATTACAGCTGATAGGCACTGTGATACAATACAGCATGCATAGCTACCTGGCTGTCATAATCCAGCTGTAGTTGCAGAGCTAGAATTTTCATTTATAGTATACTGTATACAAATTACTTAATTGGATAGCAGCAATACATTAAAATCTGCTCTTGAAAATTATACTTCACTTTTTAGCTAGATATGTAACTCTATATACACCTCAATGGATTACACAGTAATACAGAAAAACACAAGACAAATAATTCACAGGAAATGGACAAAACACAATAACCAAAGGTATAGAGGTTCAAGATGCAGCAAGGGCAGTGGTTCATCAAGTCCAACCAGTTGTTCACAACACTAACTTGACCACCAGATGTTTTTTTTAATTAAAGCTTAAGTGCTGTGCAGTTTTTTTGGACTGCTAAGTTGTCCAAAATCATGAAGTTATGAGCTTTGTTTTGGTAAGCCATGTAAAAATTACGATATGGCAAATGTAGCACTGTATTTACGAAGTAAATATCAATTTTAGACTTTTAGAAGCTCTTCTACATCAGATTTTGGGTAAACCAGAATTTATTAAGGACAATAAATAATATACACAAAAGCCTCCTGTTGTCACTTCACTTTTAAAATGGTAGTGTATGCAGGACAAAGCAGTAGTTTCAAATCACAGGAGAAATGCAGAGGTTTGAAGCTTTTGTATTCTGTCAGTACTTCTATATGTGCACTAGTATTTCAGATTATCAGACATGGGTAATTTCAGTTTATTAATTTATTCAATGATCCCTTTTATCCTTTGCACCGACCTTAAATACTAGATTCTTGCAGTCTCCCTTTTCTTCCAGCACCATTTAAAGATCTTCCTGCACACAATGATCAATGTAATGAGAGTGACACCAGAAAGTCTCTTTCCTCCGTATGCTAGGCATCTACATTGCCTCCATAGCCCAGTGCTCCAAGTCTTTCATGTCATCATCATCCTCTTCTTTTTTCTTTTCTGGAAAAATGAAAAGATATGGAACTAGTAGCATTTTGGAAGTTTGTTTCTTTTTTAACATAAGAACTTCTCTCTGAGTTGTTTTGCCAGTGATTTGACATGGTTGTACCTTGTGTTTCAAACATCTAAATTATGGATTTTTGATGATTTAAAAATGTATGAGTTTATTTTTAATTGCACTGTCACCCTTCTATTTTCTAACATTTCTCTATTCTTTGTTATGAAAATAGCCTGCCTTTTAACTTTTCACAATGAGTATCCAGCAAAAGGAACTCAGCATAGAAACTCAAACATTACTGTATGGGCAAGTTATAGGTGTATTGCTGATGCGCTCTTGTAGCAAGGACTGCTTTAAAAAAAAAAAAAATTAAAAATGAAAGTAGCTCCTGGGAAGGTGAACCAAGTAGAAGAATATGGTGAACTGGAAGTAATCAAGTAGAACTGAACTTTGCATTGAAAGGACAATGCTAGCATATGAGGAGAAGAGACTGAAATACCCTAACTGGCAGATGAGTGCAGAGAATGTGGCTGGTGGTTGTCAAACATATCAGATTTAATTCTCCTTAGAGGTATGGAACAGACTAGTACTACACTGATGAACAGGTGGAAAAAGAAGCAGCTCTTTTTATGGCTAAGGAGAAGAAAAAGGAGTTGAAGGCCACAAAAACCCTCACTTCCAAATCCAGATAACGGAGATGACAAGATTAAGTCCTTATTACTGCCCCTCCACCAGGAGATGTACCAGTACAAGGGGCAAAAACATTAATAAATAGCTGAAACTCTGTAGGTCTTTATGCCCTGCATAAGTGTAGCAGAGGAATATTTCTAAGATTAACATTATGACTTACCTGGTCTGGAGGGTAAGGATGTAGAGGGCACATTGGGTAAGGAGACATTCTCAGAGTCACCAATTTCCAGTAAATTTCTATCCAATTCTTCCTGTTCCAACTCTTCCAGTTCTGCCATAAGTTCATCCTATGCAAGATAGTCAATTGTCATGCTATGATTAAAGCCAAGTAAAGAGAAATTCATTACATCAGAAAGTAAAGTTCAGAAACTTTAACCAGACAAGAGGAACATAAAGGAGTTTTACCTCATCAAACTCTTCTCCAAAGCCCACAGGCTTTGAAATTGCATCAGAAATTTCTTGTGCCAACTCCTGTTGCTCAGTTATTTCCTGCATTAGATCATCCACTTTATCTATGTCCCTAAACAACATGATAGAATAGAACTGAATTTCAATTTGGGGGAAAAAAAAACATGTCCTCCAAGGTGAAAGAAAGCTGAGCTTCACTTACATGTGCTCATGAGCTGCTTTCATGGCTTTAGCTGCAAAGCCCATGTTCTTCAGCACCTCTGTGTTGGTGTTGGCATTCTCAAGTGCTTCCCGTTGGAATTCGATGGTGGACAGTGTTCCGTCAATCTGCGCCAGCTGCTTCTCGTAGCGCTTCTTGCGCTTCAAGGCCTGCAAGGCAGCTGTGTGCCAGACAAATTAAAGAGGTGAGAAAAATGGATGCTCCTGGACTACTGCAATAGTGAAAAGAGGTATTCTATTATGAAGATTGCAAGGTGGGACATATTTGTTGAAAGAACATCGATGAAGGCGGCTCTACTGAATAAGCAAGCATCTAGCTCAAAGTGAAACATGACTGGACGTTTTGTGGTAAACAGAATCTGAACATCCAAAGTACTTTTCCCTTTGTTGATTTCACTATTCCAATGTTATTTATAGAAAGAAAAAAAGAATACAGGTTTAAAAATTCAAAGGTTTAAGATGTAAGACGAGCTCATATAACAAGTCTATCAATTGATAAAGTAAGGCTAAAGGTAAGGTGCTGAACCAAAATCGAGTAACAATGACATGGTTTTGACATGGTAAGGGATAGTACAAAGGTGGTTTAAAATTACCTTCCTCCCGCGTGTTTTTTGGGTTGCGACCATGGGCAGAACATGCAAACTCGGGCCATACTGTGTCGGATTCTACCCTACGGTCTAACACGTAGCTTACACGTTAGGATATACCGGAGCTACCGACTGCAACGGTGCTTCAAACATTTAAGTAACAGCGTCGTTCAAAAATTCAGCTGTACATTTTTCTGGGGCTTGTTATACTTATTAGACAGATTTTGAAATGTGAACATAGGATGCTAGTACGACAAAGCCCATCATACTATCCAGACAGGAGTCTAAAGCTGACTAGGACAGGGAGCTATCGCTGCTAAAGGGCACATTTTGACATGTCACCTCTCTTGTTCTTCGTGCCGTTCTTCTTGGCTGTAAGGAGTTCCTGTTCGATCTTCTTTTCCAGAAACTCCTGTTTCTTCGTCAGCATCTCCTCCGTGTCGCGCAGCCGCTGGATCGCCTCCTGGGGACTTGGTGCTTTGCCCCCTTTGCCCGCTCCGCCAAACAACTTCCCAAACAAAGACATTGCGAAAGGGCACAAAATGCTGCTATGTCAACCGATGCTATCGTTCCCTCTGTGCACAATCCAGCAAAACTTAATGTGTCGCAAGACCACTCTCACAAGCACGCCTTCGCAGACTCAGTCGCTCATATTACTTCCGCTTAGTGTTCTTCTTCGTCACCTTCCGACATATGGCAAAGGGGATTGAAAAAATATATATATATACTGCCATCTGCTGGGTGGAGTGTGGAAGCTCATCACTGTATGCGGCAATGCCTTTGCTATTCGACCCCATGCTTCACGCTCATTCCGCTCATACCCTCATTGTGACGTTTCTTAGCACAAAAGGTATTCCGTTGCAAAATCCACAGAATAATGAATAAAGAATGCTTTTGTATTTTGAAATTATTGCCTTTTATGATAATGAAAAGGTGTCAACTAAATGGTATGATACTGTAGCTTCTTTAACAATGACTCAATTGTTGTTGCCTTCTGCTGAGGGCAAAAACGGAGTCACTGTGCTCCTATGGGTGCACCATTGTAAATATATATTTTATTGCATAAAAGCACCTACTAAAGTAACTTAAGAATTTTATTCTTAAAATCCTGGTTTATGGGTTGGGTTGCATTTAATGGTTTTGGGTCCCTAGGCCAAGATCATCGATCCCAGTTCTCAACCTTTGCTATACTTAATTTAAACAATTTAGATTGCAAAAATATTCAGTGGCTCCTGTATTGAGTAGCAAAGAAGCTGCTGCAAATGTCTGGATAGTATCTTGCCCAGAAATATATGTTGTATACTGTATCGATCTGTGAGAAAATAATTATGTACTTAGCAATTTGTGAAGCAGAAATTTAACAGTGCAATCCTCTATGAACACTTAAATCCATGTTGTTACCTTGTTCTTTATTAGGGATGCCCGGACTGCTACATCAGTGTTTAAATCTAGCTGTCAAATCCAGTGATGTTTGGGGAACAAATATTACATTAAAAACCTTGAAATAAATTAATAATGTTGTGGATCTTAGCTCTCACATTATTGTCAGTTATCAAGTAGAATAGACATGTTTCTACTCTTATACCCATGTCTCTGAGCATGAAAGTTTTTTTGCACCTTTAAATCTAGTTGTTGCTTACATTTGTTTTAATTTGCATCCAGGTAAAATTAAATCAAAACAAGGATGATTTACTTTTACTATTAAAAAGCAGACAGAAAGACAATCTCCAATCAATTTGTTCTGATTAAGAGCTATCAATAATCATCCCAGGCTGAATTGACAATGAGCTAACATCCATTTTGATCACTCGAACCTGGGGAAGTTAGTGGTGCTGTGTTTTTCCAGCACATCCCACAGATGCTCGATCGGATTGAGATCCGGGGAATTTGAAAGCCAAGACAACACCTTGAACTCTTTGTCATGCTCCTCAAACCGTTCCTGAACAATTTTTGGAGTGTTGCAGGCCCACTGCCATCAGGGAATACTCTTGCCATGAATGGGTGTACACGGTCTGCAGCAATGTTTGGTAGATGGTATGAGTCAAAGTAACATCCACGTGAATGCCAGGACCCAAGTTTACCCAGCAGAACATTGCCCAGAGCATCACACTGCCTCTACCGACTTGCCTTCTTCCCATAGTGCATCCTGCTGCCATTTCTCCCCCAGGTAAACAACACACATTTGTCCACATGATCTAAAAGAAAATATGATTTGTCAGACCAAGCTACCTTCTTCCATTGCTCCATGGTCTAGTTTCAATGCTCAAGTGACCATTGTAGGCACTTTCTCTGGTGGACAGGGGTCAACATGGGCACTCTGACTGGTTGGTCTGTGGCAACGCAGCAAGCTGCAATGCACTGTGTGTTCTGACACCTTTAATGGCCAGCATTAATGTTTTCAGTAATTTGTGCAAGAGTGTCTCTTCTGTGGGATCAGACTAGACAGGCTAGCATTCGCTCCTCATGCGCATCAGTGAGCCTTGAGCACCTGTAACCCTGTCATCAGTTGTCCTTCCTTGGACCACTTTTGGTGCTGTAGGTACTAACCACTTCATACCTGGAACACCCCGCAAGACCTGTCATTTCGGAGATGCTCTGATCCCGTCATCTAGCCATCCCAATTTGGCCCTTGTCAAAGTCACTCAGATCCTTACGCTTGTCCATTTTTCTTGCTTCCAACACATCAACTTCAAGAACTGACTATTCATTTGGTGCCTAATATACCCCCCCACCCCTTGACAGGTGTCATTGTAACAAGATTTTCAGTTGTTTTAACGTAGTGGCTGATCAGTGTGTATTAGCACTGCAGAGCAGACCCCAGCTCACTTGTCCTTTGAATTTAATTTGAAAAATCAATTCGTGCTTTCAAGAAATGGTTTACAAAAACAAAACTTTCAGTTTAAAAGCTTGATGGCATGAGCTTTGGTGACATCAAACACCACACAGTTGATCAGCCTTTCTGCAAGTGTGGTATGGCCTCTCTTACACAAGTCAGTTCTCTGTCGTATGCCTAGTAACACATGCAAGTAACTTTGAGATCTTGTGAAAAGGTGCAAAAGAAAGTTTAACAAACCAGTTTAAACTCAACAGTGATTTAACTCAATCAGCTCAAAAGCCAGCCATGATGAATAAATGTGATTTAATCTTCCATATAAAAATAATTTTATATAGCTCATTTGAATGCAGCATCTCAGAGCTTTGCAATAATGAATAAGGATGTATGGGTTACAGTCCTAAAACAATTTGGAGTAAATATGAATTCCTTGATTTTCAGTAACTGCTTGTTCTCTACAAGGTCATGGCAGTCATATTGACCTGAAGTGCATATTGATCGTAATCTTGATTAAGTTCAATTCCTTAAAATAATACAGTAAGAAAACTATTTTGTAGAAATGGACAAATAATTTATGTAATGTAAATTGATCCGCTGTGGCGACCCCTAACGAGAGCAGCCGAAAGATGAAGATGAAGAAGAAGAAGAATTTATGTAATGCTTCTCAAACAATGCAGTTTGCCTTGAATGAACGGAGGTTAAGAATGCCACAATGCATTTTTTATAATTACTCACTGCAAAGTAGCATATAATTTTCTATAATATTCTTAAACTATAATTCTACCTACACCTTCAGAACAATACCGAAACAACAGGAATGAATGACTGTGTACAGACATTTTTGTTTATTGTATTTAAACAAAGGTTATACACAAGAAGTGTTAGCTACCTATGCAGGAGGCTTGAACTGGTTTGAACTGTGTGAAGAAAAAAAAAAACTAGATTTTTTCCCCCCACCCAAATAATTTTATTAAATATGAAGTCATTTTAACAAATTTTCACACAATTGCAGTCTCAGCTCTGCTCCCCGCACGACTCACCTCTTTCCTCACGGAACTTAATTTATCCCAGAAGACCTCGGCTGATGACGCAAGTGGGCGTGTCCAGCGCGGCCCCTTCCTGCGTCGTCACTCGGCGGCGGCAACGGCGAGCTCGCGCTGCTCTGGGTCCACCCCAGTGTCCGCGAGACCGGACGGCCGGAGCACGAGCGCCTACGACCGCGAGCGAGCGAGCGAGCGCGCGCTGTCGGGGGGGGAGCTGACGAGGCGCACGCGAGGACATGGCGAGGCCGGAGCAGATTCTGGTGCTGGAGCCGCAGCATGAGCTCAAGTTCCGAGGTAACGCGGGGGAGCCCGGCGGGCCTCGTACGACTCCGTCCCCGCTGACAAAACACGACACAGACACGAAGGGAAACGTGAGAAGCGCTTTTCTCGCACGGGAGCGGCGAAGACGTCGCTGTCATTTTTATTCGTTGGCTTAAGTTTTGGGAGCGGGCGCCGAGGGCCAGGCCGCAGCGCTGCGGACTTCGGTTCGGCCCTGCTCGCCCTGGCGGTCCGCACCCTGGCAGCTGGTCTTGCTGAAGGACACGGGCCGCCGCCGCCGCCATTCCCTCCTGAGGGGCCAAAGCAGCGTTTTAAAGCGGACGCGCAGGCAGGCCGTCGCACCGCGGTGCCCTCGCCGAGGAAGGAGAGGCCCTTGGGCGCCGGCACAACACCGCCGTGTCACAGTGCGGCTCGTGAGCGCGAGGCGTGTCGGCGCGAGCCCCTTCCCGCACCGCCTGTGCTCGGCACGTGATCGCTGCGTGTCACAGGAACGCACAGTTAACGCTGCGGGGGGGTCCAACTGTCATTACTGTCCTTTACTTGTCCAAGAGGTGCTACAGTTGTCCATGACCCGCTATACAGTGTCTGACCCATTGAAAGAGCAGCGTTCCGTCGCTGTTGACATGTTGCTTACCTGTTATTGAACTTTTATTTACTCTTAAGTGAAAAGTGTCTGCCAAGTGCAGAAAAATGCGTTTGCGTGTGATGGCTGTGTGTGCGGCAACCACTAAGAAGGTGCACTTACGTTGGCCACAGTTTTCTGTAGTGGTCAGTTATGTTTCTGTATGAATGTGGTGTAAAATTTGCCCTTCTGTGGGACAGGTGGCATAATGTAATGTTTAGTTGAAATGAGGTAAGCTGTGGATTGCCAACCAAAGTTAGGAGACTGAAAAAACGGGGAAATAAAGACCCGAGGTAAGAGCAGTATGAATAGGCGACCGTGTGTCACGAGACCATCGCTTGAACTTTTTTCAAATGTTGTCATCGGATTGACGGCATGGGTCATATAGTTTGCTCTGTCTTCCCCAGGTCCGTTCACTGATGTTGTTACCACAACGCTGAAGCTCACCAATTCAACTGACAAAAATGTGTGTTTCAAAGTGAAGACAACAGCTCCACGCCGGTACTGTGTTCGACCTAACAGTGGCGTCATTGATGCAGGAACTTCCATCAATGTCTCTGGTATGCTTTCTTACCCAGAGTTTTGTGTTGGCGACATCTGCTCAGCCCCATCTATTTAATCGGTCACGATATAGCGTTTGTGTATTTAAAACTGGCAATAAGAGTCTGTGCTGTTACCTATGCTCTCATTATTCAACACAGCTTGTATTGAGTAATGAATTCTTTATCTCTATAGAAGTACCATTAGTGAGTGCCATGTGCTTCACATTCATATGGCCTCCATGAGTTACAACAGTGTCCCTGACTGGAGGAAGAAAAAAGTATAAAGAAGACAAGCAGATGTTTCAGATATTGCAGTAGTTTGGGTTACTGTTAAAATCCTATGACTTAAAATCTTTAGCAGTATGAATTCTTTAGTCTGCCACAAGTATAAACTTCCTTTGTACCTCATAGAGCACAAAAATAGCAAAAGACATGAAAGTGGGGCTCTTACTAGAAACTAGAATTATCCAGTGGTTGGACAGGAGACAGATAAATAAAGAGCACAACCCCTGCTCATCATACTTGGTGCACTTTATGTACTTTTCATGTGTTCATTCAAACTAAGTGACTCTGAAACTAGTAAACTAACTCAGTTTGGAGTGAGTGTTGCTGCTGAGACTGAGATGATACCAAATACTTTCAGATTTCTGCCTCCAAGTTTGAAAAGTGTTTTTTTTTTTTTTTTTTTTTTTTGTATCTGCTTTGAGGACAGATTTGAGTTCAGATGTGTTGCCATGGCCCTGTTACATGGAAGCAGTGCCTTAAACCGTGTCCTGCCAGTAATGCAAATTAAGGAGTATTCTGATGGTCAGTGTCACTTTTCCTCATAAATCATGAAATTACCAAATGTTTAGTTCGTCCACATACCCGTTTTTCGGTTACTTGTCAGTCTTCACAGTGTGTATATGTGTCTGGACTTGTGTGTGGATATAAATATGCGCACAAGAGAGACTCATGTGTTGTGATGGGATCCAGAGGCTTGGGCAGCAGCTGTGCCCTGGGTGAGTGGACAGTGTGGGTGAGACAGGGCAAGGATTACATTTCCTTCCTGAGTGTTACTTTCTCTGTGGGTATCCTCTTACTGCCCTGGATCAGGTGTTAGGCTCCAGGACAGTTACAGTTGGTTACAATAAGAGGTGCTGGACCTCCTCTGAAAGCCATGTTGCAGTGTGAGCAATTATTGCCATTTTGAGATCTTGCCTCACTTATTAGATATTTATATCCTGTATTATTATAGCCTTTAATTACAAGGCTCAGACTGCATTCATTAATCAGGAAGACCTGCTGGTCAGATGCTCGTAATTTTTAAAAACTTTGATCTGTTGCTTTTATGTTGGTTATACATTTTTGTTACTTGCATGTTATTCAGTCTTCAATTTCAGCCTTTTATGGACTGGCTCAGTGGTGGCTATCATCCAGGGCTATGGGTTCAAATCTGACCCAAGCTCTTTGTGGGGATCTATGGTTTCTTTTCAGAGTCCTTGGAAGTACTGTTCATGTGACTGGTATCTAAGTTAACATTAGTGTTAATCTTGTCCAGATTCTGAAAATATATGGGTAAAAGTCAAGGGGCAGTTAAAGGTTAAAAGTCAGTATCATTAGTGTCTTGTAGCTGATTTTCATTATGAGACATAAGTGGGAGCGGAATGACACCTCTGGGTGCCAGTTTATATATACAAGATTGGAAAGATCTCCCTTTCCAGGAAGAATAGTGGACCAGCTGAGTTTTATACAGCGTTGTAGTGTGCAGTTGCTAAGATGTAATAGATGACAGGGTGGTGATTATGGCAAGGACACAAAGCTAATTTGTTGTTCCCGGTGACACCCTAACAACAACTTAGTACAAGTTTATTTGTCTTACAAGACAGCTCAAGACAATGAAGGAAGGCTGAACTAAAACTCAGCAAATGTATTGTTTACATAACTTGTTTCTATATGTACATACCACCCAAACAATGAGTTGCTAGGCAAAATGGTTGTCATGGCTACCTCATACTTATTGGCTAATTCACAATGAATTTAAGATCAATATAAATGTACCTATGATAATTAGGCTAACATGTCATTGTTGGATGATACATGGAAACTGCAGGTCAAACTATTGAGGATTACTTTAGTCAGACACTTATTCTGACCAAGAGTTCAGTCTTAATGATGAACAGTCCTCATTGAAGGAGTAATCAGCCCCCCTTCAGCATATTCTCTCCTTGCAGGAGGGTGCTTAAAATTGTCATAACTGTCCTAAAAAATTAGCAATACTTTTAATGTATCAGACATTTAGGTTTCAGACTGGATGGAATTCCAGCTACTTGCATGATTCTGTTAGGGAGTAAAACATCAGTTTGTATTACTGGTGCAAACTGAGCACAATATGGAGACTGAATTACAACAATGAAAAGAAAATGTTGTTAGAATAACTTTGAATCTATGTCCGAGACCCTTTGTGCAAGGTACTCCGGTATTGCTCCACTATAAATTAACCTGCTGTATAAATTGGTAAATCCGTGCAAGTTGCGTAATGTTGTAAATTGCTTTGAGGAAAAGTGCCAAATAAGTAAACAAGCAGCAACACCTTATCCATATCATAAATCGTAATCAAATACAAAGCAACTCTCTCTGGGGAACTATAGCACAGGTACTCCTCCACTTTTGGTGGAGTTCCATTCTGATGACCTTGTTGCAAGTATAAAATCCCTTTATATGAACCAAACAGATAATGTACACATTAAAAGAATGACCCAAACACAAACATAGCAAAATGGCTGCTTTGCGGCAGTGCTGTCAATCAGTATCATTGTACAGCAGATGGAATGTTCGTTGTTAAATATTTTGACCAAATGTTGAGACCTGAAAATAACATAATCATGAGATGGCCATAGTAAGTCCAGGGGGTCACAAATCCCATGTCGTAATATGATGACTGTCTGTAATTTAACAGTAGGTTGTATTCATTTTTGTCACGAGAGGGTTGAATTTTTTTATAAGGTCGCATTTGAAAATGCTCCAAACAACTCTTTCCTTCATTTTCAGTTATGCTGCAGCCATTTGATTATGATCCCAATGAGAAAAGCAAACACAAGTTCATGGTTCAATCTGTGGTTGCTCCACCTGACATGACAGACATGGAGGGGGTGGTGAGTCCATCATCTGTTATCTGCATTCCCCTCCACCGCTCCTTCCTCCAACCCTCATGAGTTCTGCTTCTCTCCCCAGTGGAAGGAGGCAAAACCCGAGGAGCTAATGGACTCCAAACTTAGATGTGTCTTTGAGCTTCCATCAGAGAATGAGAAAACGGTATGGCTGTCTTGTTCGCTCGAACAAGCATTAATCTGAGGCTCTTATACATGTTTTTAAGCTTCTGTGGAAGTCTCTGCTACAATATCTTTTGAAGGAGAAAATGTTGATGCTGGACAAATTACGGGTGTAAAGGTGTTTAAAATACAGGTTTCTCATAACTCTAGAGCTGGTGCTTTATTCTCAAGTCTTCCATTTGTCCCTACAGTATGATATTGACACCAACAAAGTGCTGTCCTCCAGCCTGAAGTCAGAATCCTCCACACTGTCCAAGTCGGTGAGCTCCTCTCTGGATGATGGGGAAGTGAAGAAAATCATGGAAGAGTGTAAAAGGTTGCAAATGGAGGTCCTGCGACTACGTGAAGAAAACAAGCAGTTTAAGGTGAGCAAAACTGGCCTTCAGTCAGTGCCAAAAAAATAGTCCAACCGAGTTATTAATACTGTGTTTTCCTGATTTTTGTGGTGTTTAATAGGGGTGGGCCTACTGGTTATGTGGTTGCACTGTGTATATCTTTCCCACACAGGAAGATGATGGTCTTCGGATGCGGAAGGGCATGTCGGTGTCCACCTCTCCCTCTTCGTTTTCTCCACCTGCCTCGGGATCTATGTTGAAGGAGGAGGGCCCCAACACCAGAGCCCTTGCCCTGTGCGTTGTGTTCTTTGTCATCGGTGTCATCATTGGGAAGCTGCTCTTGTAGACAGACAGCTTCAGCATGCCTCATGAATGAAACTAAAATGGGCTTTGGAGTTCTGATCAGAATGCCATATCATGTGCATAGAGGTGAATAGTTCAGTACTCTTAAAAAGAAGGTAATCCAATATATAATAATTAAAAACAGCGGCAGGTCTTGCTTTTTAACAATTGTGTACTCCTTTGTGTCTTCAACCACCCCCTTTCACAGGCAAAAATAATCAAGGGGTAATACAAGAACAAGACATGTACAGCAAAATCAATAAATTTAAATACTCTTAACGTTTCCATTAGCAAGGCTTTTCTAAAAATTAAACTCTGATGTGGCTGATTCAATTGTTGAAATGGCATTGTGTGGGTTCTGTTTTTACGGTTCAGTCCTAAGGCGGCATGCTGTCTGTGTGGAGTCACGGCGCAGTTGCGGGACAGGGTTCTAGAGAAGGGGCCACACTGGGGGGGCCACAGCTGCTTCCCAACTGTCCATCAGTCCCCTAGAAAAAACAACACGCAATGTAAACAAAGATGGGGCAGAAGTCCTTGTGCAGGGAGAAGAGCAGTGGCTCATGGGTAATTAGCGTGACGATGAAACACTGTTCGGTGCCGTGGAGCATTGTTCCACTTGCTGGGATTAGTGTTGTCAGACATTCAAAACGCTTTTTTTTCTTTTCTTTTTCTATTTTTCCTTCCCCCCCCAACTGCTTGAGTCCACAAAATGCAATGAAGTTTGCCATTTTTGATTCATGCAATGCTAGTTTATTTATTATTTTTTTTTATTTATTTTTTTTTATTTTCTGCAAGTCCTTTGCCTTCAGGGATTTCAACATCTTTGTCCTTGCAGAGCAAATCCCACATGCTGAGAGAAGCTGCATTTACCAGCGCAAAGGGAAGGAACCACCTCTTACTTGTCTTTGGGTGTTTTATATGCTGTTGGATAACGTCCTAGGTAACAAAAGCCATCGATATCCCCTTAGTTTGAGAGCAATATTAGTTTGACCATTGCAATAGGAGAGAGACGGTGTACACGCTTCACTACTGTTCTGTGCGGGAAAACTGATGGGAATGGTGGGTTAACTATTGTTCGTTTGTGTCCTGGTCAGTGCAGGTACTGCAGGTAGACAATGGGAATACACTGTGTAAAAGCCACCGTCATGTTGACCAGTATGTTAAGTGATTGAAATAACCTGGGCACCTTATTTTCATGTTTGTCATCCAGTAAAAGTGTTTAAAAGGGACCATTTTGTGATTAGGTTTAAGGTGTTTTTGTTTTCTTTTGATTTTGTCCAAATTGCTCTGCATCAGCACGCTGCTGCATATTGTGGATGAAAGCTGTGACTTCTGTCGACAGGTTCAAAATGAATTAAAACAAGGTGAGACTTGCTGGGACTCGGCTGCTGATTGGCCTGTCTGCTCATGGAGATGTCACCAAAGCCAGTAGGCAACAGTTTTGTATGAATATGAATCGATAAACACACCCAATAATGTAACAATTATAATAAAGGAGTCTCTGGACTAAAAGCACCATTTGGGGTGTTTAGGCTCTTAAGTAATATTTTTTTGGTGGTGGGAATTTGTGGAAAATGAGGAATCCCCCCCCCCCCCCCCCTTGTTTATGGGCAACTTTTTTTGTTACATTTGGCAGGTTGTCATAGGAGAAAAAAAAAATATAGTAGTCGACGTTTTGAGTGCAGCACTAGAGGTGACCAAGCTAAAAAGGAAGTCAATAGTGATCGAAGAATATATTTTTAATTTAGTTCCAAAGTCATTTAATACTAATTTCCCCAAGTTTTAACACACTGAGAAATCCACTTTAGTACTGAGGTGTATCAACATTTTGGGGAATGGGGTTCCGCACTCTGGTACATACAGGAGAGTCCGAAGGGGTCTGGTGGAAAGTCCACCAATGTTATACATGTGGTCCCGAGTGCCAAAGCTGAGGAGCTGCAGTGAAAGCGAATGGGCCAACAGCTTCAAAGCTGGCATTTTAAAAGAAGAAGGGGATCCATTCATTTGGGGTAAGTTGATCACCTGCTGTATGAATGGCAGCATTTAACTAAACCGTATTCACTAATCTTAGATCAGTCAAACCTGCTGAGGCAAGTTTACGAGCAGACGCGTGTGCATTATTCTCCAGTTTCCAGCCTGCTTGAAACTATGATCACAGGTGTCCCTTGTTTTACTGTCATTGCATACGCAAGTAAAATAATTGAATATCCTTTACTTGAAGACTTGATATTTTGTATTTGAGCAACAGCAGCTAAGCTTAGTCTCCCCCCCCCCCCCCCCCCCGTGGTAGCAATTACAGTTCCGATTTAGGAGATTTCAGTTTGTGTTTGCAGGAACCCATTACCCAAGCAGATGGGGGAATACCTGTATGTGAGGCTACATATTATGTAGAGTTGAGTATTAATTCTAAATAACTGCTTGTCTAATGCAGGGTTGAGGTGATCCAGTGCCTATCCTGGAAGTGTAGGGAATGAGGTGTTCCAGAAAAGTCCTCCCCATCATCTTTTTAAGCATTAAACCATTAAGATCTGAATTTCTTTATGTACACAACAATATTTTCAATTGCGTACACAGATTTTTGAGGTTCTGGACCACCAGTGTGACCCTGGCCAGGGTGAAGTGATTAGCAATGACTAAAGGATGGATGGATTTTTAGGTCCCGTTTTAAAAATATTGCCTCCATTTGTCAAATCGTTTTTTGACTGTCGACAGACACCCACGTAATGACCCCTGTTGGCCTTGTACATCTAGCTGGTGAATTATATTTGACACACTGCAGCTCTGCATCTTCAAGTCAGCCAAGTGACCTGCAGCAGCTTGTTCAGAAGTCTGCTGATGCCCGTGAGGAATGGTGAGTCACAGCAGCCTGTTGGCCTCAGGTGGGGTCATACTCATAACTTTTTACTCTACAGGTTGCTCAGAACAAGCATGCTGCCGTGCTCAGGTTTTACAAAATAGATTTTATTTTAACCTGTCCTAAATTTTGCCAGAAAAAAATGCTGAGCTTTTTATTGTGACTATTAAATGACTGTTGAATGAATGTAGCGTTACAGGGCTTTTAAAGTTGGTGTTGCTTTACGCTATTTTTGAGTGCCGGTCATCTGGCTGTGGGAGAGGCAGGTGCTTCTTGACCCAACGCAGGCAAATGGCCGAGGTCATCCATCTAGCAACTAGGGTGGCGATTCTGCTTGTCGCTGTAGTTTGTGGCTCCATGGAGCACATTGCTGTAATCATATCTGCTGCTTCTGAATGACCCCGTAGCTGCGATTTTAAGAGAAAAAACAGCATATTTTTCAGTTGGAAATGTTAAAACTATAAAAAAAAAAACTAACTTATAGTTTCATGTTGACTAAAAAATCTGACCTATGCTTACTGTATTTAAATTATCCCTATATATGCACACATTTTTTAAACCAATACAGTCTGTGTACAAGGTGGAAAGATTTGAAATGTGCATCTACAGGTACACAAGGTGTATTTTCTTAGCATTTATCACGTTTGAGTAATGCCCTTGTCCTTAAAATCAAGTTTTTACATAAAATGCAGGTAACGGACAAGAAATGTACAAAAAGGCTACAGCCATGGCACCCCCTCACGACCGAGTGAGATATCCACCACATCTCCAAGGGGTTCTCTCCATTTACATAGGAGGGATTTTTACTGATTTTTTTTTTATTTTTTATTTTTTAATTTTTATTTTTATGAGCTGGAATGGCAACAAAGCGGGAGGGACACACTTTGACTTTCAACAGGGCAGTAGGCGTTGCTGTGTGACACAGTGGTCAAAGAAAACTGGATGATGTCACTCTGGACAGCAGGGAAAGCATCACAACCATCAACAAAGCAACGGTGGAGAGCAGTTGCAGAAGCCAGGCATTAATCTAGATTACAAACCAAAGCAGCAGCAAACATGGTCAGAGCATTCTGCGAGTAAATGGGCCAGCTGGACCTTCACACAACAGGCTAGAAGCAGGCTGAGAAAATGGAAGTTAATTCAGTCGGAGTTGCTGTACGTGTAGCATCACCAAACCTTCATACTGTGCAACATTTTTGGTGCTCTCTAGCACAACAGCACATCTCTGTATGACTAGCATCATCAGCTGGAGCAGTAAATCGCCACACAGTGGGCAGGATAGCCTTTTTGGGCCAGGTATTTTCATTTGTTGTCCACTACCCACGTTCGCCGTGTGCCTGACCGCATTCTGCTGCTTCATCTTCTTTCTTCTTGGCTTTGATCTGTCATCCACAGTTGTGATCACTGGGTTACTGCATGACGGCTGAAGAGAACAGGACGGAGGAGCACCCGCTGACACGGCTGGCTCGCTGCTCGGTCTCCACTCAGGGCCCTGTATGTTTCAGCGTAGAAATGTAAAACCTACTCAATCTACCCATTGCCATGTTTATTAAAATACTATTTTGTCAAACTACAACATGTTCAGATGGCAATTCTTGGTTTCATCAGAGAAAACAGTGGCAGCTGTCCGATTTGGAGTGGAGAGGAACACCCAGGCCGACGGCACGTAGCAGGACAGACAATATGGCACCTCATTCTACTGACACTTTGCATACAGGGACAGGTCAGTGTGTAAATATTACTAAAATGTAACTGTTTAGGCAATTATTTGTCAAATGTCAAAGGCCTGACCTTACCTGGACAGCCTGGCACCTCCACTGTACCAATGTAACATTTTATTGAAAAAGGCATTTATTAGATATTCTTTTTAACCCCCCCTTAACAATCCTTGTGATGCATTTTTTACATCAGCATCTCCAAAGTGTTTTGAAAACCTGCTTTATACAAATTGTGTTTGCAGCTTTTTAGCCATTTATTACAGACATGACTGAAGGCAGAAAAGGTAGCAAACACATGGCGACGGTGAGGAATGAGTCCTGAACCCTCCAGAGAACACTGACTCCCCTCACGCTGTAGGGCAAGACGGTGCTTCCACTCAGCTGTCCATTCATGCTTTTTTTTTTTTTTGCTCTCTCGCTCTCTCTCTCACACACACACACACACACACACACCCCTCTCTACAGATTGTCAGTGACACCAAAGCTGTTGCTATGTCTGCTTTGCAATAATTGAGGTTGCGGATCTTCAAAGTACAGTAAAACCGCGCAATAAGATGAATTTGTTTATAATGGAATGGGCTCCCATCCTCCTGCTTCCTTTCCAATCACCAACTTTTGACAGCAATGAATGTAGAGGATGAGGTACATTTGGGTAAAACTTCCTATTAGTATTGTGGCAGCAGCTGTTATGTTTGTTAGCTGTGTAGTTACAGCAGGATTACTGACCTGTTTTCAGCGTTTATGAAAGCTCTGGGGCAGGCCTACTGCTGCATTCTGTAAGTGCTGTTTAAGCAACATGGAGAAACCATGCTGACAGCACAGTTGAAATCAGTTCTTACTGTATTAATCTACACTTGCCATTTGCACACTGTGTAGGAATCAGATTATTTCTTACATATCTCAAATTAAAACATTTCTGTTCAAACAGCAACTGGAAGACCAAGGCAATCCCACATTTTACACAACTTAATTTTTTTTTTGGACCCCACTTTACAGCAGGGTTTTGCTGCACTCCAAGAACCTGCCTCACAAACTCCGCGGACAAGACGGACTCAATCATACACATCCACACTTACACAAATACGTATACACATATACACACATGTATATATCTATACGTATATATAAACATGTATAAAGAAAAATACTTAACAAAAAAAAAGGCAAAAAAAAAATTCAAATGGCCAACGGCAGTTCATATCCACCCCCCATCCAAGAACCTTTCACCTTGTCCACCAGACATGGGGGGAAGCGAGCTGTATAGCGCAGTGGAACATTCCAGACACCTTAGCTCATTATACGTACAGTTGTGATCAAGGCACAGGGATATCCTACAAGTATTGTTTTCTTCAATAAAGTTGTACAAAATAATACATTTTACAGTCTATACAGAAGCTGTAGTCCAGCAGTAAGAAAGACATACTGACAGCCTGGCTGGGCCTTTAAGAAAGGGGATGGCAATGCAGCTCTATATATTTTCTTCTGTCACTCTTCACTTGTTTCACTTATATTTTTTATTAAGTTCCCTTCAAAGAAATAAAAAAAAAATTAAAAAAATGTAAAGGCCAGGAATGATGGAGCACGACAGCACACAGTCAGTACGAGCACACAACCAGGGAGATGGAGAGTTCACTGCTATTACATTTACGTGTGTATCCATGGTTTTAGCCTGTCCAACCAAGCAAATCATGAAGAACGAGTTGAAGATCATGTACGCGTTTTGAATCACACACTTCCACACCACACAGCCATCCCCCAGGCAAACTGTGCTTACAATCCACCTGTTTTTATTGATTCACTCTCTTCCCTCCTCACATCGCTCAGTAACTCCCTTCAGGGTGCCCGTTTACGGGAAAGCTCGGCCACCTGTGTCTTCTTGGAGGTCTGCAGGTAAGGCAGATGTTCCGGTGGTCTGCCGCCAGCACACACACACAAAGCAAGGGTAAGTCCACGTGTGCACAGGTTCCTGCACGCGTTTCTGTACACTGGGAGGAGACTGGGGAAGAGAATGAATAGAGGACTATGACAAATGCGGTGCAGGGCAGGGGTCTGTGTGATGGGGGAAAGTGGGCGTGGTGATGTCCCTAGTTGGTGGATGATGGTGGACAGTCCTGAGCGCAGAACTAAAGTGCAGTGAGTTTCAGCAGTCTTGGCTTTCTGTGGTCATCGCTGCCTTTAGAGGGTCTTAGACTTGCATGGCATTTCTCTCCCATTAACACTGAGAGGAGAAGTTCTCCACAAGAATAGCAAATCGGTGTAGAGGGCAGGGCCGGTGAAGTGGGAGGCGAGGGGCAGCACTGCTTAAGAGGTGTGGCTCTCAAGTCCATCCATCTCTTCTCATCATAAGAGCTCGTACTGGCGCAGGTGCATCCTCTGGATGATGTCCCGGCAGTCGTTGAAGACGCGGCGGATGTTCTCTGTGTCCACGGCGCAGGTGAAGTGTGGATAGCAGTAGTGCCGCCCGTCCCCACTGGCTGTGCTGACCCTCTGAAAAACAGCAGCAGCGGTGTTCAGCTGAAGTGACTTACGCAAAAGTATGAAGGTGCGTGCATGACAGTAAGCCCTCAGAGGTCTAGAGCCCAGGCTCACGGGAAAAACCCTTACCAGAAACTCATCACGTATGAAGTATTTTGCCCGAGTCACATGTAGGTCCTCCCCAGGTTCAGGAGTTGCTTTGGGAGGGACAGAGTAAACAATTGTGAACTCCACACTGTGACAATATATCACAGAACCACAGTCATTTTATCTGCACCAAAAAAAGTTTGGCTGAATTATGGACAACCTAGACAATGGTTAAGTTATGTTAGTGGTGCTTAAGATTTTCTGCAAAATGAAGGTTGAGCCAAGGAACTGCAAGGAAGCCAAAGCTGACGCAAGAATCAGTGGAGGCTCGCAAAGGCCAAATAAAAAGGTGTTAAATTGCAGTATTGCATACTGCGAGGTTCTGCTGCTTTTATACTTAGTTTTGACCTCCATTTACTGTTTCTCATGAACTTTCGGGATTACCTGGTTCTACGTTCATACACAGTGAAGGATACACACTCTTGCAGCTGACATGACACTTCATGACCAATCAAAACTCAGGCTTAAGGCTACCTTGTCTAGATCCAGTGCTGTAGTGAAAAAATACACGATTTGGCTGAGGTGGGGATCATTACCGTCATCTGGTGTGGTGTAGCGTGCAAACTCTGGAAAGTATTCCTCTATTTTGGATTTCCCTGCCAAAACCTTCTCAGCCAACAGATCCTGTTTGTTGAGGAACAGTATTACAGAAATGGTCCGCAGCCACCTGCAGAGGCAGAAAAAGTATCCAAAGAAAAAGGGTAAGAGAAAGTACAAGTGGTGACCCATGTGTATTAATGTGAGACTGTGCACCTCTGTGCAGAGGTTGACTGTTGTCAGGAACGCTACCTGTTGTTCCAGATGTTCTTGAACAGGTTGAGAGCTTCTTGTAAGCGATTGGTCTGATTGTCTTCTCGGATCACCATGTTATAGCTGCTGCTAGCCACCACAAAAATAATGGCAGTAACGTCTGAAAGCAAAGGGCAGGGACAGATGTGACGTAGAAAAGCTTCGGTCACCATCTGGCACGACACAAAGCTCCAGCAGTAAACAGTCAAATTTCAAAGTTCAACAGATCAACACATTCAAACAGCTGACAAACAGCAGTACAGCAATCCCTTGGTATTCGAACCAATGGCTTTTGACAATTAATACCTAAATATTGGTATCCAAATGGAAACTTCACTATACTGTATTTTTATCCAAAGCTTATAGCCCCCCCCCCCAAAAAAAAATCTAAACGCAAACAAAAATTCAATACCATACAGTTTACTGTAACAAAAATACTGTATGTATGTATGCATGCATGAACTGTGTATACTGTTACAAATTTGTATTTCAAAATACACCCTAGCTTCTTATCAGCTGTTTCCTCCCAAGTCTTCTGCTTGCTCTGCCTGAATACATTTGCGCAGCATCACCACAATTCCTGTGACTTAAGGACTTGCTAGCCACCTCCCTCCTCTACAAAGCAAAGCTCACAAGCTTCTCTTCTTCACTTTAATGTGTACCCACTAAAGGTTAGCAGTCTTGTTTAAATTACCTGCATTTAATACATTTTTAAAAATTCTTTTAATAAACTTATTTATTCAAATGCTGGTGGTGGCATTAACATGCAAAATGTCCTGCACTGTACCTACTGTACAATAAACATGCAAATGAACTGTTTCATTAGGTAACAGGTGTTTAGACTGTTATTGTGCTCAAGTCATGGGTTCACAGTTACATTGGTATTTTTTAGATGGACTGGGATCGCTTTTCCACATTTAAAAAAATGGAAAGAGGCATAAGGTATCTCACATTTCGATCCCCCTCTTTTCAGGGATGACTTAAATTTGGTTAACAAGGGACTACTGTTTTTCTTTCATAAACTAAGTTATAAGGAATAATACAAATCAGCAGACAAAAGACAAAGAATGAGTTTTACCATTAAAACACTGGATCCACTTTCGTCGTTCATCCCTCTGTCCTCCAACATCAAACATGCTGTAGAAAGAAACAGTAAGATGAGAGCAATCCAGAATGAGCATTCCTCCACCACCATTTGTCTGCAGCTGCTGTCAGTGACTATCGGGCCAGCCAACACAGGTGGACAAACAGCAGGTCGCACCACAGCATTTCTACTAAGAACACAGGGCCAAACACAACTTAGCAAAAATCTGCAAGCAACCAAAATTGTGTATAAATCAAAAGTCACTTTTAATACAGATGTCCCTCACAATGTTGAGAGATTCATTCCGCTGACACTTTTCTTCAACAAGACTTAATGTTAAGCTACCTACAATCACTTAGCCATTTGGACAGCTGTGTAATTTTTACTGGGGTAATTTTGGGAAACTACCTTGGCTCAAGGGTACTACAGCAGGGGGACTGGATTCAAACCTTAATATGTGCGCAAAGGCAGCAGGTATAACCCCTATGCTACCTTCTGTTACCACAATAAAAGGTGAAAGAAAATACAAGCAAAAATGCACACCGTCTATCAAACACAAGGAGTCAGTCAACAAAATGGACAAAATTTCCAAAAGTTCAACTTACTGAAAATTTACTTTGTCCACCTGGAATCTTGTCTCAAAAATCCCAGATGTGAGTACTCTGCATCGCAGCAGGTCCTGACAGAGGGAATGAGATTAACCAAGAACACGGTTACTCTTGCCCTCTGACAATTAGCACAAAACTATCAACTTTTGTGACCCAGGTTCACCCCCCCCCCCCAAAAAAAAAAGGGATTAACTTTCAGTGCCACAAATCTGATTTGAATTTTGGACACTACACCAACTCCAATGCACAAAAACAAATTGACCACAAACTAACGATACAAAAAAAGCCTGAATCCAGTGAGCAACAAATCTGAAAATGTATCCAATAAATATGTATTTTTTACATTACAGTGCTGTGTTCATTCATGTAAAATTACTGAACAAAATTGTAAATTCTTCAGGGGAAATGTTGATTCTACAGGTTTTCACATTTTTCTGAATCATTAATAACTGACATTTGATAAAGAAACCAAAATGGCTTTGTTCTGATTTTTTTAAAACCAGACATTCATGTGTGGGTCTTTGAACCCAATACCCTACTGATGAGTAATTTGCACAGATTTAAGTCAAAGACCAAGGATGTTTCAATCTGCCCTGTTTGTCCACTGTTGAACACTTTGGCTGTGATATGATGGTAAGGGCAGCATTCCCAAAGACATAGGTTCAAAGGGGGTTTGAGCGATCACTTAGCACCCAAAGAGTCATTTTAGTGACCAGGTGTACCTTAGAGCCCATGGTGCTTCCTCATGATGTACAGTACTCCAGCTCTATATACTCAACAAATTTAAGAGTGCTTTCATGAAAACCAGATGTGAACAAAAACTTTTATAAAGTTTTAGGGAAAGTTCTGTTGATAAAACATGTCTACCTTGTACATCCTTTCAAAAATTGGAACCTGGGGGTTTGAGACTCATTAAATATCCCAATACACATAAATCAGTGGCTACCTGCATAAGCATTTTCCATCCAAAAGTATACGTTCTCATGTTCATCAGTAATTTTTCAGTTTTGTTCACATTAATCATTAAAGCCCAGAGAAGCATAACAGCTTGTTCAGTTCAAGCTCAAACCTGAACAGCAAAATCTCACCTGATCTGTGGGTGTATAGTCACTCTGCTTCACTATGTCAATCTTGTCTAAAAAGCTGCAACAGAGAAAGAATAAGATTATGCTGATATGCAAAACCCGAGTTAGAACAACAGGGCAAATGTACCTCCTACCTTTTAAAAGCATAACAATGCATAAAGTGTTAAACTAGTCCTCTGCAGTAACTTTTTGTGAAGCTAAGGAAGTTCATGCCAAAAGAGTTCAATCAAATTTTAAAATTTAGGAAGCTCCAAGTACCCTGAATGATTAATGCCAGCTTCCAAAGTCTACAAGGTGTTCCCATTCTATTGGGCCAATGAGAGGAAAAATACCCATTTATACGTCACCTTACACTGCAGCAGTCAGGTCCACTGTCACTGCAAGACTACGACTGTATGGACTTACTGAACTCATTAAGAGTATAGTGGGCCACTACAGAGCCCACAAGACTGTTCCCTGCATGAAATACAGGCCTCGGTTTTTCATAAGAGGAGGGTAGGAATTCCTGTGTTTGAACAGGCAACTCCCTCCACTTTGTCAGCAATTGCAAAGGCGTGGATCAAGCTGCAGCAGGACTTGTTTGAATACACAAACAACGTCCTTATTAATATCATTTCCTCGTGTACAGCTGGAGAGGGTGAGAAGTTAGAGGCTGAAAGGTAGCAGAGCGCTGTCTGACATTACAGCAACTTCAAAAATAGCTCCCTGGCCTCTGGCTTGGTTGCCATAGTGACAGAGCCAGAGGCACTATAAATAAACCACTGGCCACAAATCTTGTGTGATTGGAGTTTGGAAAGGTATTGCAAGAGAAAGGGTTGGGGAGGGCCTTTAAAAGACCTTGAGGACAGGCTACCACACTGTACATGCATACCAAAACAGAACAAACTGTAAATAAAAATCACAGGACATTCCAGACTTTTCACAAGTAGAGAAATTGCACATTTCCCCTTTGTAATATTTTTTTTAACACAAGCATTGAGTGGCCATGTGTACGTGGTACGTTGCCAGTGTGTCCCAAGATGGTGTCTGTGTACTTACTACTGTGCGCAGTCAATCAGCTGGTACTCATTGGACCTCTCAAAGCAGGCCCGCACACCTTCATCCTGCCACAGTGACTTGGCATGTTCATAGAACTCCTGGCAACAAGAGAGGGAGGGGGTTAAGGCCAACACCGGCACACCTTAGGATCTCATTTACCTGTACATTCCAAGATGTGAGAGAAGGTTAAGACTGCACAGCTAATACAAAGCACACCGCCACACAGGTAGGATTCCCACCTGAGCCCTAAAGCAAGGCACTGAAAAGGCAAAACCCTGGTCAAGAAATGCACATCAGTGACTGAATTTGTGCACAAACATGACTTCATTACTCACTATTAAGTTTCTTTTAAGTTAAGCAAAGCAAAGTATCTTTGGCACTAACCTTGAACTAGCTGGAATAATGTCAAACTAGAGCCCTAAAAATTTAAACTGAAACACAGGAAGAACTAGTCCCAATAAATATGCAATTAAGGCTTAAAGGCAGGGCAGCATTCGATCATGGGTTCACACCCAGTTCAAATCAGAATGCGTAGACTTTGAAATGTTTTCCCTGTTCATGTGTGGAAATCTTGGTTCCCCCGTGTGTGTCCCCCACAGTCCAAGGAGATGTGTTTCAGGCTAACCTGCCACTGTAAATTACCGTTAGTGTGTACAGCTCTCCCTCAGTGAACTACGATCCAGTTCACGGGAAGGCCGTCTTAAACTAGCACCCAGTGTTTTTGTGATAGGCTCCATAATACTGCAACCCTGGCCAGGGCAAGCAGTGAGTGAGAGTGAGCAACTTTTCCTTTGCATTCGAGGCAAAGCTATTTAAAGGTATTTAAAACGTAAATGGACTTCTACTTGTGGTGTTGGTTTTAGTTGCTGTTCTTTTTTAGGATAAGAAAGGTCCTGTTCTCCTACAGGCCTCCACACAAGATAGTAAATCAGTCACAGACACTTTAACAAAAGTGACTTAGTGTTAAACCAGTCAAGGTTTTTTTTATCCATATACACAGTCATACTATACAAGTTCAAGGTAAGTAACTTGGCCAAAAGTACTACAGTAACAGCAGAGACTGAAAACATGTGTTTCAAAGACAAATCTGTGACTCCAACCACTACATCACCTGCTGCTCTGATCTTCAAATTAAATAAAAAGCAGCAACTGCAGAACAGAGATCAGTGTTCAAACCACTGAACCGAACAGCACAAAAAATGTTTCTACAAAGTATGCAGTAAATAAAATCCAAGCGTACTATACCACAGTTATTATTTCTTCACAATATGCAACCAATAAAAACAGCAATAGCTTTCCATGTTGTATAATGAAAGAATGTGTTAAAAATGGGAGGAACAACACTCATTTTATTAGTGGTCAACACTGTTCACAACTACTGTCTTGCAGTTTTACTACTCTAGGCTTCAGTATGGCTTAACTGACCAGCACAACATAAATTATAGGTCTCCCTTTTTTTTTTTTTTTTTTTTTTTTACACACACACACACACACATAAATAAACTGTTTTTATATATATATATATATATATATAATATAAACTGTTTATATCTGTGAACCTATCAGTTTTACAATTTTAAGCTGGATGACAGCAAACAAAAAAAAACTGGTTACAGATCTGTTTTATGGAATAAATTATTGTATAATTTATTTTAAATTATACTAGTGGTATCAAATAAAAATAACGGACAATACGTCTAGGTGTACTGCTGTTATCCAGCCACAAGGTGTAGCTATTGAGCTTGAAGTATGAGAAGCAAACTAATGTCAACGTACTTTTTAAGACGAAGACAGTCATGTAGCAGTAGTCTCTTGATTTTCTAGGATCCAATTTTGTCTGAATAACTATGTAAAGGAATACATTCATTCTATAATATATTCTTTACAGTCACAAATTCAAACACACCTAAAAAAAGTAATAAAATCTTCTGAGACAGATGGGCTGCATTAACTTTTGTCGTGGCATAGGAATTCATGTTCCAGTTTTTCACTCGTCTCCTGCTCTTAAATCGATTAATGTTTAGATAGAAAACAGCATAACCTGACATCTTACTATAAATTAGTTGCTGATTAAAAAGTGATCAAATCGATTTATACAGAAGTGCAAAAGCGAGGTGATTCTGACTTATCAAAATGTGATTTTTATAAAGAAATTGAGAGTCAAGTCACTATAAAACATGCCAAGATCTCAAGACATCCTTGGAATGCTCCAAGAGTGCAGGGGTGTGTGTGCCATGTGACTGACACCTCTCCTCCTCACACTCAGTTCACTAAGCAAGCTGCCTCCCCTAAACAGTCTAAGAAGTCACCGTCCATTTCCAACTGAGAAAGATTCCAGTGCAATGGGGTGCCCATTAACGTAGTGCTACATGAATCAGATCCACTGGGAGCCCTTAAGATTATTACCACAATTACCACTAACAAGTGGTGTGCAGGGGGAACTCGCCCGTCTCCAAGGCTCATTCAATTAGCTAGCTGAGATCCCCAAACCCGGATACCAGGTAACTGTTAACACAGCTCACAGAGGTACCACTCTCCAGTGGGTAGAAACTCATGGCTGTCTGCAGCAGGGACCTGCATGGTATCAGTGTATGAACAGAAGTTCTGTTAATGAACTTGTCATATAATACAAGTTTACAGCTACAATGAGATGCAGAAGCCGCTGGCACTGACCCAAGCAGATTTAATCTTTATTTAGGCCTGGAGAGAAATACAGTACAGTCAGAGTGGTACTGTGGCAAAACACTATGTGGAAAGAACGTAAATAGTTAAAATATTAAAGCTAAAACACTGAAAAAGGACATGGTGGTAGTACATTTCGTACTGAGTAAACTACACTCAGCTAGTGTAGAACACAATGGAGCTGTTTACTATTCCAAAATAAGAAATGTACAAAGTACTTGCATACTGTCATTCAACTATTCCAACTCTTCTAACTGTGGCTTGAATTTAACCATTAATGCTCACTTCAAATATGAAACCAAAGGTTGTCAAAATGATGTCCAAGAAACATTATATCAAGTACCAAGAATAATTTGAAACTCAGGCTGAACTTTTGCAAATTCTATCCTTTTTCTCAAAAAAAAAAGAAAAAAAAAGTTCTACCCAATAGCAACAGACAGTGTAACACCTTTGCAATAAGCACATACTCAAGTCTCAAGTTAAGAACATTCTCGTTCCTTCTGGCCAACTGAAATGTTCATGAGTTATATAAACAATGACCACATAAATGACCACTGTGACAAAGAGCTTGATGTCCCTGTTCGTAGTGTACACTGAACAAAAAATAAACCCATGCTGTACAGCCAGGATTCATATTTTGGCAATCAAACTTCTGCAAAAAATCAGATTACCTTTTAGACTATTGCAATATTTAGCAGAAATTCTCCATTAAAAAGTACAATGTTTTCCAAGTACTTCCTTCACTAAATCTAAAAGTCTAAACTATTTGTCTGATGTGCTTTTTTTTTTTTTTTTTTAAATTTATGGCACTACCTTACTTTCCACATGGCTTTGGTCAACACCCTCCCTCCTTACTGATCGCTTGTGTAACAGGCCTGAGAAATGGATGCTGAAACAGAAATGGTGTCTTATGTTGAACCATCTGAACCAAATTCTTACAAGCAAGGAATGCAGCCACCTGTCATCAGTAACCACTTGTCTACTGCAGGGCTGCGGTGGTGCAGAGACCAGGCTCTAATGGCTGTGAGGCAGCATGTACTGTACACTCTGGACATGACACCTGTCCACTACAGGGAAATCTCTCACACACACAGCAATTTAAAGTCACCAATTTGCATAAAAACATGTATTTTGGTTGTGGGAGGAAACTACAGCACCTGGAGGAGACACAAACACAGGAAGAGCATGTAAACTTTACACCGACAGAGCTGGACTAGAACTCCTGTTCACTGACTGCACCACTGTGCCACCCTGTCCAACTGACCCCTTCCAGCCCATTGGTGGTGACAGAAGGAAGCCTACTTCACTACATGTTCTCAGTTTGGACTGTGAGCTGAAAGTTAACCAGTGTGTCTACGTGCATGTTTGGGTGTGTGTGTTTTGCGTCATACTCACAGGAGGAAAATCAAAGTCCTTTTGGCTGACTAAGTTGAGAATGTACTTAATTCTGAACTGGTTCTCAGGACAAGCAAGCTGGACTGGTGGCACTACAGTGCTCATGGCTGTCACAATAGTCTGCCAAAAGAAATAACACAACTTTACACAACGAAGGAGACTGGTGTTCCTCTGGCCGCCAAAAAAAAAGCTCAGCAAGCCATAAAAATGGTGACAGACATGTCTCATGCAAACAAAGCCGATTTTGCAACGTGAAATTTTTCGCATTAAGTTTGAAAAACATTACTATGTTAAAAATCTCCCCATATAAACTAAAGAAACAATCTGTACCACACGTACAGAACTTACCTCTATAGCTTCTTTTATGTTGTTTTTAATGTCCTGAATTTTCTGTTTTTTCTCCCTGCAAAGTAAAAACCCATGTAGTTAATGCAATACCTCAGTTTACACACACAAAAATGACTGCGAGCACCTTTGGACTTCACATACCTACAATTAAGTTTCACCTTAGAATTGGGCAAGCGCAAAGTGAATGCAGATGGGATACCAGAGGATGAGGGTAATGACTCTTCCTTGCAACACACACAACTATGGCATTCTGCATGAAACAGGGAGCAGCCAGCAATGCAGAAATGAAGAGGCAAGCTCAGGGATGTAGCTCATCTAGCAAAGACTCTTCCTAGAGTTCTGCATCAGAGTGACACGTCGTACCAGCTGAGAGCAGGAGTCGGGCTGCTTGCACGCTCAAGCTGCCCTGCCAAAGTGCCTTCTACAGACATGTGATCCAACTGGTCACACGGAGGGGTGCCTTTCTTTCAAATGCTGGGAACTTTTTGAAGAGTGCTTTATAAGGCACAGTTTGAACACTGGTAGTCACTTTTATCAGATGAGAGCATGTCATGTCTTTGGGGTAACTGCTGTGGAGGGGGCAAAAAGGACTTCTTTCACAAAAAAGCACTTTAGCCACTTCCGGCCATTTGTAGGAATTTTATTGAAAGATATGTAGTTTTAGTAACGAGAAAAGTAGCGTATTAAAAAGTCGCCACTTGAAAACAGTTCCCAAACCTGTCGTGCGGTGATACCTATGGAGGACTGGTGTTCTCAGTTTAACAACACAGGCGCACAATAAATGTTGCTGCAAAGATTGTCATGTTGGTACAGCATCTCTTTCAATGCACTTCCGATGAAGAGCTGCTGGGCGGCATTCCAGCAGTGGGTTGAACACAGGGACCTGATGTCCATTCAAGAATCAGGCAGCCCTTCAGAATTCCATGACCTTACGCAGCTCGGAGATTTTTGGAACTGGTGCCTTCCAGCAGACAGCCGTGCAGCTGTGACAGGGAAGACCATGGCTCAAAGGAGGGGTGTGTGATGCAAGGTAACCGCAAAGAGACATCATAAGTGCAACTTTGACTACTTTGAAAAATAGAAACTGAATCTTTTAATTAAAAAAAAGTACTCTACTAAATAGATGGTGCAAATCTATTCAGCAAGGGGAAGCACAGTTAGTCTCAGGTTCAAAATCCCTGATCAAGGTACTTAACTCTAAATTGCTCCAGTACAAATGATCCAGCTGAACAAATACATAAACACCTGTAGGCAGCTTAACATTTGAGCATTTTTAGCTGCCTGGTGGTACAGTTAACATTCTCACTGGTTGGTTGTTTTTTACTGCAGCTTCCATTGAGATTAAGCTTGTATCTGTCTATCACAAGTCGCTTTGGACAAGTATCAGCTAAATGAATAAATACTAAATCTTGTGCCTCAAGACCTAAAGGCAGTAGAAGCTGCAGATACTACTGGTATGTATTGTATATTCCTCATTGATTCAGACAGATAATACATTGAGCAGTACACTTCATTTGGACCTTCCTCCACACAGCTATGTATGTTTCAGCTCTTTCTCTTCAGGAGAGCATACGTGTCTTGACAGTTTCCCTCTGGAGTGTGGAGCATTTGGTTGTTTACCTCTGGAGTTGGTGTTTTGACCATTTCCTTCTAGGGTACGCATTTTAACCATCCTGTGATTTCATTACGCGACTTCAAGGAAATAATATTTTAACCAAATCATAGGAGTCAATGTTTCTTTGCTACATCTAAGGCTCAGGTTTGCTTAGCACAGTAAGGAAAGAAAACAAACTTACTCTGCGTTGAAGCCATTGACATGCAAGATGCGCATCTGTTTCACTATAGTGCTCTTCCCAGACTCTCCAGCCCCTATAGACACAAGTAACAGTTTTGATGAACTACTGAATCATTTGGCATAACAGTGACCAAAGCAAAGAAATAAATGTCGATACTCTTTCATTAAAGATCACAGTTCTTCCAAATCCGGAAACCTCTAAAGCTCCAGTCAAGTTTAACAGATGTACACGTTAAGGAACCGGAGTCATAACAAAAAGTCATTTGTTCAGTTCTCAAAAATGCATTTTTAAAAATAGCATAACAAAGGTGCTGAAACTCTTTATTACACCTATCTACAGATTTTAAACCTAATTAAAGCATATCAAGATTTGGCTCTTTTTTTTTTTTTTTTTTGCATTTTACCGCTTCCCAAAAAAAAAAAAAAAAAAAAAAAATTAGTTGCAACCAGTTACCCAACTTTTACATTTCCCACTTGAAATACAAAACCCAAGGGTTTTGTCAAAGGTCACAGAGGAACACACCACCTCCGGTATGCATGCAGTGAGCCACCTGCTCCTTTTTTACTGTACAACAACATAAAATGCTTTACATGGGAGAACTTTTCATCTTATTCCACCTGCAGCTGTAGGCTGTTTGTTCAGGTTAGAGGCTTGCATGACAAGAAGTGACCCTCTTGCAGGACAAAATATTTTCAAAGGGTTTAACCACTTATCCTCATATCATTACAAATATGTAGCTCCACCTTCACCTTTACTCCAGCAAGCACATCACTCGTACTACAGTACATATGAAAATCATTCCAGAAATTTTCCAGACATTACAATCTTAAGAACAAAACTATATTTACTTTTAGCAATGAAAACTAATTTTGCTGCCTTTACTGTTAGTTGTCTGAAATACAGACCTGGAATCCCTTCAGCAAATAGACTACAAGTCTAGAATTTCCTTTCAGGAGATGACTGTGCCAGCTACAGCAAAGACTTTATTATGTCTGCTGTTTTCCAATATGGCTGTTGAAAATTAAAAAAATTCCTTGCATAGATGTTAAGGCTACAGATTAAGATCCATTTTACCTACTTAAAATAGTATTGTAGATGTCAAAAAGTATTAAAGCCCAGAAGCGTCAATGAAAAGCAATGTTACATTTCTAGTAAAAATGCAATAACAAAAATATTGTTTAAAGAATAGATTAAAGTCTTAATGTAGCCTGTGGTACGGTGAAAATCTAGAACCAGCTGTCTGATCCGAATCTGTTACAGGGCCTGCTTAAGTGTTTTACCTCAGATTGAAACTCATTTTCATAACACAACTTATGTTACATTAGTGGTAAAGGGGAATAACCTGACAATATTTCAAATATAAAACTTGTTTGGCCAAGTGAGCAGGACTGCGCGTGTGTACACACACTTACACACAAAACTGTATAACTGATCCAGTAGCTGCATTCCACATAAAAAATTTCACACAACTTCAACATGTTCAGTATTATGTGCATTTTTTTTAAATTTATTTTTAGGCTGTGTAGTTATGAGACATTAAGTTATTTTCTAAATATGCAGAATGTTTAAATGCCCACCTTGCGCAGTTTAAAGTTTTTAGGGTGCATTAGCTGAATTCTAAGTATTAAAAGAAAGCACACCGATTTGGGCTGTACGCCAAACTCCAAAGTAATTTAAACAGTTGTGGGGTGCTTACAGCTGTCACCTTGCAATCTGAAGATCCCTGGTTCAAAACCCCATCATGCTACAGATCTCTTTGTTCTTCCTCATCTCTAGACCTTTCCAAATAAACTGTAACACTTAAAAACCTCCACACATAGCCCCGTACTCCAACTGTAAATCCATGACTGGCTGCCCACTGCACGAACTCACAGATGGGATGCAATTCTAAAAACACGTCTCATGAGAAGTTCAGAGATGTGAGCAGCAATGTTGCAGCTACTAACTCTAAGTCCATACAAACCCCTCAGAACACTGATTTAACTCAAAACTGAGTTAAAGAGGAAACCTTAACTTGAATACATTAAAAATTGACTTTTAAAGGGATAGCATTAAAATTAACAAACCCTTTTGCCATGAACCCTAACCCCACCCCTTTATCTCAAACCCTTTGATGAACCCCAACCCCATTCTTCTAAGAGTCAATGCAGTCCCATTAAGGGCAAACCCCTCAAGCTACTCCTTCAAGAGTTCTCAAACCGTTTGGCGAAACCCTTTCTATTAGGCAAAAGGGTGGCCCACCTAACCCTAAACCTACCTAAGGAGCCCACTGGCACATGTCATTTTTCTGGAACACTTGTGCCATTCCTCCCACAAAACTGTGTGTGTGTGTTGTGTCCTCTGCCTCCATCTCATACAAGTTCTTTTTAAAAAAAAAAAAAAAAAAAAAAAAAAAAAATCAAACATCTGGGGGAAATCCAGTGGTGTGTGTTGGCAAGAAGTCTGGGCCAAAGGAAGGCCTGTTTTGTGCTTTACCTGTAGCTGTGTGTGTGTGTGTGGGGGGAGAACTGACCGAGCAGCAGCAGCCGGTGTGTGGCCCGGTATATCTGCTTGTCCTTCTGCAGTTGCTTCTCGATCTTCTTGTTGGCCTCCCTCTGCGCCTTCTCCTCGTTGCGCTGGTCCTCCGTCTTACTGTTGCCCAAACAGCCCATCTTCCCCTCCCTCCCCGCGGAAAGAAAACAGCTACGGCTCAGGGGACGGGAAATGACGGGGAAAATTAAAATAAAAAAAATTTTTTAAAAATAAAAATAAGCGATAAATAAATAACCCCAAGTCCTCACTCGACCCACAGGAATTAACACGTCGATAACGATTTATCAAACATGTTGGCTGTTAATATGGCAGTTTGTGTGAACTTAAGAGCTGATCTTTAATAATTTGTCGCTTTTTATGACATGTGCATTATTTGGAGATAATCGGTCGGTGAGGAGGGCGCCTTGTCAGAATCTCCCTGGGGTTTTATTTATATATTATTTTAAATCCCCAGCCCACATCGGTCAAGCACGAAAAGTGGTTTGAAAACGGAGCAGATTCGCTCGGTGTGAGCGGACATGTACCGCAGTGCTGGGCCAGAGCGACACCGAAAGCTGAGCGGCGAAGCCCGCGGAGGGGTGATCGAGCACAGGGACTGAGTCCCGGCGGAGGCTCCAGCAACGGCCCACGCCACGGACTCCGCTGCTGGCTTTTTCTGTCCCCCTTTTCAACTAAAAAAAAAAAAAAAAAAAAACACACACAGATTCAAGTGGAACGACGTCTGTGTCGGATCTCTTTGTAATGTTCCTCAGCAAAGACACACGGGCACGGAAAACGCGGAGCCCGATCCCGCGCTCAGGTCACTATTTCGCCAGATGTCAGGCTCGCTCACACCCGTTCACATCCGCAGGAGGAGGCCGTGTTCGCAGCTCCAGCGCTCAGCTCTGCTCCCAGCAACGCTGCAATGCGCTCCTCTAATGGAGCCCCTCTCCTGAAAGGCCCAGCGCCGTCGCCGTAATTCGGAGCGCTGCTCGCAGCTGCGGCCCCCGGGCCCGGACAACGCTTCCCAGGCCGCTCGCGGTCCTCCCTCCGCCGCTTTAGGGCAGAATTAGGAGAAGCCCTCGCTACTCCGCAGTGCCTTGCAGGTAGCGCCTGCTGTCACTCTCGGCTTTGTATTCATCTCCAGTTCGGCTGGCAGACATACATGTGCATGTCGACACACGGCGGACGCGAGCAAGAACGAGCCCCGCTGCCGGGGCGGCTCTTCCGTTAGCGCGCCACGTACTCACAAAGGCGGAAAAAACGCAGATATTCTGGCCATTTCTTGCCTTTTCTGCCCTTTTCTCCGGGAATTGCACATTGGGAGAGACAGCGCTGAAGAGGTGGGGTGGGGCAAACCGCTCTCGCGGAACCCTGGGAACGAGTGGCGTCGCGTCACGTGACCGTCGCGCGGCGGCGGCGCCGGGGAGGGGGAAAGAGGCGCGCGCGAGCGCGGACGTGGGCGTGCGTGGCTTGGGGGGGGGGGGCGAGCGCCGCCGCCGCCGCGGTGAAGGCAAAGCAAAGCAAAGCAGTCCAATAATCGCTAAAGCAAATAGAAAGAGGAAAAAGCTACACTGCAGAGCAGTGCATCAAGTAGAAAAATGAATGGGAAAGCAATGAGCAACACAGAAAAAGA
Source organism: Heterotis niloticus (assembly GCA_018136845.1). Lineage (NCBI taxonomy): Eukaryota > Metazoa > Chordata > Actinopteri > Osteoglossiformes > Osteoglossidae > Heterotis > Heterotis niloticus. The sequence goes on from CM030898.1 coordinate 6,750,403, forward strand.
AACAAACTGTAAGTCAACGCACTTACACGCACATCCGTACGCAGGGTGAAGCGTCACTTTAGAACCCGTGTGTAAGTACATAACTTTGTACGTGAGTTAAAGCTTTTCCCACATCCGTGTAAAAAAGAATACGTTTTTTTATGCAGATTGAAATTCTCTTTTTGAATCGGCGCTGTACAGGCTTGAAATATACGCAAATTTTACCTTTCATTTCGAATCAGCACATTCCTTTGCCCGCCACTCATTTGCGTTTTTTTCCGATTCAGGGCGCCACTAGAAAAATAATGCAAATTACTTTAACTGGTCGCAAACTAAACGTTATTTTTCAACCCCTTTCGTCAATAACCAACATTTGAGCCGCTTCTGTGGAATTTTAAATTGTGGTTTCATTGGACCTCAACCTTCTATTCTGATTTGCTCTTATGCTATTGAAAGGCACAATAACTCTGAGGGCACCTGTTCAGTTTTTTGTTTTTGGTGGGAATATGAAGACTTAACTGGCTTTAGTGTTTTCATATTAAGTTCAGTATCTACAGCATAAACCACGAGACCTTTTGATGTACTTACTGGAACCGTAAAATGATCTGTGGAATGGAAAGTGCCATCAAGTCATTACTGACTCCTGGGCACCCATTGAGATGGTTTTAAAAGCAAGGAGGAACAGAAGTGGTTTGCCTTTACCTTCCTCCAGCATGTATTTTTCCTTGGAGGAGTGCATACACAGAGGAGAACACGAAAACATGAAAACTCCACACCGACACCCCTAAGCTGGACTTAAACCCCATATCAGTTGAGCAGCCCAGGGCCTGGGAGGCACCAGCTGACCTCACTGCACCACCGCATTCCCCAAAGTGCTCTATAGTGGTACCTGTACTGTGCTGAAATTGAATTTGTCCTTTCAATGCTTCCAACAATTTGGGTTAGATTCATGCTGTCATGACTGTGTTTCATCAGATGAGTAAGTACAATATCTGTTGTTAGCAGGTAGTACAGTACAGTAAAACCAAATTACAGTATAAGTTAAGTAACAGTGCAGCTATGCGCACTGGGAGAGACTTCATGGCAACATAGTGCATAATTTTAGTAATTTTATTAATTTAATCCCTGCAGAGAAATTCACAAGTAAAGCAGCGTAGTACAAGACACGTACCAAGGTACAAATTCTAACAAAATAAATAATAAATAATAGCAAGTGAGAAATAAATAAAAAAGAACAATGATGACTTACAGTAATGCCAGATAAATAAACAAGCAATTGTAACAAATCTAAGGTCACAAGGCACTTCCTTGTTTCTCTCTGTAGTGGATCTAACAGCTACCAGGTCCTTGAGTGGCATTATGGTGGCCTGTGGCTGTTAGTAAGGAGGATCTCCAATAGGGCTTGTTTATTTACTGCAGTAATGGTTTCTATTTATTAAGAAATTTTAGAACTTATTACTTCCACTTTAAGGCATCTTCTGAGTTTCTATTGGTGGAGAAGCCATGTAAAATACCTTAATATATACTGGATAAGAAGTCATTTTCACAGCATTAGAAATAGATGATATTCAGCTGCGGGAAGTAGTATGATGTTTTTGTGCAACGTTTCCAGAATGAACTCAAGACAAAACATTTTACCTACATTACTTTGCGATGGTAGCAGTACTCCAGATGATGTCCTGCTGCTAAGGTGAGCTGTGGGTGTATGGCCATGAAGTTAAAAAAAAAAAAAAAAAAAAAAAACAGTTTACAATTCCTTGTGCATCTTGACTGTTTGCAACATTCATGGGAAAACAGCACTGTCATCACGTACTACATCGATTTATACCATGCCTACCCACTTGCTTACCGTAATATTATGCAATTCAGGAGAGCCACGAATGAACTCAAATATTGCTTTCTGAGAAAAATTTTTTTTTTCTTTGGTAATAGTGGCGCCTTTCCCATATCTGACCTGTCTATTCATCCATCCATTATCATTAACTACTTGTTTAGGTCAGGGTCGTGGCAGTCTGGAGCCTATCTTCGAATTACTGGACGCCAGACTAGGAGGGACACACCCTGCATGTAATGCCAATCCATTATTTTACCTACAGTGTGTATTTTACAAACTGGAATTTAACTTCTTGCACTTGTATAGTTCATAGAAAATGAAAATTGATATTTTCTGCATTACTGCATGAATGGAACCTGTTATGCTCTTGCTAGGAAGCTCATACTTTGTATTTTGTCTGTACTAAAGTCAGTAAATATTTTTTTCCTCAAACAAAAAATGTACAGTGAGCATAGGTGTCCAAGTGTGGAGCGTAATGTTATCTGTTGTAATGGCATTATCAACTCAACCTTGATTTTGTTTTAGGACTAACAGTCACAAAACAACTAGGCAGGCTCTTTGACCCTGTCTATTTCTAATCCCTCTGTTACAGTGAATATGGGAGGTTTAATGTATGGATAATTGTTCCACATCCTACAGCTTAGGGCCATTGTGTGGGCTCATTGTTGAGGATGCTGACCAGGGTTTCTGTGGGTTCTGGACTTCACTTAGAGAAGCCCATCAGCAGAATGCAGACTCGGGCACCGGTCTGACACAGCTGGCGCCTCGCGCGCGGCCCTGTCTCGGCGATGCAGCTCTGCCCAACATGCTGACCGCTCCTGCGTCCAAGATGTGCCTTGCCTCTGATCTCCTGGGCACCACAGCTGGTTACACTGGGAGATTCAGACACGAGGACTACTGTGGCTGACTGGCGAGAGGAAGGGAAGCTTCAAAAACCCAAAACATGCTTTACGAGTGTTTTATTCACCATCATCCTCCATTTTGCACTGAAAAACCACTAATGGCTTTTTATCCATGATATTTGTTTCCTAACAGCACTTTTAACTGCCGCACCATTGAAACATTAGCTGCTTGCTCAGCACTCCGAGGAATCAATGTAAAGCTGGTGCTGAGTAAAACGGTCGACATTTAGGCCGCAGCCCTTACTTTAATGTCGCATCCTGGATCTGTGTGTTTTCTCCAGCGTTTTATCGTATTGCCTTTCAGTAACTGACAGCACATTACATTATGTTCTAAATGAGCAGAGAGCGGTGTACGCGTGTGCCGCTTGTGCCAGACAGAACATTCTCATGTCTGAACTGTGTTTTGCAAAATTTACTCCTTGGATTTATAGATTGATTTATAACTTGTTTATCAGTACACCGATTATTTTCTGTTTTACTTATTGTTTTTCCATTGACTTTATTATTTGATGTATTGTTTTGCAATTTAGCTTTTTCTTTTTGTTTTAATGATTAACATTCCAGTATTTACTTACTGGCGTGAACTGTAGTTTTGTTTGTTTTTGAATTTGTTCCTGAATGTAAAATTAATTTTGTGAAGGGAAGCTTTAGCAGGTGGTGCTTACAAACAAGTAAAAGAAGAAAAAAGACAATTGCCGAGTATATATTGTATACCATGAACACAGCAATAGATTAGTACATTAAAACAAATCTATTGACACTTTTGACCTGTTTTAGTGCACTGTAACATACTTTTAGTGTGCCTTCTCGGTGTGATTTAGTTAGGAGACTGTCTAGACAAACCCTTTAACGCACAAAAATCATTTTAGGTGGCGTCTACGCTGATGGTTTAAAAATAAATGTTAGGTGTAGTTATGGTGCGATGTAATTCCGCCAAACAGCCAGGAGAGGTCACCAGCACGCAGTGAGTGAGGCCATTACAGTGCATTCAGTTTGTGATTCTGCTGCAGGAATAACTTATTCTACTAATTTGTACTTTGTACTACGGTAAACAGTTTTTAATTCTGAATGTAGGGAGTTACTTTACATTTAAAAAAATTTGTATGATTCAAAATTTCTTTCCATGACCGATCACTGAAATAATTTCTTAAGTCTATGACATGCATAGTGGATGCTGTGTGATCAAAGCAAAGTGTGAATGTCGCAGTGCAGTTGTTGCATGAACCAAGTCACAGGTCACTTATGCACACAGCACACAAAAAGTGGTCTGAAAAAAATAATACGCTGACCGCGGTGTGGTAAGTTTTGCTTTTATAGGGTTATCAAACTTAATTTATCATTGCTGGATTCATCATGACTGGTGTTAGAATAAATCTTTTAATACATAAAGCTGTGCTGACAAAAGCTTCATAATGTTAGGTTCTCAGTCACAAACTAATGCTTTAGTTTCAATTCCCAACACAACACTGAAAAAATACATCCTGGAAATATATTTTAATGTTTTTAAGAAAATATTAAGCATTTCTCCTGGTTTTTATATCTATTAAAGAGCTTATTCCCAGGATTCATGTTTGTGTTCCTATTTTTCACACAATCCTTTAAGCAGTTTTCACAGCCAAGGCTTTTTTTAGGTTTTTAATGCTTTTGACCCTCATTTGTGAACACTAATGTGAATAAAGTCAATGTTTTGCCTTTCATCTTTCTTCAGAAGTACAGTTTTGTTGAAATGTGATCAAGAATCCTTATTGCATTACAGTAAAGATTGCATAAATATATGGCCTTTTTGGCATGGAATTGTGAAATCGCACACTCGAAAAATCCATAAGTCTCACGGATTTCCTCCTCTTCAGACACCATCTGTCCTGCTGTGGCTCTAATTTTGTTGCAGCCTGTGTTGTTGCAGTTGCTAACAGCTAATGGCCCAGCTATCATTAATATTGGATATGCTTCCCCTGTGTGGAAAAATGATGAACAGATAGAACACGGGTCAGACAGTTACAGAGGCACAAGAGTTCCTTTGTGAGACAGCTTCTGGTTTTAAACACCACTGAGATTTTTAAACATTGACACTCTGGCAACTGTGTCCTTCAACACTGATCATAGGGACCTATGAAAGGAAGAGCTTGTCTGTGTGTCGAGGGACATATTTGTCTCACTTGCATCTGCACGAAATCCTTGGGACTTTTACATGGGATTGAGCCCCTCTGTGACTATTGACTTTAGAAGAAATGTTTTTTTCTGAATTACCTCTTTTTTTTTTTTGTTTACCTGCTTGGCGTATCAACCTGTGGATGGGAGCGGTTGTGCTGTACTCAGTATTTTCCAGTGTGCGGGAGATGCTGTGTGTCCATCCTGAATGCTAGCAGGCACTGGTTTGAGTAAATGGGTGATAGCAGCACATAGGGAGGGGGGCTGCGGTGCGGTCGGGAAAACGGCGTGTCCAGTGTGAGAGCAGGGTCACATGCGTGTGGGGTATCCTGCGAGGCTCTGAGCAGTCATGGCACATAATACTGTGGTGGGAGTCATCTATAAGCTACTGCTGCCTCTGCTCTTGCTTGCAGGTGAGTCGATGCTTTGGCATTCTTCTATTTCAAATGTGGGCAAGATGCAAAAAAGTAGCAGGACCATGCAGGTACTAAAATGTTAGAATATTAAAGCTGTGTCACCATGCAATTAAAAAAATTTAAAGAACCGTACTTCTTAGAAATGTCTTGCTTTTGTTATGGCTGTTAAGATTTCTGGTTTTAAGAATAGTGTAACAGGGAAAGTTTTATTCAGGTTTTTAGGATTAAACTACTTTTGGCCTTTATGAGTAACAGTGGAAATGACTTCTTTATAACTTATATCAGCAATGTCAGTGCAGTTATGATAAACCCAGCTTCATTTCTGTATGCAAGAACATAGGTTAAACCTTGATTTATAACATTTAAATGCCTTAACAGAGACACGTCAGGTGTTATTTGTACCTTTTTGTGAGTCCTTTGCATATCACTTATGGGTAAAAGTATAAAGTGCATGGTCTGGAAATCACGTCCAGTTAATTCTAGCTGTACAAATAGCTCATGGGATGGAGATTAAAGTTACAATGAAACTGCAGTGAGTTACAAAGCTCTAAACCTTCACTCCATAGTCCAAATCTGCCGCTGAACTTCATCCTTAATAAAGTGAAATTTGCTACATGTTCATATTAAAAGCTGAGAAATATATTTGTTAGCTTGTATAGCAGATAGCTTTTTCAAGGTAGCTGAAAATGTTATATGTGTCAACTATTTACCCATTTATACAGCAAAGTTTTTGTACTGTTAGTTCATGTTAAGAACCTTTCTCAACTATTAAAGGAATTCAAGCAAAGATCTTCTAACTGCAAGCCAATATCTTCAGCTACTGTTGTTGACTTCGATACTATATAGTGAAACGTCTACATATGTAAACCCTAACAAAAGGGGCCTCTGATTTGGTGTATAACTGGATCAATTGAACGTAAAGAGTAAAATGTATGCATGTTTTCTCTCCGTAGCCATTTCCTTTCGATACAATGGTCTCTCCGTGGTGTATCTCCTTTTCCTCCTCTACATACCCTTGCTTCCAGACGCTACAACCGTGTCCATGGGTGGTGAGTTTTATCACAAGGATATATAAGGATATACAGCTATGCACAGATGTACTGAGGGACATGCAACCCCCTGTTCATGCAAACTCGTCCCCTTGAATATTTGTGCCCGACTCCGCTGATACTGATATGTTCTGGTCCCCCAGAACCTGGCTAGTTGTTACACCAGTGCAGTCAGGACTCTTTGGCCATTTCCATTGTAAATAGGCAGCTGGTGCTGAACATCATCTTCTGTCCTTTGAAAGAAAAGGTGCTTTATTAACCATCTAGTAATGAAAATGTTTAATTTTTTTCAGCACGATTATGAATACCTTCTCTCATGTTGTTTTAAAAATTTTGATTTTAGTGTCTTCTGATTTGAAAAGTCTACATTGTACCATAAATGTTGACTACAGAAGTATGATTACTTGGAAAAATGTTGGCTCGAATTCAAAACATTGGAGCTTTATTCAGCTTTCATTGATTTATATTTGTTTAACCTAAACTTTAAAATGAGAGTCTCATAAGCATATCAGCGTTTTGTTGAAGTTGTTACTTGGCCAAGGATGAGGATGTGTGAGCTGAATAAGATGAAAGTGAGCAAGGTCTAATTCCTTTGAAAAGAAGATAGAACTTAAGGAAATTATTTAAATAGTAACTAAGAAAACATTTTCTGTACATTTTATTTGCACAATTTTATCCATATAATAATTCCATTTTCCAAAAAACGTGCACAGGCGGAGCATTGGATCCATCTATCCTTTATCGTTAGCCACTTCATCCTGGTCAGGATCACTTCAGTCTGGAGCCCATCGCAGACCCATAGGGCACTCGGCTATGAACCTGCACCCGGTATGGGATGCCGGTTCATTGCAGGGTGGCAACAGACAAAGTCACACACTACAGGCAAGACAAGAGTGACCGATTAATCTAAAGCGCTTGTCTTTGGATTGTGGGAAGACACCTACACACATGGGGTGAACATCCAAACTCCACACAGACTGAGCTGGATTTGGATCCAACAGCCCGGGTGCTGTGAGGCAGCATTGCCGCACATTGAGCCACCGTGCTGGACCATTATGACTTCATAAGTTAATTTAAACAGTCTGTGTAAAATGCTTCTTCACTGTAAGTCAATTCAACACTATATGCAAAACGCAGAACATTTATTTCAATGTAAATTTCATGTCATATTTATTATTCTGCTCTGCAAGAGCTGCCAGATATCTCAGAGGTCTACAGTCTAACAGCAAGTCCTCTTCAGGTCACACAATGTGAAACACAAAGGAACGCTGGTGTTCAAAAGAAACTTTTACACTTTTGAAAATGATTACTGTACTCTTGCCGAAGACATTCAGCAAATGTACATTTTCCATTACATAACATTTAGCAGATTTATTTGATTGAAATGTTGAAAATATTGGTGCTTTTCAGTAATTTTGTTACAGCCAGGATTTGTTCACTTTCTGCTTTGAAAATTTGACTTAACTGTTGGGAGATTGGACTGGCATCATAGCACAGCACAGCACAAAACCTGTTATATTGTGGTTTATGATCATGTATTACTGCTTTTCTTTTCTTTAAACCATAATAAAAAGAGAACCTTATTCTGACTGTATCTCAGACAAGAACCTCATAAACATTTCCCCTTTCCCCTGCTGCTGTGCCAACTTGTGCATGAAGGTACGTAGATAAATAAGACAAGTATTCTATGATACCGATCAGCTGGGGTGTTCTTTAAAACACCCCAGCTGATCGGTATCATAGAATGCCTTTTTATGTTTGGATTGTGAATGTTTTAAGATTCCAGTCATCCTCATGGGGTAGTTCTGCTTTTTCTTTTCCATGTATGATGTGTTGATATGTACTGGCATAAATTTTAAGGCCTTTTTCTTTATTCTCTATAACTGTAGAAACTGTTTCATATAGTGCACCATCATTTATTTGCTTAGCTACACTAACAATACTTTTGTGACTTATTTCTTTTTGTAAAAACCTTCAGATCCTTCAGGGAATGACTGAAAGGTCTTGTGCTAAATCTGCATCCAGGAAAACATAGTTCTTATGCTGCAAAAAATGGCACTGCTATCCTCACCAGCATTCATCAAGTTCATTTGACTTAAGAAGGAGGCAAAACAAAATGCTGAAGGCTTTGCAGAGACCTGGACTGAGACTGTGAAATTCTGCAATTTCATATCAATTGAATGCATGTATCACTCTAAGTATAAATACAATGAGCTGAACTTTGTGGTAAATAGAAAAACTAAAATTTGTGCCACCCAAACAATGTGAAATCAGCTAGTTTACATAAAGATATGCTTATTCCCTGTATTTCTTATGGCGTATCTGGAGGTCTACGTCAACTATTCAATTTCGAAACATTGCTTAGAATTCCTTGAAACGTTCAGTTCCTATGTCTTCGTGCGGCCTTTATGGTCTTATCAATTATGCAGAAGGGAGTAATTATACGATGGAATGAAGGGTTGTGGTGTCAGCGATGCGTCCAAGGCTGGCTGTTTGCATCTGTATGTCTTATGGACCCATCAAAGGCCTCGCTTTATGACCTCATCCCCCTGGTGAGCCGCTGATGGAGGAGAAATTAAACCATATCATAATCGAAAGGACCCCTTCAAAGGAGGTGGGAGGGATGAAATAAAGCTTTCAGTAAAAATCCGGCCATCGGAAACACATTTGCTGCTTCAGCTAATGCTCTGCTAATAGCCTTGTTTCCTTCTAAACAAAGGGGGACGTATCTGGTGCCTAAAATTACACTCCAGCATTTCTGCGTGTAAACATCTCCGTTGCTCATTTTTTTGGATTTCAGTTTGTTAAATGATTTGCTCATCATTTAGTTTTCTAAAGGACAAATGAGCGGTGTGGGAAAATAACCTCTGAATGTAAACCCTTACAATTTCAAAGCCATTTATGTTGAAAAGATCAAATTGATCCATGAAATTAATCCTCGTGCCTGCTTAAAAGCGGGTTTGTTAAATTTGCTGAAATCTACGCGTATGTATTCCAAAATTTATACAGCAAGTAGTATCAAGTCTCCCCATTGTTAGGAGCTGTTAACACCAAATTAATATGGACACAGAGGGGTTTATATCTCACAGTCTTTGTTCGGGTTGGAGATGAATTCGCTGCACTGACATTACTTAATTCCCAAAGTGCTGATATCAGCAAGCGGTTCTTGAGACAAAGACAGGCAGCTTTTTTAAAAGACTGCAGTGTGACGGAAAATTGACGGGACATAACTGGGAATACATTAATGCTGCAAAGGCTTCATTGTCATAGAAGATGGACTAGGGCTTTTTATTTCATGTGTGGATGCAGGCCATTCCGTTCACTTTTAAACCATTCAAAACTGACTCTAGAGTAAGTGCTGCAAACTATTTGGGTGTCACACTTACGTACTGTACGTATGTGGCATGTTTTCATGCTTCTGAAGAGGAGCAAAGAAGTCATGTCTTAAGGTAAACTGACTGAGTGTCAGACAACAGGAGAGTGTTTTTGGTTTGATGCGGGGCGCTTATACCGTCTTGGTGGTAATACATGTATAAACTATTCAAAACATTTGGCAACACCTCTACTGAGGGTACCAAGTTGCAAGGAATGCAGGTAAAGGATATTTGGTGACTTGTCGCTGTCAGCATGAACTCCGCATTCCCATGTGCCTGGTTCTAACTGTAAATGAACGTGGCAGGTCCATAATTTTCTGGATGTGTTTTCCTTGCATGGCACGGCTCCACAGATTTTATTAAAAACCACTGTTAATGTAGTGTGGTCGGTTTTCTGTCCGAAGTGAACATCTCCATCCCTGTTGCAGCGCTACTCTGTTTAAACGCCAATAGTCCTGAATATAAGGCAAATATTATAAGCAGTTTTTTTGAAAACAAGGATGAAGGTTTCCATGTTGCCAGTTACAAAACCTCAGTTTTGGTAGATTATATGTGAGACTGCTGAACTTTTCCATATCCATGCAGAGTCCTGAAATCTTACATATCCGCTACATCTATAAAAAGTACATTAAAACATTTCCACTGTTCTTCTGCGATTTTTAATTTTTCCACTTTGTGTGTGTTTGTTAATAGGCAGACCTGGGACTTTTCTGGTTGCAATCTGCAGCACAAGTGTCACCTTCTTGGCTCTGCAGTGCGGACTGCAAGTTACCTTCTTATATGTTCCAAAAAATGGTGAGACAAGGCTCTTCTCACAGCTTATGGAGTATCAGAGTTTACCATTACTTCTGGTTTGTACCCAAGTAAGGTTGGGTGTTATAAATAAAGCAGTTTAATTACATTGGTGGATGTCAGTTTGCTTTAGTATATGGCTAGGTACTTGTTTTCTGAAAAATCAAATGATTTTTGCCTGAAAAACTTATGTTCTTTTGCAGTGGCTGGTTTTTGGGAGATTTTTTTATATCACTTGGGGATCGCTAGGTATGAATCATTACAGTTTTATTTTCAAAAGCAAAATCATCTTTTTTTATATATATTATTATGTCTGTGCAGAATTTTATTAATGTAAAAAATGTATGCATCTTTTTTTCCTCTGGCTAAACAAGGGTTTACCTTTACATGGAATAAACTTCTAGATGCTAAAAAAATGATCTGCTCCTTTCTTCCAGATTCAGTGCAGTAGATCCATGGAACATCATACGCCTCTTAGTGCCTGACCTGGGGCTTTTTGTGTCTTCTCTGTTCATCTATCGCTTGTGTAGGAAGCTCCTTCGCCCCCAAAGCCATGTGTTAGGCCATGAGAACTGCATCATGACGTCCACCAATGAGGTAGAGCTATAGGGATCCTTTAGACAACCATGTATGCGTCCTTAGCAGCAACTCTTCCATTTGTCATCTGAACGTGTCGGCCATTGTTTTTGTCTTCAATTGCATTGCTCACGTAGGCCTTTCGATCATTATAGGTAGGAAAGAAACATTTTTCTGAAAGTAACATCCATTTAAATTTCAGGCTTAATCTCAGTTGCCAGTCTTTTGTGTGACACCTTGGAGCAAAGTTTTGAAAACTAAAATACTTTGGTGCAAATATCTAGACCTGCAACTGAATTTCTTTTTATCCCTCAGCAATATTCTAAGCGACATTTAAAATATGAAACGCTTGTTTAACAATTTCTGATCTTATTACTGCTTTTCAAACGCGTACTAGTTTCAACATAACAAAAGAGGAAAATTGAGAATCTGTGGAGTTGTGCTCAGGCTGTGAATGCATTTGTTCAGGAATGACATCTATCTTTCCCATGTTTCTGTGTGTGCGAAACACACTTGTGGCCAGCTGGAGCAGCCACACATGGAGAACTATGACAGTGAGTCAGAGGAAGAGGACAGTGGAGAGACAGAAGAGTATTCTTCAGACAGCTCAGAGGAGGACAGTAGCACTCCAGCTGCTCCTCCTCGCTTCATTCAGAAGATGATTGTGTTTGCCGCAGGCTTGCGTCTTCTTCTCACCACCATCTTGAACATGGCAGGGAAAATGGTGATCACGGTCCTCCTTGGATTTGCAGGTACAGTTGACTGGCAGACGTATTTCTGTATGTTTATGCTTATATGACAGAAACACCAAATAGCTGAAATCCCTAATATTTCAACATACCCAGATTAAATTACCCATCCATTTCCAGAAACTGCTCATCCAGAGTTGGGCTGTGGGGGGTTTGGGGCCTATTCTGGAAGTAGAGGGTGTGAGCCCAGCTGTACCCCTTTCACACACTTATTCAGTCACAACAGCACACACCACAGGCTGATTTATTTACAGACCAACTTCTTTTGCAGGAAACTTTTGCAGTCACTCTGTAGCTTCTTTACTCTTTTTATTTCTTTCTCTTTGTCTGCAGGAATAGCTGTGCCCTCCCTGACCTCTGCGGTGTATTTTGGGACATTTCTTATCCTGGTGTGGCTGTGGATTTGTTGTCGTCCCCTCAGCCTACTTGTGTTCTGTAGTTTGTGTGTGATGATGGCTATTTTCAGTGCTGGGCACCTTGTGGCTCTCTACCTCTATCAGCTGCCCTTTTTTCAGGATGTTGTCCCACCACAGGACCTCTATGCCAGGTACCGCAGCCAACTTCCAGTGCAACTAACCAGTGCATTGGAAGTACTGGTGCAAATCACACTGATAACCCTGTGAGGTACTGAAGCTTACATCAACAAAGTCAGCAACATGCTCTGCTCTGTCAAACACTTTAGCTTACATCTAGTGCAGCCAGAGAGGCATGACAGTCCATATCCAACACCTCCACAGACACAGTTATTAAATACAAATCTAATGATAAATATAGCCTGATCACAGCAGTCCTCCTCTTCCTCTGGTTGTCTTAGGCTTTTTGGAATGACAGCTTTCATTCGGACCAACTACTCAACTCCACACAGCTTGGGCCTGCACCAGGATGTCACCTGGCCCATCTTCATCAATCCATTGGTCTTGCTGCTACTGTACTACACTTTGGTGACGCTCCTCAAGAAGTGGGTTCCTGAGGAGGTGCGTTCATCCTAGCTACAGTAGGTGCAAGTACACCACTTAGTTTCAATCTATTACTTATATCTTGCTTGATCTTTTTTGCCATTAGATGGAAGATTCTGGTTGTCAGCACTCTGAAAGAACCCTGCCTAGAATGGTTTGGCTTTCTGGTGACCAGAAGAAGGTATGATGGTGTCTCTGAAATCTGAATACAGAAAAAGTAAGCGTGCAAGTTTTTGAGTAAACTGCCTCCTAACCAATGTGTTTTTCTACAACAGCTGCTGACCAGCATGGATGATGACAATGAGGTATTTTGAGTTTTATTTTTGCTTTGATGGCCCACACATTAATGGTAGATGGACAGAAGAAAATCAGAACTTGGTTGGAGTCTTTTAAAGCATAAGAATAACAAGTCAGAGTTATATCTATATTATTCTTATGTATGTGAACATCTGCAGCTGTTTTATGTTCTGAATTCTTTCAACAGCCTGTAGCCATCCTGATGACTAGGTCATGGACAGAGACCCAGAGGCCAAGACACTCTTTTTCAGAAGACAAATCACAGAATGTAGGAAGCTACGACTGTCGTATTCCACCAACCTATAGAGAGGTGTCTGCTAATCCTGGTAAGCATGAACTTTGACAATGGGGATGTCATATTTCTGTTACCATCTCAAAAGTTTCACAAAGTTCACATCATTTTTTGCAGTTTAATGCTTTTGGTAGTGGTTTTTGGGTTTGCACATCATTTTATCAGCAACATTATGAGCTTCTTTCAACTCTGAAGTATCTTTTCTTCTATTTCAAAGGTTGCTTAAAACAAAATCACTGTTAAAATGAAAAATTAAACCAACAGAACTGGTTGCCCAGAATCTCCTGTTTCACCAGGCAGCAGCAATTCCTTCACATTAGACACAAGTGTTTACATTCCTTATGTGCTGGTGGACTTGAACCCCAGTGAGTCCATTGTTGGTTATATACATTTAGTTGTTCGTGTCTCTGTTATCCTGTATTTCTTTCTCAGAGTCAGTGGAGTCAGAAGAATCAGAGGAAGAGGAGAGTAACCATTACACAGAGCCTTGCACAGAGATTGGGCCTGAGCCTGAAAAGCCCAGTGGGCTGGCTTTGTTTGGGCAGTTCATCATGAAGCAGAGCTATATCAGCGCTCTCATTGTCATGATGGTAACCGAGCACAGTGATCACATTTTCATTTTGAAAATGACTGCACTCTTTTTTTTGACATTTGGATTTAATGTTTCCCTTACTTTGCAGGTGTGGAGTATTACTTATAACAGCTGGCTAACATTTGTGCTCTTGGTGTGGTCATGTGTGATTTGGACCCTACGGGACCGGCGACACTATGCCATGCTGAGTGCCCCCTTTTTGGCAGTATACAGCACGGCACTGGTGCTGGCCGCCTACCTCAGCGGGCTGCAGCTACATCACAATGAGTTATTCCCTGGCTTACCCACCTCTGTGCTCATCGACTTTGACCTGCACCGCTCTCAGACACCCTGCATTCACCTTGGTGCAAAGGTGAGCGTTACCTGCAGATTCTGCAAGCGCATTCTGCCCACTCCCCCCAGCCTTCACGGATGTTCTGTCTGTTTGTCTCCCTTTAGATTTCTCAACTATTATTGATCAGACCCTGTACCACAATTGCAGTTAATGCCTCCCATTACTGTAAGATCAGTATGGATTACTGTATGTCAAGGGAATATTTTCCTGAATTAAAAACAATTGCTGCCAATGGCATGCAGTTAGTTAATTTTAACTGTTTTTGCTCTGGAAAGAGATACCAGACAATTTCTCTGCAGATGAAAGTGTTGAAAAATTGACAGTAAAAGTTACAGAACAGTAGCAAATCATGCAACCAGAGGGTAAAAGCTTTACAAAAGTAAACTAAGTGGAATTAGCAAGAGCTAATATTATGTAACTTTTAATTATAGTACTAAAAATGGAACCGTCATTGCAACTCAGGCTCAGTTTTGGAATAACAGACATAGGTATTTTTAGGAAGTACTGGTAAAAACTTTTTGCAGATGCCAGAAATTTTAACTAATGCAATTTCAATTATGATTTTTTATTTAGCAAAATTTCTGCCTTTTTTCCACATTGGGACTACGCATTAACAGATGCCTTCCTCACTTTGTGATAGTCCAGTGTAATTTTAGTTTTTATCGTTGTATTTCTTCCACCGCAATATATTTATGTTGCTTTGCTGTTCTCAGGTCTTGTATGCTTTCACCTTCTGGGTCCTACAACGGCAAAACCTGAAGGAGAAACAGGAAAGACAGTTCCAGCAGAACGAGCCTCCGGTAGTCAAAGTGCTACCATCAGGTCTGTGCTCTGCGCTGTGGAATCAGAAACCCTTCAGTCCTGTTGTTTGTCTGCCGAAAATATGTATTCATTTATAATGTCGGCTTTATGCCAATTCAACCAGCTTCTTTTTGAACTATCCTTGTGTCTAGCTGTAGCAGAATGCTCACTGGTACAGTACATACAGTACTTAATTGTATATTTAGGATTTTATTTAGGTTTGTATTATTTTTTTGTATTGTCCTTGTATGCTGTTTTTGAGCAGCTTTGCACTATGGCCTATGCTATGTGATGGTTTTGAAAGTATTTGAATCTGGTGGGATTGTTGGCATGCTACATACTATGCTTCCTCCTTCCAGCAGATGAGGGTGAATCTGAGACCTTAATGGTTATACTGGGCTCACTGGTGAGGGGAACGTTGATCAAATACTGGATTCTGGTCTGCTGCTCCATGTTTTTTGTCATCAGCTTCTCAGGAAAGGTTGTGGTCTACAAAATCCTCTATATTGTGCTCTTTCTCTTCTGCCTTGTCCTGTACCAGGTAAGTCGGTCCTCATTCACAGTATTTTACACTGTAAAGCATCCAAGTTATTGGAGTTAAAAGCATTTTTAAGCTATCTGTCATAATTGCTATAACTGGTGCCATCATTTTGATAATTTTAACTTTTTTTTAAATAATAAATTGCAACATTTCAGCAGTATGCACATTTATTCCAAAAGACACTGTTGTAGTTTAGGAGGAAATACATGAGCATGAAATCAGACCGAAAAGAGATGTAATATATGGGAACTGGACCAGGTTAGCCCTATCCCAACCCTAACTCTATCCCAAAGGGATGTAAGATTTTGCTGAGGAACAGCAGGCATGTACTGGTTAAGGGCATGGAATTGTAGCCTGAAGATTCAAAGTTTGAATTCTGTTCCTTGCATTCTAGTTTTACCACTAATAAAGGTGTTTACCCTGAGGGAGCAGCAGATGATTTTTCACATAACCTTAATGTTACACAACAGGAATAGAAACACAGAGCCCAGTGCTTACAGAAACAGCAGATAGGATACCAGTAATAGTTTAAAACCCTTGTGAATCCCTCCTCAGGGGAGGTACGATGTGTGGAGACGTGTGCTGAAGTACTTCTGGGCGGTAGTTGTGGGCTACTCCATGGTGGTCTTGATAGCCATCTATATGTACCAGTTCCAGACTGTAAGTGGGCTATTCCGCCAGGTGATGGGCATGTCAGAGGAGGGGTAAGTCAGTAATAATTCTTTCTTTTAAAATATTCTCTTCTATTATTTCTATTAAAATATGTCACATACCATTATGACTTAGGTGACTGTGTTTTTTCCTCTGTCGTAGTCTTCGTGATCTGGGTTTTGAACAGTTTGACACTGTAGAGTTGTTTGCTCGGATCCTACTGCCTGCAGCCTTCCTGCTGGCCTGCATCCTACAGCTGCACTACTTCAACTCAGATTTCCTGCTTCTCACAGATCTGGACAACGTACCTGTGTCTTCATTAAAGTCAAGGTGCATTTCAAGAACTTCCTCTTCTGCAGTTATTTCAGTATGGTTCCAGATTGCTTTTTAGTCCCAAAAACCTCTTTCTTTCTCGTTCCAGGGAGGAGTATCTCACCAACAGAATAAAAGCTTTAGCTCAGACGTGAGTTTTTTATTTCTAGTGAACATGCCTATTAGTTTGTTGGTTACACATTTATACCCTTCAGACTGAATGCATAGTCTGCTCTTTTGTCTGTTTTTCCTAGCTTTAAAGAAAATATCATCAAACTTCAGAAACGGTATGGTAACATACAGAGCCTGCAATCTACAGCTTCCCGAAATAATGAAGTTTGTGCTGTTAACTGTGAACTATTCCATTAAAACATATCAAGTTTCTATGCAAGAAAATGCAGGGAAGGATTATCATGGGTTAATGATGCAGATCTGCTTTCTGCCTCACTTACAGGCTTGCCAAGGAGCAGATGAGTGCTGTGAGTATGGACACCTTGGCCTCTGGTTCCCAGTTTGCCTCTGGGGAAAAGGATCCAGGCACCTCTGGGGGAAGTCCTCAGAACGGTCAGTGATGCCCATAGCCAATCTCAACTTGCTGAATAGTCAGTGATCCTCTTAGTGCTTCTTAGCCTGCAGATTGGACCATGATTCTTGTAATTGTTCCCATGTGCCTCAGTTTCCCAGCTGAAAGCTCAGACTGTGGTATCTGGGTTTTGAGAATGGGAGAAACTACCATCATTTTACTGTAGGTCAAGGTTCAAGTATCACTGGGTATTTAAGTAGTAACTGCCAAGTGTATCATTACAGAAAAAAAATTGATTTCCAATTTCTTCTGAGGCATTAACTGGCAACACTTAAAACTGATCCTGGTGCTACTAGGGGCAACCTTACTCATGTGGGTGACTTCTGCCCACAGAGGAGAGTGGCATAGGCCAGTGGGGCCTGGTAGTGGACCGGGCTAGTGTGCTGCTGGTTCAGGGCTTACTGCTTCTGCATCGGGCTCAGGAACTCAGCTGGAGGTTACTGGAGCTCCACAGTATGAAGATTGTCTCCACTGGCATCATCTGGGTCTCACTGAAGGAGGTGAGGACACCAGTCCGACAACTTATCTCACAAAAAAGCAAGTCCCATGTATTATAAAATATTTTTAAAATTGTTTAAAACATTAAATAAAATTACAATGATACTTTGACACTTTCATGAAGCAGTACTTGAAACAATTTGTGTTTACATTAAAGTCAGATGTAAAATAAGTTAGTCCATGAAAGAATTTGATATTAATGCTAAGCAGCAAGTAACACAGTCCATACAGTTATAAAATACAATGGAACTCATTGTAAAAATTCTTAAAATTTTAAGCACAAATGTTGTACTAAGCGATATGATAAGGTGAATTGAAATATACAGCTGTGCATTCTTGCAGTGGTATTTTACACATAATGTTTCTCGTTGATAAATAGAAGGGGGCTTTTCTGTAAAATAGATCAATTTTACCTGGGCCTCATGAAATCTATGTTAGTCGGCAACTCCTTTGTCATACAGATAACAGGATGGATGCCAGATAGTTCCCAGAAATCTTTACTGCTAGTCCCTAGGATTCCTGACCGGGCATTTTTGCATGGCTGTATGAGCGTATAGGGAGATCTGAATGAGAAAACAATACTAATTCATTATATTTAATTTCGGCACTTGCGGTTAGCACAAAAGCACAACTACAACAACAAGTGTTTGAAATGAGGTACATTACGCAGCAAATATAAGAAATTTAGATTCAAGTAATTTAATATGGATCATTCATCTTGCTAAAGACGTAATAAGTTCTCCGGCGTTGGTAAATTATTTATTTATTGACTAGATTACTGTTCTGGGAACATTTTTTCACCGCTCTAACCAGCTTACTAAAAAGCATGTTTAGTTACATTATGTATTGCTAACTACTGCATTTTTACAGTAACTGTTAAACACACCCATACTGTATGTCACGGGTCTAAGGGCTCTGATGAAGAACCAGTGAAAATGTACTTCATGTTCCATTCGGGTGGACTAATTTTGCATGGTACTGCAAATCAATAGTACTGAATACCAGATTAATAGGTATATATTATATTTAATCTTGTGCTGTAACACACCTTTAATGTATTTTAAGGTTTGTTTTGTTATGGAAATTGGCCTGCTCCCCTTTTGCCTCCACTGAATCAATAGTATTGAATGTAGGTTAATGTAGCACTTAGTAATGCTGTGTAAATGTTCAATTTGTTTCAAAGCATATTTTATTGTAAGATGTGATGCTTGTTGGGTTTCTGCACGAATCCTCCAGGTTTGCCTGATGAACTTCTTGTTCCTGGTGTTCTGGGTTTTCGCCCTGCCGTTCCCCCGCATTCGCCCCCTGGCCTCCAGTGTTTCGTCAGTGTGGGCCTGCGTGATGATCGTCTGCAAAATGATGTACCAGCTGAAATTCATTAAACCCCCTGAGTACTCCTCAAACTGCACCGCGGTGAGCACGCTTGCATGTGTCCTCCCAAAGGTGCCCTGCTTCTTTTAATATTACCAATAACACCTTCATAGTCAGGGACTCATCAGTTTTGCCAACTCAAGGGACTGGAAGGAAATTAATTCTCACAAATCAACAAAAATTCGAAACAATGACAATTTTTAACATGCTGTCAGTTTGTGGATGACATTGTGCAAAAACTTGTACTGTAAATTACAGCATATATTTGAACAACAAAAGGTTGTGCCATTAGGCTGTATGTCAGTGAGCTTAAATGTTAACACGGTATGATATAAAAACAATGTTAATGTTTAAGTTCACTGGAATACAGAACCTAATATAATGCCTTTACAAAATTTTGGTCAAAGGGAATCAGAAGTAGTGCCTACACTTGCAAAGGCGATCCCTCAAGTCAGATTATTTTGTCAGTCCGTCACTATATTAGCTGCTTTTACTTGTGAGGGCTGCAGTTGGAGCGGCCTAAGAAGGCATGGCCAGAACTCTTGCTCCCCGCAATGGTTTCCAACTCCTCCTGGGGATATTCAGGTGTTCCCAGATCAGCTGGTAGATGTAATCTCTGCCACATACAGGATCCTAGGTCAGTTTTGGAATGTCCTCCCATTAGGACACCCCTGGCATAACTCTTGAAGGAGCTGACTAGTGGGCATCCTTACAATAAGCCCAAGCCACCTAAACTGGTTCCTCTCAATCCAGAGCAACAGTGCCTCTACTCAGAGTTTCTTCCTAAATCACTGAGTTTGTTACCTTGTCACAGAGGCTGAGCCCAGAAATCCCGAGTACACAGATAATTCAGTCGCTTGCATCTACAATCTTGCTCTTTTGTTCATTACCCAAAACTCATGACTGTAGGCAAGGATGGTGGCATTACACTAGGGGGTAAATTGAGAGCTTGTCTGAAAACGCAGGACGGCCAAAACTGCACCAGTCTGTCTTTCTCTGTCCTCCCACTACCATCTTCTGTCACTTGTGAACATAGCTCTGAGATACTTGAACAACTCCCCTAGGGGTAACTGTTCTCCCCTTACTTAGAGAGAGCAACTCACACTTTTCTGTGAATGGACTGCCACCTCTGACTTTGAGTGCAGATTTTCATACTTGCTGCTATGCAGTCAACAGCAAAAAGTTCAAGTGTGCATCAAGGTCACCATCAAATGAGGCCGAAAGGAAAACACGATTCACAGAAAACAGAGATGCCGCCCAAAGTTACCCCAGCCAAACACTCTCCAAACCTCAGCTGCCCTTTGATATCACATCATATCATGACAAAATACAGCCTCACCAGAGTCCGATGCCCACACTGAACAGATTTGCTTTACAGACCCAAGAGTAGGGACATAACTCAATGGTTAGAATGGAGTGCATACATTGATGGTCCAGGTACCCCGTATATATCTGCTGTACTGCCAAACCCCATGCTGATGGAGACGGTCATATATCTGCTATTATTTTGTGGTGAGGTGAAATGCTGCTCTGTAGCCTCAGTTCTAGTTGCTTGTCAGGACACTGAACCTGACTATGGAAATTTTATGCTATAGTTGCCAAGTTAATTTTTACAGTAGATTTTTAAAGAAGATTATTAGTAAAGCAGATTATTAGTGAAGAAAAAATAGGTTTTTATGTTTGCAGTGGTATATCTGGTTGTATGCTGTCTGTTAGTGGCTGATGTCTGAGAATGGGACCTCATCCAAACGAAATCAAGAGGAGCTGCTGAAGACCTCCAAGCTGTATGTGGAGCCAGTGGACCCAGCAGAGTGGGTAGGAGCCCTGAGGAAGTGTGAAGACAAAATTCTGCCCTGTCTTGAGGTAGGAGCAGTGACTTTTAGCACAGGGTTTTCATTATGCTATAATCTGACATTCTAGAGTAACAGATAGATTTGATCAAATGCTAATCTTGGTTTTAGTTTGGTTGAAAAGGCATGGGGTCTAAAGGTCTTTCAAAATGAGCTTGTGTATCCTATTGGCAGAACCACTTGATGGTACTGGGTCTGCTGGTGTTTGATGTGACTGTGCACCGGCACCAGCTTCACTTCAGGCTCAGCAACGACCTGAAGGCACCTCTCACTGGCACCATCTTTCATGGGATCACGCGCCAGCACCTTGATCAGGGCATTGTTCCCTGCCTCAAGTACTTTGTCAACTATTTTTACTACAAATTTGGTCTAGAGGTAAGCTGGCTGGCTTTTATTAACTACAGTCTACTATAGTTATCGTCTCCATCTTTATATTTATACTCTGGTTCCCTCGGCATCATTCAGGGTACAATAAGCAAGTTATGTTATTGCCAAATCCAATATTTATCCATTCATATCTTAATGGTTTTCATAGATCTCTTGCAGTGTACAGCCTCCGGATGTTTCGGTATTGAAGCGTCGTGTTCACTATGCTGAGTGGGACAGGATGTATAGGAACTGCTTGTTTGCTCTTTTTCAGGTGTGTTTGGTAATGGCATTGAATGTAATTGGACAGCGTATGGACTTCTTTGCCCTCCTGCACTCGTTCGCCCTAATCGCCGTCCTCTCACGGCGTCGCAGGAAGGCCATAGGAGAGGTCTGGCAACGATACTGCTGCTTTACTGCCAGCCTCATGGGGCTCCAGTATCTGCTCTGTGTCGGGATCCCGCCTGCGCTCTGCCAGGGTACGACTGTGGGCATATTGTCTGGGTCTTTTACATATGATTGCTCAAAACTGTGCTGCATCTAAATACTATTTTGTCACTAACATGTGCCTGAATAGAGTGACAACAATGACAAAGTGTGTGTACAACTGAGGATTCAAAACCACCTAATGTTAAAGTGCTAGCAGAGGCATCCATCACTAGTGTGTGTGTGTGTGTGTGCGTGCGCCTGTGCATGCAAAATATTTAAACATTCTCTTCTGTTAGATTATCCATGGAGGACCTCCAGCCATGCCTTCACCTCCAACCTTATCAAGTGGCTGTACCTGCCTGATTTTGCAATGCCACCAAACCCTATCTTCCTCATCTGTGAGCTTTTTGTCAGTTGTTTTGGCTCATGACCAAGAAGGCAAATCTATCATGCAGTAACAGTCCACTTCTTCTCTCCTCCAGACGACCACCTCCTGCTTCTGTGCTCATCTCTTCAGGGGCAGGTGTTTCAGGATGAAAACCGAGCGGCGGTGCGTCTGTTGGCTGGCGAGAATGTTGAAATCAGCCGAAGTCTAGATTCCCAGGCTCTCAGCCAATACACTACAGTCAGCAACTTCCTGCACTGCAGGTCAGAGCGTACCAGAGCAAACATGCTCTTGCTGACAAACTTAGTCCACAAAATCAGTCTATAAGACTGAACAAAGCTTGTGTTAAGCTGTTGGAGCACTTACAAGCTCTCAATTGCTATGTTTGGTTCCTGTAATCCTCAGACATTTCTGACAAGGCTCTTCTTTTCCTCACAGGTCATATCTTGACATGGTGAAAGTGTTTGCCTTCAGCTACTTCTTCTGGCTGGTGTTGAGCCTGATTTTCATCACGGGCACAACGCGCATCAACATCTTTTGCATGGGATACCTGGTGGCCTGCTTCTATTTCATGCTTTTCGGTGGAGGCTTGCTTATGCGGCCGGTGCGCTACCTCCTGAGGCTATGGGACTGGCTCATTGCCTACACATGCCTAGTGATTGCCATGAAGAACCTGCTGTCTGTGAGTTTTGGCTCGGCCTATTTGTCATTGATTTTGCATTCATTTCCAGTTGTATTTAAATTAAATCTGGTACCAGAAGCCGGCTAGATCAAATTCCAGATAAAAGCCTTTTTAATGAAGTGTAAATCTAAATAAATTGTTAATAAATTGTTTCAGTTATGTCAAATCATATGACTTATTGGTTACCCATCAGTTAAGGATTTCTTTGTTAATACAAAGGATTAAGGATAACTTAAAAATTACCGTCAGTTTTATACTTTTCAATACCAATGTAAGTTTAGTATCCTCACTATTGGCCTTATATTTGTGTCCAAAGCTGGGGTCCTGTGCTTACCTGGAAGGGCTGCTGCAGAACGGTTGCTGGCTGATACAAACATTCAGCATGTTTTGCACCATACGTGGCTATGATGTCCGTAAGTGAAGTCTTTAACATGAAAGCAACTAAAGATATAACCGAAGCGCTCAGTATACTTTGTGAAAGTTATTTTACTAACAAGAGGAGCAGCAGGTACCATAATGGCCTCTAGAGTCAGAGGTTGCAGGTTTGAAACCCACCTCGTGCTTTAGTATCCATAAGGAAGGCGCTTACCTTAAACGGCTCCAGTAAAAATTGGATAAATCAGTGTAAGTGACTTAATATTGGAGAAAAATGAGCTAATGTGAAATAACTAAATTAATACCAAGCACTTCCATTAACCAGCTTTAAGTAAAGCCTAAAAACTGACTTCATAATTGAATCAAAGCGCATTTCACTACATGGTATACTCAGTAACCATGTAAGTGACGAATAAACTCTTTTGACTCTTTGAACACTTGAATAAATTCAGCAGGCAGCAGTGAAGGCAAAACATTGTGAAAAGCTCAGTGATTCATTGAATTCAGCTGATCCTGATTTCCTCTTTCTGCAGAAAACTACACTTGTTTTTTAAAAATATGGGATACTTACAGTACCGGTAATAATTACTGTACATAAGGGAGGTAGAACAGCAATGTTATATTTTCATTTCTTTGGAGAGACTGTAAAATGTGTAATATCTTTGTAAAAAAATGAGTACAAATCACGACATGTATGTCTTATTGCAGCACACACTAATGAATCATGTGAATTACCAGCGGGAGAGGCTGGGATAATCTGGGATGCCATCTGCTTCACCTTCCTCCTGGCACAACGGAGGGTCTTCCTCAGCTATTACTTTCTTTATGTTGTATCTGACCTTAAAGCCTCCAAAATCCTGGCTTCCAGGTAAGTCTGCAAGAATGGCATCCTCACCCTTGAGTTTGCAATTGCAGGAAACCAGCAGTCTTCAGTGACTGCAAAACTCTGAGCAAATGGGTTTATTTTAAGTTCCATTAACCCACATTAATTAAAATAAACCCACAGGTCAAAAGGCTCATGTATTTGCCTGTTAGATGAATTTGGGCAGAAGTAAAAAGAAATGTTTTGCGTGACTATAAAAAAATGCAGCGCTCTGATGACAAACTTAGTGAAGCCTCATGAGGCTTCTTCATCATACTCTGGCCTTGAGCAATCCAAATCCATATTTAGATGTAAGTCCAAAAAAGAAAGTATTCTGTGGCATATTTTTTAAATAGGCCCTATAAATTAATATTTTAACAAATGTTTAAAAACTTTTCAAGCCCAGTACTGAGTATTTTGTTTTTTTCTTTATCAAGGGGGGCTGAACTATTTGAAGCAAAGGTGAAGAAAAGAGTAGCAGCCAGACTTGAGATGGAGAAAAAATCAGTAGAGACATTAAAGAAACAGTAAGACCCAAAGTATAATTTTGCTCCATAGTGAACTATGAACTATGATGTCCATCTTTGACTCATTTTGAAAGATTGTTTGTAAGGCATTAAGTGCTTTGCCATGGTCTTAACTATGCTTCTCCTGCAGGATGGAGAAGATTAAATCTAAACAAAGGAATCGTCCAGGAAAAGGAAACTCAGCAAATGAGGCAAAAGGTACCTTCGGTATTTCCCTAAAGAATGTATCTTATGATGTGAGTTATGATGATGAGCTCTCACTGCGTTGCTGAGATCTTTGTCATGTGAGGTGGACTGCATTTTTTATGCGTTGTACCTGGAGACTTCTCATTATACAAACAAATGGTACATGTCTGATAGAATGGACCTTGCAGTCTTTTCAAATGGCATATTTTTCAGGTGAGAGTGAAAAAGGTGAGAAAAGTGGTAGTGAGAATTGGTGGCAGCCTTGGGTCTCCCACCCGTCTAGTAAGTACTGCTTTCATTAGTCTCCATTGCTACCTTCTCCTAGCATTCCGGACATTTCTAAAACTCCAAGATGATGAGAGTCAGTTTGATTCATTTCAGTTTGGTTTAATTCATATTTATTTTTATAGAGTGGTGTTCTTATCAGGGTGATATAACGTACTGAACAAAGTTCCCAGGAATGGTACCGTTCAAATTTTCCTTTTTCTAATGTAATAGTTAATCATGTGAATGAGGCAGCTGGTAACTGAGAAGAGGAAAACAAAAAAATCCCAACTTTGAAGAAGGGGAAAAAATAAACTCCTGCGGTCCAAGTACCTGTTGCTGTTTCGTTGTTGTGGCAGAGGACCCGTGTGAATATGTCTAATGTAAAGGATCACTATGTCTGTCAAGACTGACCTGAGGATGTTATAAACATTATCTAGGCCCATGGTTACTCATCTGGTTGTTAGTGTTGCTGTTTAATCAGTTGTTAAGTCCCAGCCACACAGCCTGGTGGTTGTTGTAGTCTTTGGTTGCCTACAGTTGGCTGCCTGTTCAGAGGCTAGCAATACACTCAGTGCCTTTGCAAATTTTGCTGGAGGCTGGTGTTCCTGGACACCTTGGTGGAAAATAGGGAGGAAAAAAAAACTGGACAACTTGTAAATGCATCATTTGGGGTTATCTACTGAAAGACAAGATCGAGGAAATGGGTTTTGAGTCTAGTTTAAGAGCGATGACAGAAAGGCCATTTTTCACTGAAGGAGGCAGAGCTAGAGACTATTTAGGAGTCTGATGTTTAACTGCTACCCTTGCCCATCACTAGGGCTACAAGCAAGTCACCCGCGAATGTAGAGTCCAACCTGGCTTGTAGTTGTTTCAGTTAGTCGATTGCCGTCAACTTGTGTATCTGTGACACAAAGCATGTCTGTTGCAGTTACACTGTGCACACTGTTGACAGTCTTTACCATCTGCAGTGGCAAACACTGGCCTGTACTACCTCTTCGAGTCCGACAGTGAGGAGGAAGACGAGCTGTCACAGGACAAGGAAGAAGAGAAAACCCTGCCTAAAAAAAAAACTGCATTTCAGGTATGTGCACACCGCAAAGGATTGATCACTTTCTTACGTTTACATTTGTTCACTTAGCACGTGCCTTTCTCCGAAGTGATGTAGAACTGAGAGTATACAAAAGTGCATTGCACCAGACACTTTTAGAAGCAGACACTCAACTGTCAAAGCACAGCCAGCTTGCTAATACTATTGTTTTGGCCAGTGCACATTACATGAATAACCTATAGAATCAGCAGAAAACACAAAGATACTAATGATGGATGATATGATACAAGTTTGTAGAGCAGCTAGGCAAGCAGGAGAGAACTGGTTTTAAAACAGCTGTATTCTGAGACCTTTCCTAGTTGCTGAAAGGGAGTAAGCTCAGTTCTGAGGGAGAGGGCATGTTCATTGCGTCACTTTAGAGCCAAAGCTTGATGAGTTTTGCCTGTTTTACCTGCACACCAGCAGAAGAATAACCTTAATCTGTCCATGTCTTGTAGCTTGTTTATGAGGCTTGGGTTACCAGTTCTAAAGCTGCATTGAAAAGACACAGGAAAGATGAATTCAGACTCCAGAAGGAAGAGAGGAAGAGAGCACAACTTGAACTGCAGCAACAGCAGGGTGTGTACAGAGTGATATTCAGCATTTGTTCATGGATGCACAACTCCATTGTGTCTCTGCCCAAGTCTAGCTAGTCTCTGTTCCTGTTATTAACAGAATGTTTTATCTAATCCCAGATTCTTATGAAACAGAGTCAAGTGACGATGAGTTGGATCAAAGTCCTGAGGACGGTACAGAGGAAGGGGAAGGTTGGTACGAATGTGTTTCACGACAAAGCCAGACAGTCCTCTTTGAAGACTGTTAGTTCGTCGATTTCCACTGTCTCTTGTGTTTTCACAGAAAAGCCATTTCAGCGATTCTTTGACTGGGTCAGGCTTCTTTGGGTTTTTATCTTGTCACTTCTGGACGACTTGGTGGATGGACTGAATTCACTCTGCAAAGACAATCTAGATATCTCCAGAGTGCTGCGGTTTGAGAGGGCTCTTCTTAGCCAACAGCAGAAAAAGGTGGATGGTGTTTGCACAGGAGAAAGGAATGCATGCTGGCTAACTCATGATAGCTATAGTCTGCAGGAAATCTTCTAACTGTCAGAGGCTGGGTTTCCTTTTCATTATTAGGGGAAGGAGGTGTCCCAGGAAAGTGTCAAGCAATTTTACCAAAGCTGGATGTCCAGGCAGAATACCATGGTCTCCTTAGAGAGGGAGATGGAGGATCAGCTGCCCTCCTCTCCTCCTGCCATGCCATCCTCACCCCATGGCTACGCCAAGTTGAAGAATACCAGCTCAAAGATATCTTGGGGGAGTAGCGTATCCAGGTTAGCACTGCTTTACTTATTCCAGAAATGGGATAGAGGTAATGCTTAAGTGTTCTTTTTATGAATAGTAGGTTTGGGTTCTGGTCAGATCTGACCATAACTGAACTAATTACCCCAGTATAGAAGAATTTGGTAATATGTTCGCAATACTAACAAATATAACATCTGCTGGAAACGATACCTGCACAGACAAAAAAATTTTGCTGCAGAACCATTCTGAATTTCTGTGGCTTGAGTCTTGTTCCTGGATATTGCAGTATTTTTCAAAAAGAATGCCATTATGTACATTATAAACTAATGTATAGCATAGTTATGGTGTGCCTCAGACTCTCTTAAAAATGCAAAATATAGTGAAATGGTCTACTAGATGTGTGGGGAAGCTGATCTCATGACTTGTATCAAACAGCTGCATGACAGAGGAGACCATGCTAGGGTCTCGGCAGCCCACTCAAGAAGACTTGGATGAGACACTGGATCCACAACCACAGCCAGCTAATCATCTACGACATAAACTTGTAAAATCTGGAAAAATTGATCTGCCCTCATTTGATGCAGATGAGCCTTCTCTGAAGTAAGGTTGACCTGCTTTAATCTAATGAATTGGCTTTTTCCCTTCTTTGTAAGATACACTTTTGCTTTCACTGAAATATTCCCCTTTCTTTGACATTTTTATTGATTCACTGCACACTTGTCTGCTCTTTCATCAAGGATTTCAGTGGAGAGAGATGTGGAGAGTGCGGAGGATGAAGATTTAATGGTCCAAAGTGAAGAGCTGGAAGATGATGTGGAGATGAGTGCTCATAGTGGACGACTGAAGGAGCATAGTGGAGAATGCAAAGTCCATAAAGAACAACTGAAAGACCATAATGAACAGCTGGAGATTTGTTCTCAAGAGCTGGAGAACCATACTGAACATCTACAAGACCACTGTGAGGAGCTGAAGGCTGGTGTTGATGTAGTAAAGAAATGCGATGAAGATTTGGAGGACTATAAGGAAGAGCTAAGAGTCCCTCTTAAAACAGTAAAACCCCAAATCAAAGAATTAAAGGTCTGTGACAAGGAAAATAAAGAAGATGTGGGACACCAAATGGTCCAGTCATTGCATTCTTTAACATGCAGCACAGAACTGATCAAGGCAGAAGACACGCCAGAACCAGGAGTCCTCAGTCAGGAAACAAGGGCCCTCACAGCCAGTGAACTTCTCCTCAACAAGTTAGTCATATGACTTGCTCTAATATGTGCTTTGAATTTCATTTTAATTAAATTTTGGTTTCTCTAGCTCAGATTTTTTCCTTCTTTTTTCATTTTTAAGTCCTCAGTTTAAGCTGTAGCAGTTTTACTGAAATGCATAGAACATTAATATTTAAAGTTTCAAATTCATGCCAGAATTATTACCAGTATGCTCTTTGCAAAAGCTATATGCAAGCAAATAGAGGTCCTGTTAAACAAGAAACACTTCAGTGAGCAGAACTGGATCATTTGTATTAAACACACAAAACACACTTGTTGTCATCATTCAGAATTCTGTTTTTTTCCCCCCAAAATCTTACTTTCAATTCTAGAATTCAGTGTTAAAAGTGCTAAAATACATTACGCTTTCGTGATCACAGCTAGACTTTGAATATTCCGGTGTCCCTACAAATTATGGCTCTGATTTAAATTATTTTTTTTTGCTTGAAAGAATGTATTTAATCCATTGCTACTAACAAAGAACAACTTGAGAATTTGAAACAACTCAAAAAAGCTATGGGACTTTTATCAAATATGTCTGCTGATGTTTTCATGCATTCTACGAAAGACCAAGTTGATTTTAGTGCTATGTGAAGGGATCATTTTTTGCACTCTATTATCTTATGCACTTTTCATAAATTTGCTTTTATGTCTGTTCCTTACAGGATGTTTGACAATGAAGAAATTGATGAATCTGACAAGTTTTACCACTCCTTACCAAAGCTTCTGCGTCTGATGTTTGCCCTCTATAACACCATGGTGTCAAAATCGGAGTTGCTGTGTTATTTTGTGATCATACTCAACCACATGGTTTCCGCTTCTCTGTTAACACTGGTACTGCCTATCCTAATCTTCTTATGGGCCATGTTGTCTGTGCCGCGCCCAACAAAACGCTTCTGGATGACAGCCATCATCTATACAGAGGTAGGTACCTCATATCACAGTTCAATCTGAAGAGCAGATGTTTCATTTCTCATCTGTCTCAGTTTGGTTTATTAATGTCATGATAATGATAATGAAATCATTGATATGATGCCGTTATTACTATTTTTATTATTAGTAGTAATAGCAATAGTATACTTGGGATCAACAGTCCAGAGTAACGGGGAGTGTGGAAGAGAGGTGAAGAAGAGAGTGCAGGCAGGGTGGAGTGGGTGGAGAAGAGTTTCAGGAATGATTTGTGACAGAAGGGTACCAGCAAGAGTGAAAGGGAAGGTCTATAAGATGGTAGTGAGACCAGCTATGCTTTATGGGTTGGAGATGGTGGCACTGATCAAAAGACAGGAGGCAGAGATGGAGGTGGCAGAGTTAAAAATGTTAAGATTTGCATTGGGTGTGACGAGGCTGGACAGGATTAGGAATGAGTATATTAGGGGGTCAGCACAGGTTGGACGGTTTGGAGACAAAGTCAGAGAGGCGAGATTGCGTTGGTTTGGACATGTGCAGAGGAGAGATGCTGGATATATCGGGAGAAGGATGCTAGGGATGGAGCTACCAGGCAAGAGGAAGAGAGGAAGGCCTAAGAGGAGATTTATGGATGCGGTGAAGGAGGACATGCAGGTGGTGGGGGTGACGGAGAAAGATGCAGAGGACAGAAAGAAGTGGAAACAACTGATCCGCTGTGGCGACCCCTAACGGGAGCAGCCGAAAGATGAAGAAGATTAGTAATAGCAATAGTAGTAGTATTATTGTATTATTATTCAATTGCACTTTCTTAAGAAGCAATAAAAACTAAAGTTTTGGAAAATGAAAAAATATAGCTTTTTGTTTGTCTGTCTTTCAGCTAACTGTGGTCATCAAATACTTCTTCCAGTTTGGTTTTTTCCCCTGGACCACTTCTGCTTACCGTGGCATCAATGCAGATCGTCCCTTCAGCTTGCCCAACATCATTGGCGTGGAGAAAAAAGATGGCTATGTCATCTTTGATCTCCTGCAGCTTTTGGTTTTGTTTTTTCACAGATCAATACTTAAGGTACAGGTGTTTTACCAGAACACTCACAACCATGAAAATCCCCTCCAGTATTTCCAGTTTCCTTAACTTTGGTCACCTTTTGTGAAATACATGAAATACAGCTTCACATCGCATTTCTAGATGTTGGAGCTGCACCTTCCCTTGCTAGACCACTCACCATTCAGTTATAATTCTTTTGTATCTGCAGTGTCATGGTCTCTGGGACAACAAGGAAGTTGAAATGCCTGATTTCTTCAAGAAACTGAAAAGGAAAACGGAAAAAAACCGAGCAAGCAGTGGAACAAAGCGTCAACTCCCATTCATGCCGGTGGAGACATCTACAGGCTCAATGTTCCGAAGGAGGAAAATGGGCAGCAGCGTTGATGCCAACGGTGAAGGACCTTCCAACATGCACACATCCAGCATAGGCCAGTACTGACTTCATACTGTATATATGTGTATTGTTTTTCTTCCAGGCAATGAGGAGTCAAGAATGAAGAGAAGCACCAAGAAGGCCAGGCATCGGTCTAAAGTACCACAAACCACGATGAACAGACTTAAACAGAAAGTCCGAGAGAGGACGCTGGAGGTCAAAGCTGCAGCAATAGAGGCGTGAGTCCATTTTTAGACAACTCAGTTTGCCAGGCTTTGACAACAGATGTCTCTGACAGATAAATCTTGCTTTTTCAATTCCTCCACAGAGCTCTGCATATATGCTTGCCCATCAGACAGTTCTTCTACGACATCATCCACCCCGAGTACAGCCCTGTGTGTGATGTCTATGCGTTAATGTTTTTGATTGATGTTGTGAACTTCATTGTTATCATCTTTGGATACTGGGCTTTTGGGGTGAGTAGGTACAGCCACTTCTGGTCTGGGTATAAAACAAAACTGTGCATAGTAACTGAGATGAGCTCATGTGTCACAACTTGGTCCTGCAGAAGCATAGCGCTGCTGCTGACATCACAGAGTCCCTATCGGAGGATCAGGTTCCTGAGGCCTTCTTGGTGATGCTGCTCATCCAGTTTGGCACGATGGTTGTGGATCGAGCCCTTTACCTTCGTAAGACACTGCTGGGCAAATGTGTATTCCAGGTTATCCTGGTGTTTGGGATCCACTTCTGGATGTTTTTCATACTACCAGGAGTCACTGAGAGGTTAGTTTTGACTTCCTCTGTCACAATGCACATAATGTTCACCCGTTGACTCCTAACCACCCACACTCGCTTTGAGCACTAAGTCCTTTCTGGGCTTCACTAATTTCACAGGTCTCAGTAAAAACATTAACAATGCACAGAGTATGTACACAAACAGAACCATTTATCACGATAAGCCTAAAAAGGAATAAATAGGCTCCCTTTGTCTTTTACTTCTCAGGAGGTTCAACAGGAACCATGTGGCACAGCTATGGTACTTTGTGAAATGCATCTACTTTGGGCTGTCAGCCTACCAGATCAAGTGTGGATATCCCAATCGCGTTCTGGGAAACTTCTTGACCAAGAACTACAACTATGTCAACCTGTTCCTTTTTCAGGGGTAGGTGACTAGATGTGACTTCAGATTCTCCATCTGAAAGTCCAAAAGTGACCACACTAGGCCCGGAACTGTCTTGTTTTTTGCAGATTCCGCCTGATCCCCTTCCTGACAGAGCTGCGTGCTGTGATGGACTGGGTGTGGACTGACACCACTCTTAGCCTATCTAGCTGGATCTGTGTGGAAGACATATACGCCAACATATTTATTCTAAGATGCTGGAGAGAGTCTGAGAAGGTGACAAATTAATCCTGTAAAGTGAAATGCAGCTCTCATGACAGAGTTCCAGTATTGGCCCGAATAGGAGACGATCCTAACTATAGGATGACCCCCTCACTCATTTTCCAAACAAAAGGGGTTTGGAACATTATATCTTATCTTTAGAAAGAAAAATCATACTTATTTATATTTACCATATTTGAATTTTTAAGATGGTCTTTGTGGGTTTGCCACCTTCAAACATGACACTCTGTAACTTTATATTTCTTGGCTGCTTGAGAGATCACCAGTATCTTAAAATTGGCATCATAACTCCTCCGCAGTTCTTGGTTAATTTTGCCAGCTTTATTTGATCATTTCTGTAGATAATTGATGCTAGGAGATAAGTGATGCCGTTTACTGGTGTTATAATGTATATGACCTTTACAGGTCTACTACTCCTTGCATATAACCCCATCTTTTTTTAGATGCAATTCCCAGAAAAATGCCATCTTGGATTCTGACCAATATGTTATTATGGTATTATTATTTTTTAAATTATCATTTTTAGGACTATATTTTCATGACATGTATAACTATTCTGCATTTTACCCTGCTGTGTGACAGCCTGTACCTGATGAGTGTCAGCTGCTTATATTATTTACAATGAGTGAGCCATATCACCACATAAAAGCCAGGGACTTATTTTGAAATTTTGTATTTAGCATGTATTTTGGTCACTTATACCTGAAGTTGTGAAAGAAATACCCACGCACCATTGAATACTAATAGGGAATACCGCATACAAGGAAGGAACAAAGTCTGTGACATGTGGCTTTTCTGTGTTTGCTTGTCCAGAAATATCCTCAACCCCCAGGACAAAAGAAGAAGAAGGTTGTGAAGTATGGCATGGGTGGCTTCATCATCTTTGCACTCATCTGCATTGTTTGGTTCCCACTTCTTTTCATGTCCTTGGCTAAGTCTGTGGCTGGAGTGACCAATCAGCCACTTGACGTATCAATTCAGCTCAGCATAGCAGGATATGAGGTGAGATTCTCTGAATCTGCTGTAGTGACATATTTCAAGGCCAGATCTTTTTTAACCATTAGACACCAAGATGGATGCAGGCTAACACTTTTTGACATTTTTCGATAGCCACTGTTCACCATGAGTGCCCAGGAGCAAAACCTGGTTCCCCTGTCCCAGTCAGCCTACAACAAGCTGACCAATCAATACGCCACATATCCAGTAAGAATATATTCCATCCTTTGGCACTATGCACTCTAACACTGTGAAACCAAAGGTCTTCAGCAGCTTGCTGTTCCCAATCGTACTCACATGAATTTATCTTACTCAAATCCAATGCGAGATGTATTGAGTATTTCACTGACATTGATTGTTTTATTCCTAGTCTGCGATGCAGTTCATCGTAAATTATGTCGCTGAGGATGTAGTTACAGCAAAGATCAAGAGCGATGCCAGTTTGGTGTGGAGCATCAGCCCTGCCAACCGCCTGGCCATGATAGAGGAGCTTGCACAGTCCTCCCATGTGTACATCACCTTGCGCTGGTCCCTCATCAGGTGCAATCCTTTCCCTACAAGTGTCCGAAACAAAATGGCAAACTGTTGTGTAGAAGACAAATTTCAGTTAAAGAATTAAGGTGGTGTTAATGCTTAGGTGAAAATTACAGTATGAGTGAGGCATATGAACTGCTTAAGTGCTCCTTGCTGTGAATAATAAGCATGTCTGTGTATAAATGTGTGCATCCTACCAGGAATGCCTCTATTGCAGTGAATGCAGAAACAGCAGGAGAGCGAACTGTAAAGTATGAGGATAAGAAAATGATAGCTGAGATTGTGAACGTGCTCAAAGGGGATCGTACTGAGTCTGTGTGAGTATCTACATCACAGAATAAACATTCATATATTGCTAAAAAATCCAGTTGTGATCCTGAGACCTATCCAGGCCCGACTGTAAATTCTACAATTTTGTTTGCACTTAGAGTCATCCAGTCGCTGCTTCCCAAATACATCAGGGGTCCATCAGGGCCAGAGGCCAAGGTAGCCCACCGACTGGAAATTGGTAAGGACTAAATTAGTGTTGCCCAAGCACACATTTGTTTCTTTTTAGCATATGAATGTAGATGTGGAGTGCATTTATCACAACACTGCTAGAAATTTGTATTATTGCTTGAGTAAAAGTCAGTTGGTATCATCAGAGAGTAGGTTAACATGTTAAAAAAATCCTGCTTTTTGCTTTGATCTCTGTCACCCTTTTATCACACGCAGAGGACCCTGAGCGTTTGGAGAGTCTGGCTCTCTTTCGTCCGCTGGCTATCAAACTGCAGCAGGGCAACGGCAGTGCAGAAACTCAGTGGTGGGTTGTGCAAGAGTGTCTCCCAAGCCAGCCACAGACAAGCTGCCACAGTATTGAGATTGTCATCTTCAATGATAAAGTCAGCCCCCCCAGTCTGGGTTTCCTGGCCGGATATGGGTAAGAAATGAGATTCTTGTCTATTTTATTACATAAAACATGGATCAAAAATTGTGGCTACAAATTGATATAAAGTTGGGCCCCTACTTTTTAATTTTTGATCAAAAACCATTTTTAACAGCATTTCATGATTATTTTTTTCATAAAAAAGGTATCTGGCACACTGATTTAATTCACATACCAAAGCTTCACCTAATGCACTGACAGTTGTTAATAGAGTTGCCTTAAATTCTTCAAAAGAGTGACGAGAGTTCAAAAAGAAGCCAAGGGAAGGTGAACAAGGTACAGATGAGCCTATGGCTTCTACATCTACTTGTTCTGAGCATTCACTTAAGTACCGCATCCTGTAACTCCGTGCAATACTTCAGGTTCCGCTTCTGTGTGCAAGTGTCAGGTTGATCCACTGTTGTTTGTGCATTAAGGTAAATAACACAATACAACATACATATTTCATAGTTTATAAGTATAGGACCAAATATATTGTGAAAAGTTCATCTCTGTCACTTCAGAAACATAAACTGGCTTCTAACCTTACAAACATTAACCTTGTAACTTAATTTGTTTTTAAATCCAATGCCACTTTTATCAATTTATTCATTGGTTACGTTCTAGAATTAGAATAGAATTATAAATTTAAAACTTGTATTATTTATTGTATTTTTATTTATGTATTTTTGTGAACTTCATTAATATATAAATGAATAAAAATTTTACATCATTATGAACTTAGCCAAAAAATGTGAGACATTGCTCATGTTGTTAATCATGCTCAATCCTTGTGAACATCCTGACATGATGCCGTAAACACCATGAAAATGAGCTGAACTAAGCTGTTCCCACATAATTCTGTTTGTGTGCCAATTTAGTGTAATGCATTTACAAGGTTACAGTGAACAATTTATTAAGTCAGATAGATTTCAAATCATTTCACTTTATTTTAGTGTATCCAACTTTCTAATCTAATTTATTCAAGAAGTTTTTACAAATGATCAGAATTCAAAAATTCAAGGCAATAAGTAAAGTTAGTAAAAACAATCACAATCCCTTTTCAATTATAATAAACCTGAAATAAGCATGTTTTATATACAGAAATAGATATTTATGAAAACAGTTTAATTCTTTTTAGCGAGCAGCTAGTTAGTCCCCAGGGGAGTCTTCACAAACAGATAAAAGACTAACAGAAGTTTCATGTTCAGTCTTGCCTTTATCTTAATTACAGTCATTTTTCTGTTTACTGCTTTTTGCTTTCTCTGGGATTCTCTGCCAGCATTGTGGGACTTTACATGTCCGTGGTGCTAGTGATTGGGAAGTTTGTGCGGGAGTTTTTCAATGGAATCTCACGCTCCATAATGTTTGAAGAACTGCCATGTGTGGACCGGATCCTGAAACTGTGCACTGACATCTTTGTGGTGCGTGAGACTGGAGAGATGGAGCTGGAGGAACAGCTCTTTGCCAAACTCATCTTCTTGTACCGTTCTCCCGAAACTATGATCAAGATGACTCGTGAAAAGG
Organism: Heterotis niloticus; assembly: GCA_018136845.1. Taxonomy (NCBI): domain Eukaryota; kingdom Metazoa; phylum Chordata; class Actinopteri; order Osteoglossiformes; family Osteoglossidae; genus Heterotis; species Heterotis niloticus. The sequence continues at coordinate 6,786,716 of CM030898.1, forward strand.
AAAGCAATTGACTTATCTGACACCGAAATTTGGTGTCAGTTTTAACATTACATCAGAACCATCAGAATATTTGACTGAACTCTGAAATATAAAATTTTCCTCTTCTACATATGGAAAGACATCAGAAAATTAACTGTCTCACCACTGAACAGAAGTGTCCATATCTTTCAAAATAAAGGGTATGTACATTTTTTAAATACTGAAAGCGAATACAAGGACTGTCCGGGAGCCCTCCTGGATTTACTGGGAGACAGCAGCTACTTTAAAATGTATTCACTGGACTCCACATGACAAACAAACAGCCCAGACTTGCTCACTGTGTAAAGCTGCACATGAAGAGAGAACACCATCATGACAGCTGCATAAATCTCCAAGGACTTTTTCCAGTGTAAACTACTTGCATCCCCTTATGACAGCATAATGTATGTTAACACTAGAACATGAAATAAAAATGAACATATTTTTAATATTTTAAAACTGAGCATTTACACATACTGTTGAAAGTTCTGTATGTGATTTTATGCATATATTTGTAGAAGACAATGTACTAGTATCTGTTACATCTATTAATTTAAATGACACAAATACCATAATTCGTGTTATAATCTTTTCACAAAAACCAGTATTTTAACAAAAAAATGAGAACAAGTGCTGTTGTAATGTAATATCAGAACAATGCAACAAAATCTAGTCTTCTCATTTTTGCTGTTTCAACCTTTTTCAATTAATTTATTATGTAGCCTACAAAGTAAGTTAAAATCTCTCATATAAAGTTAAAATTTTGTTTACTAATGCTTTTATAACACAAGTGTGTCTATATTCCGTTTGTTTTCCATAATACAATAAAAAGGTACTTTATAAAATTTGAACTGACCAGTGACATTGTCATCTGTATGGCCAACAGTATGTGGACACACAAATACCAAATCCATATGTGCTTGAGAAACATTTAAATTTAAAACTATGGAGTTGTTGCCCTCTTTGCTGCTACAACAGTTCCCACTCTTCTGGAAAGCCTTTCCACCCGATTTTGGGAATTTGTGGCCATTCAGCCAGAAGATCATCAGTGAGGTCAGGCACTGATGTTGGGCGGCCTGGTTCTCAGTTGGCGGTCCAGTTCATCCCAAAGGTGTTCAGTGGGTTTGAGGTCAGGACTCTGTGCAGGCCATTCAAGTTCTTCTTAAATAAACTATTTATGGATCTTGCTTTGCATGCAGTGGCACTGTCATGCTGAAACAGAAAAGGCTTCTCTCCAAACTGTAACCAAAAAGTTGGAAATCCACAATTCTGAATGTCAGTGTATGGTGTATCCTTAAGATTTCCCTTCACTAAAATTAAGGGATGAAGCTCAAACCATGAAAAATGGCCCCAGACCAGTATTCCTCCACCACCAAACTTTAAAGTTGGCACTATGCATTCAGGCAGGTAGTGTTCTCCTGGCATCCACCAAACCCACATTCATCCATCAGACTGCCGGAGAGTGAGGTATGAATTATCACTCCAGAGATTGTCTTTCCACTGCTCCAGAGTCCAATGGTGGCATGCTTTACAGAACTCTTGAAATTGTGCATGGTGATTTTGGGCTTTGTGCTCAGCTGCTTGGACATAGAAACCCAGTTCTTGTGCTGACATTGCTTCCAGAGGCAGTTTGAAACTTTGCAACCAATGATAGATGATTTTACACACAATATGCTTCAGCAGTCACCAGTCTCATTCTGCGAGCTTGTGTGACCTAGTATCACCTTATGGTTGAGCTGTTGTTGCTCCTAGATGTTTCCACTTTACAATAATAGAACTAACAGTTGACCATGGCAGGTTTACCAGGGCAGAAATTTGACAAACTTGTTTGTTAGAATAGTGCCATTTTATGCCAGTGGCACCTTAAAAGTCACTGAGCTCTTTCGAACAACCCATTCTATTTTAAACGTCTGTCTGAGGACACTGCGTTGCTGTATGCCAAACCTATTACCGGTAATTCGAAGGGGGCGACCACATACTTTTGGCCATGTAGTGTACCTGTACTACAGGTATTTGCAGAGTGTTTGTCACAGACAAATGTGGTTTCATTAGGTAATACTTTCTGAACACCAGTGCAAAAGTACACTGCACCAAAATAGCATCAGAGATCCATTTGAGATAATTTTGCATCCTTTATATCCTTTTTATCCTGCCATTATGCCCTAGACACTTGCAGGCATCTTATGGAAAATTTTCCAAAAGGTGTATAGACGCCACATATACGAAAAATATGCACGCAAAGCACAAGTGGAAAGAGTGTGATTTTAAGAATGCCCAAGAATAATCGCACACACTGTACTGTATACTTCACAGAGAAAAACAACACTGTAACATCTTGTGACATTTTTCACTTTTTAAACAATTCATACAAAACGCAAGACACATATAACCCCGCGCTGTAAACAAGACCACGATGACTGAAAACATTTTACAACACTTATTTCAAATAGCCATACCTCCCATGTCGCTCCTGCGCGCATTACTTCCGGGTCAATGTAATGTGCGCGAACTAGCCCGAGACCGCGGGTCACGGCGTAACCAATGAGAAAGCGGCAGGGGTCCGCTGTAGCCAACCAGAAAGCTGCGGCACATTTAAAAGGGAGGATGACGGACAGCTTCTCTTTTCAAGCGCATTAAATTCTCGTCCTGCTGTCAATCTAATCGCGGTTCCGGTCGTGGTCGTCTGAGGTTAAGCGTTCTGTTAGTGAGTGCAAGCCAACGTTAAAAATTTGTTCGTTATTAATCTCTTAGGTTTTAAGGTTGGATAAAGATGTGAGATTTTGCATATTTTTAGGTGCATGGAGGCTGGGATATTGAGGACGTCCCAAAAATCTGAGCATGAAAAGGTAATCTTTCTGATGCTTGGCATCAATGGAGAAAATAAGGCTGCTTTGATAAATACAATTTATTTGTTCCTTCTCTGTGATGCGAAAGTCTTAGCAGTTGCCAGTTTGATTGTTGTCCGGTGTATACTGTGTAGTTTCATTCTTGTATCCTAAGGCTCCTTTTCATTGTATTTAGCTGTTACACCTTTTAAGTTTACCTTCTGTAGCTATTAGTATGAGCAGATAAACTACTGTGCATGTTCTTTTCATTTTCAGCCTAATGAGGGACCCAAAAGGGTTCCTGCTCCCCAAAAACCTTCAGGCTCTGTCCTGACTCCCTCTCAGCATGTTTTTGGTCTGCCCAGTGAACCACAGCAGATTCAGAAGCTTGTAAGCCAACAGAAACTGCCATCTCAGGGTCCTTATTTGCAGTCAAAGCCACCTACTGATCAGAATGTCCCATCAAGTGTCTCTGTACCTAGCAAAGCTGTGCTTTTTGAATCGTTGGATCCATCAAAGAAGGAGAAAAGTACAAGTAAGCATCTACAGGAAGCCTCCATTTACAGACAACAGCTCTACCTGTTGCCCTCTTAAGTATAATGTCTCATTTTTTTGAGGGCTTAACTGCATTTTAGAGCTCACAGACTTTTAAAATTATGAAAAAGTTGTCTGAAGGTTTTTTTTTTTTTTTTTTTTTTTTTTTCCCTCCCCTTTCCCCCCCCCATCATTTTGTAAGGTAAACCTGGAGTACTGGAGTTCACTTACTCAAAGTAAGTGGCAATGATGCCTGAACTTATACAAGTACTTGTTTAATAGATTGCTGTGAACAACCACAGAGTCTGCAAGTGTGATCAAGCTTCCTTGGTGCAGGATACTATACTTGACTATTATTGTTAGTGGAGAAATTGTCCTATTACTTTGAGTGACAGTTACTTATACATATCTGCTGCTCTTGTTTCTGTGATCTGTTTTTGTATAGAATGCATTATTTAAGTTTCTGTTTCTGCCAAGAACAGTGATCTGCAAATATGCCAACTTTTGAATTGTGGAATGATGTGATACAGTTTTCAATCAAATGACTTGTTTTGCTAGGAAAGGATGGACCCTAGAGAACTTTGATATTGGTCGACCTTTAGGAAAAGGGAAGTTTGGAAATGTCTACTTGGCTAGGGAGCGCCAGACTAAATTCATCTTGGCTTTGAAAGTTCTCTTTAAGAAACAGCTAGAAAAAGCTGGAGTAGAGCATCAGCTCAGGAGAGAAGTTGAGATCCAGTCTCACCTCAGGTATATAAAATAGTTTTGTTTATGGGGCAAATTGGGGATACAGATATCTCACAGCTTGCTAACCAGTTTTCCCTTCTCATCCTTTTCAGGCACCCTAATATCTTGCGCCTGTATGGTTATTTCCATGATGCATCCCGTGTTTACCTCATATTGGAATTCGCTCCCAAAGGCGAGCTGTACAGTGAGCTGCAACGCTGTGGCCGCTTTGATAATCAAAGGACTGCCACGGTAAAGGCTACGTCATTTCCCCTGTTGCGTGTGTTTAATTTTACCTGTTAAAGTTGTCTTTTTACTAAAGACAAAAGGTGTCTGCAGGTAAGGATAAGTACTGCTTATCCTGTTTCCTTCCCCCCACGTAGTACATTACAGAACTTGCAGATGCCCTTCACTACTGTCACTCCAAAAAGGTCATCCATAGAGACATCAAGCCAGAAAATCTTCTCCTAGGTGCTAATGGGGAGCTGAAAATTGCAGATTTTGGTTGGTCAGTGCACACTCCCTCCTCAAGGTACACTTTCTGAATTTGTATATCTGGTGCATACTGTAAACTAACTTTACCTCAGTCAACCTAAGTGATTCAGATGCATCTGCTTCTGCATTTTGTTTAGGCGGTCCACCCTATGTGGAACTCTAGATTACCTTCCTCCAGAGATGATTGAGGGGAGAACTCATGATGAGAAAGTTGATCTGTGGAGTTTGGGGGTCCTTGTTTATGAGTTTCTGGTTGGGAAGCCTCCATTTGAGTCAAAAGGCCATGAAGAGACCTACCGTAGGATCTCCAAAGTAAGAGAGACTGCATTACAGATAAAAATTTGCTTTCCAAATGTCCATGCAGAGCATGTCAAAGTAACCTTTGCTGTCATTATAAATTGCTGAAACCCAAGAACTGTTTGCCCTACTTGCTTTCTCTAGGTTTGTCTCTGCATGACAGGTCTTGGCTTTTGGTTTTAATACAGGTAGAGTTCAGTTACCCATCTCATGTCAGCCCTGGAAGCAGAGATCTGATTGGCAAACTGCTGAAACACAATCCACTCCACCGGCTTCCCCTTTTGGATGTACTCTCCCACCCATGGGTGGTACAGTATTCTGTGAAAACCCTGCAAAATTCTCAAGCACTGAGATCAAGAAGTGAAGATGCATCTGCCTAGGTGTAAAGTGATATGGTGAGTTAAGGCTGTGTTTACTGAGCATCATTTGAAACTTTGTACCCAGGGAAAATCAAGGCCTTGTCACTTCGTAATACCTCTGTCACTGTTTCAACTTTCCCTTTTTAGATTTGTTACTGTATTTCCTTGTGAATTTAATTGTTTAATTTGAGTAACATTTTTACAATACTAAATCAATAAACATTGTATATTCTGCAAACTTGTATTAATTACTGCTCCAGCATTTGCCATAGCACTAAGATCAAATATTGAAAATTGTTAGAACGTAGGCAGATTTTAATAACAAAATGGAGGTGGAATCTTATGAAAAATGATTCAGTTTGCAGTTTTATATCTTTCACCAGGAACTTGTCTCTTAGTAGCTTTATGGTTCTGGAGGTGAAATTGCAGCATCTGTGGCCATCACCACAAATCCCTGTAGGGGATAATGGGGTGATTACATTTCAGCTGTACTGAACAAAATGTGAAATGGTTTCCACATTCATTGCAGTTTTGTGCTGACAGTGATGTTACTCACCTTATTCACCTTGAGAATAGAATGGGCCAGCTGGATGTTTTTGATGGCTGGTAAATCAAGGCCAGCCTTCAGTTTTGCTGGAAAATAAAAATTAGAGCCACACTTTAACAAAGGATTTGAATATAATTTTTTTTAAAAGTTTAATAATGCAGACATTGCAGTTTTTCCTTGTATTTTTAATACAGAAAGAACTTACCATTAACCTTAGTCAGGAGAACCATCTTGATTCCTGCTAACAATGTTGTCTTCAGGGATTCAGTCTGAAAATGGAAACTATACTTTGATAAACGAGTAAATAATTTATTAAATATGGTGCTTCCTGGTTTTTTTTTTTTTTTTTTACTTTTAAGCTGGTGTTTATCTAAGTTTATAGATCAGAGGAGCTGTACTTTAAACATGTACATATACTGACTTCACATTCATTTAAAAATGTATTAAACTACTAAAATGGATCAACCTTCATTCAGGAGTTCATGACAGTTCATGGTTTCTCAATAGATGAAAATACTGTATGTAGATGGTAAAATGAATTGATGAAAGAATGTTGGTTAATGTTATAACAAATTGGTTTTCTAAAGCAAGTTTAATTAGGCATATTAAATTTGAGGAATACTGACCCAGTAATCTGAAATTGAACTATCTCAGGCATGAATTGGCTGAGCCTTACCATATACTTACTGGCTCTAAGACATCAACAGTGGAACTAATAGTTTTTGTTGAGCATAATGGGAGCAGTGACATGTATTTGTTGCCACCAGTGCAAAGGGTTCATACCTGAAAACTTCCAATCTCGCTTGATCCCAGAGTTAATGTAAAACTGCGGAGGTAAATTCAGCATTAAAATGCAGCCTTAGACACACTCACGCCAAATAAACTGTTAGATGCAACTCACTTAGTTAACATCACCGATCCCTTCAGTTTTTCTTCTGCAATAAAGAAATTCCCACTCAAACCAGCGTTCTGGTGGAGAAAGATTAAAGTTCAGTTTCGCAAAGACTTCTAACAAATTGTATTTACATCACATTTTAGCAGGTTTTTCTTTTCAAAGTGATGTACCTCTAACTGACATTTCTACTCATACTGATCTGCAAATGTTATACTGTTATACCAGTAGCTTTTCTTTTATATACAGTAGTAGGGCTGAGCATATAGATTTTACATGTGATCACTGTTAAATTTTCTTTAAAAAAAAAAAAAAAAATCTAAAGGAAAAATGGCTTTGCAGTTACCTGTTAATTTTAAATCAGTATGCCTTTGCCAATAATAAAAACAAACCCAACTTTCATTAAATGTCTAGCTGAATTTCTCTGTAGTGAGACCTTATTAAATAAAAACAATTTGAAATGGTTTGTAGGATTTCTTTCTACAGTATATGCTACAGCAGTACACCGGTATATCAGAGGGGCCTCAACTTCTGGGCTGTGGTTGCGTATAGGTCTGTTTGATTTGTTTACCCAATAAAAAAGTAAAACCACTTCAGAAGTATGAAGTGGTTTTACTTTTTTTATTGGGTAAACAAATCATATACATATTATGTCCATATTTGCACTGAGGATGCCTGGAAACAAAACTTTTCATGGGGACAGTACTACTATGCTTTGTTGTTCACCCATGACAAATCTTTGAAGTATAGAATTGCAATGCAATAAATTTGGCTCTGTTTAACTGTGTTTTTTTTTTCTTCCCTAATTCAGTTCACATGAGATGCTTCTTCTAAACTGGTGTTTTGTATAAATAAGCATATCATTTTAGGTAGTTTAGTATAATATACTGTATCTAGCATTGTGCTGTAACTTCTATAAAAGCACCAAGTAAATGCAAAATACTAAATTCCAGCTAAGCTGCTGATACTCACCATGTCCAGTCTGAATAATGGAGTCAGGGTGGAGTTAGGTTGAATACAGTATGCTTTAGAAGAACCAGAGATACCAAATGTGACATTATCTGATTGAAAAGAGATCTTTGGTGCATCCATGCTGTACACTTGAAGTAGAACAAGCAAGTTTGGGAACATCTTGGGAAGCTGCAGAAGAAAGAAAGGCTGCTTTAGTTTGTGTGTGCTATATCACAGCGGACAGAACTAATAAAAGTAAGTTATGCTTTATATGTATACATAGGTGATCTGGAGCTATTTATTCCTAGTAGCATAATAGATGCTGATGCTAAAGGTAGAGATTAGTGTAAAAATATAAAAAAAATTGTATCCATGAACTCACCTGGGGAATGAAAGTCCCAAGGCTGGTGGTGTTGAGGTGGATGGGTGAAAATTTGGGAATCTGAATGGGTAAAACAATAAAGGCTTAAGCATGTTGGTAATATGCTTATAAATTTTATGTTGAAAGTTTTATATTGAAAGAAATATATCATGTAGCTATACTGGAAGTTTACAAAATTTTATATTGTTAATTGTGCAGTGCAAAAAGTTCATATTTTGTCATCATAACCAAAAAAATTCATTTAAAGCATATTGCTTTAGCCACCAGTAATGATTTTTTCCACTATTATATTTGTTCACCCAGTTTGATGTATCTTGTGCTGTACTATGGTATGTATTAGTAAATTTGGGACATAAGTTTCTTAATGTTATGTAATTGATTTCTGTAAACTTACCATGTCATCTGTGACGTTGATTTGCAGTAGGCCTGCAGAGTAGTAGGCGTACAGGGCAGAGTTGATGGAGAACTCAGACAAGCCAAAAGCCAGCATGAATCCCGCTGGCTGGGGAAGCTCAAATGATCCAGCGGAGAAGGGAGGCTCTGTGTGATTTATATTGTAGAACTCACCCTGGCATAGACACGAGAAGCTTGGTGCTTTAATTTTATAGTACATCTTTACAGGACAACTACATTGTCATTATTAAAAATTTTTCATTTTTAAGTTCCTTTGTACAGACAGTGCTTGTCCACCTCAGTTTCAATCTTATGGAGCTAGCTGAGTTCTTGCCCAGGTCAAATCAAAAACCATTGAGACATAAAGATAAACACCACTTAAATATTATATAACCCCAAACTGTACAGCATTACTCCTTATAGTCACTGCATCCTGTCCTCACCCCCTCAGCTCTCCCTGTTACCAGTTTGGGTCACATTCTTTTCAGCAAAGGAAACAAAAAGGTTTGATGCGTGTGCCATTTTATACATCACCAAAATGTGTTACCTTTAAATTTGTTCACTTTATTACGTATGTATGTTTCAGTGAGAAGGCATGTCAGTATGCAAATAAAGCGTGAGGCAAACTATGGTTCACCAGTCATATCCAGCATACCAGCCAATTTAAACTGGGCCCTAATGTCAAAAATAAATGTATTAATATTTGCCTTGCTTTATTCCACCTTTCTTTGGTGTCTGTTTTTCTTACAGTTCATTAACTTTGCTGTAAAATTGTGCCTGAACATTGCACCAATACGACTGACTGGTTCAAGTGGGCCCATCGTACTCTGAGGGGAAAGTGAGTAAAGAAGGGGAACACTGATAGTGATTAAATAATGGACTGCGGAATACTTTTTCGTAGATGTCTGAAGAAAAGCTACTGTAATATTGGTTCAAAGAATACAGTATCAGTTGACATTTTACTACCAAACTGTACTTGTAATCTGTCATAAGTGGGCTAATACTGCTTCCAAAGTAGATGCTAATTTATACTCACAGAAGAACATTTTTCTGCCATTCCACTATCCAAGAAGCCAGTAGAAAGGCCAGCTACTTGTTCGCTCAAATGAATTGCCCTCTGTTGAATTTTACACATATATAGGACATACACTATCTCTGATAGCAGTCTAAAATTTTTAAATATTACATGGTCCTTGCAAAAAAGTTTGCCCACCCCCAGTATAGAGTGTGTGCAGAGTCTACATTCATGTTTGTTTTGAGCAAGTACCTTAAAATCCAGCTCCATGTCAGAGCTCTGCACAATGGGCGAGCTGAGAAGAGGAACCTCCAAGACCAGGTTTTGGTTTACTCGGAAGGAAACTAGGGAACAAAGACGCCAATACTCACCAAAAATACACTCACAAGCAAACACTGTCTTCCTTATGGTCTCCTTGTTTATAATAAACTTGCACTGTACCTGGCATTTGTGATAGGCCGTTCTCCACAGTCTCAACAAACTGATCAGTTGTTGGGCAAATCTGGACAAAGAGATAACGTTAATAAATACAGCTTTTCATAATCTTTAGAATGCTTCTGAAGAAATTACAGACTCTTTAGAAGACTATACTTAAACTACAGAAGTAAATGTAGAGTTAAAATCATTTACCCGTTTTTGAATTTCTTCCATTATGTGCCCTTTAAAATAAGTCACAAAGCTTTGGAAGATCCAGCTGTAGAGAAAGTCTTAATAAGTACAATTTTACTTGTAAGTGTTAGAGGCAACTATGAAAATTTTAAGTATTTCATTATATAATTTTGATTATTAATTTTATAGATTAAATTTTTAAAAATTAAATACATATTGAATTAACAGCTTTGATTGAACTTCCTTAGGAAGGGTAGAGTAAGCCTTGGCCTTGTGTGCTTTACCTGGCTCCACCATGAAAGTATATGTCTATCCCACCAATGTGGGAATCACACTGCTGGCTGCTCACATTCAGTTGACCATGATCATCACTTCCCAGCTGGAGCAGTAAGGATATTCCCATGTTTAGCACAGTTAAGTCAAAAGTGCCGCCATCATTTCTGCAAAGTGGCCAGAAGGAAATCAATGGTCTTGTCTCTCAGAAAACATTAACGGAGCTCCAAACCTGCTGTCTCTTGTTGTCCTACTTGAGGAGAAACTGAGATACTCACATGAAGGAGTAATGTGTATGCCATTCCCCATGCAGGGCGATGCTAAGACCATCCATCCCAGCTTTAATTCCTGTGCCCTCAGAGAAGGTCACGGTGGGCTCCGGTATGTTGACCTTTGCTACACTCATACTGCAGAAGACAGGTTTCAGCATGAGTGTCAGCTCAGCATAAAAATGATTTTAATTTTAATTTCTTCCCCACTGACAAAGCTCTTATAATGGTTACTGTGCCTCTGTTAATCTACAGTATAATAATCATATAAACAATTACAGTTTATTCTACAACAGGAAGGAAGTCAGAAAAACATCGCACTAAAAACCCCAGATTTGCTTTTTCTTATTACATTTTGCATTTTGCTAAGTAAAAAATGTTTATGTACCCTGTCAGCGTATAGTGCACGGATCCCAGCAGGCCAATGCTGATTTCACCATCAACCTCTGGGATAGGTATGCTGCCTATCTTCTCCTGCAGGAAGACCAATCCCGCACGGGATGCTAGCAGAGCAGGAAAGGTCACACAGGTCATTACATGTCACCACACCACCTCTCTCATCTCAGGAGCTGAAAGGACTCTCATCACTTATTTAAACAGGAAAAAAAATCTGCTTCCTCAGTGGAGAAATGTGCGCAAGTGTGCTGTAGTTTTGATAGTAAAAAGCAAGGTTATTTGTTCTCCTTACCATACTGAAGTCCTTTATCTGTGAGAACAACTTTAAAGCCAGGATTGACAGTTAGAACCTGAGGTAGCAGAGTCAGGAGCACAACCAGGATGCAGCACATTGTGAGCAGCCACACCGACCTGCAGAAAAATCCAGTAATGCTTACAACAACAATCACATAGATCTCAAAGTAGCAGACTCAAGTCAGTCAAATGTAACCCAGCAGATAGGTCTATAAAAGGCAGGTCTCCTTTCTGCTGCTGAAAGAAAACTATGCTTAATAAAAAAAGGTGCGTTCAAGTGTAAAGTTGGTTTCACTTCTTTCATTTTCTCTGACTGGTTAAACCTGATGTGAAACAGGAAATAGATTTCTATGATCAGGCCTCAGGCACATGGGCGTATCAGTACTGGCTACAAACAGCACTGATACCACTAGAAACTGCAGACGTGCAGTTTGTGTTGGCTTCTTCCTTCGTTCCAAAACAGAAGTGAAATTACTGATAACTGCTTCTGCAAATGACAGTAGATTATTGCCTTGTTTTAGCTTTCAGAATTAATGTGCTTCAGCTAACAAAAACTGTCAGAAGAATAGGACTCACACCTGCAGTTATGCCAAATTTCAGGTGCACCACATATGTACTATATTCTTGACATGATCGAATGGTCAGGTGATCTGTCTTAAAAGGCTGAAAGACCAAGATTAAATTGCTGTTTTAGGCATGATGAAGTATACAAACCGTTTTATTTTTATTGTTTAAAGAGGCTTTATTTTCGTAAAGAAGTTTTATTTTACTTGATGCAATAAATACAATAGTCAGGCAACTAAATAGCACAGTGCCTGCTCTTCTACTGCAGAATAATAAACATTTGCAGTTAACATCTATATCAAAGTTTATAAAGTTAATTAATGTAACAATAAAAAGCTGCACAAATTTGCGCAGCCGCGTGACTACCAAGATAATCTCTGGATAGCGTTTCAGCAAAAATTCAAGAAACAAAATCCATCTTCAGAAAATTGTTTTTTCTTTTTTTTCAAATTTGTTGTTATACATTTGTATATGCAGTCCACAGTTGACACCAAAATTCAGAATCTTGACAAAAAAGATTACCTGTGTTTGAGAGCCTGGTCAAGTCTCTGCTGAAACTGCACTGATGTGATTCTTGCGATTAAATCACACTTCTGCTTGAATCAAACACTTTCTGTTTCCTGTTCCTGGTAAAACCTCACATGACAAACCTTTCAGAAAAGATATACTTGATAAAATAAACTAAATGAGATGTGGAAAATAGTCTTTATAAGACATTAAACTGAAAATAACATTTTGCCCTACACACACTTTGAAGAGTTGCTTTTATGTTTGCTGCAGGAAAATAGGTACAGTAAAAAATACCATGTTTCATAAATGGGCAAATCACTGTAAATCTGATTACTTAACACTGTAAATCACCTTAGTCAAAGCAGACAAGAGACCAGTAGACGAATCGCTGCAGTACTCCACCGCTGTACCTGACACACATTATTCTCAGAGCCTACATTATAAATCATAAGAGAATTACAATTTTATACGCAGAGGTCATACTTGTTTTTTAAATTAGAACCAAGAAACCGACACGTTTCAAAAGAAGCAGCTCTGTTATATGAATTTGCAAGAACTTGGTACATGGAATATTATCCACTTTTGAAAGGTACTACAGAAGGCTCATCCTGTGTTTTAAAAAAAGCTGTGTTTTTGGCATTTGTCTGCAACTGGGGATTCATACAAAGCGACATCTTAATCTACTTCTGGTCAGAGATGAATATTTTTAGAGGATTTCTTTAGTACAAAGAATATAAAAGCAAACACATATATTAACCTGAAAGTGCACTCAGTACTCCATTGAGTATATTACTACTACAACCCCAAATCAGAAAAAGTTGAGACAGAACAGAAAATGCAAATTTAAAAAACGCAGTGAATCTTACATTTACTTTGACTTTTATGTCATTGCAGACAGCATGAACCCAAGAAATGTCGTGTTTTGTCTCGTCAACTAACATTTCATTTGTTAACATACATCCATTCCTGCATTTCAGGCCTGCAAGACATTCCAAAAAAGTTGGGAGGCAATAAAATAAAAGTCAAAGTAAATGTAAGAATCACTGCATTTTTTTTTTTTTTTGCATTTTTCATACTGTCCCAACTTTTTCTGATTTTGGGTTATATTTTTTTGGCCCTGAAAATACCTAATGAGTTATAATACCACTAGTTTTGCAATGCTACAGCTGGAGAATCAGACACTGCGGACGCGGGTGGCTGTGACGGACTGTGAACTGGAACCATACCATACCCCTTATACCACAATGACAAAAACCTACAACTCCTATTAACATTGTTATGAACTGGCTATTAACTTTTTACAGAACGCCCAGGAGGGGTGGGCTTCCACTGGCACACGGACCCCCAGAGGTTTTTTTCTCTTATTCTCTAGTAGAAAGGAGTTTTTTGTTTTCCTCTCTTGCATGGCCAGATACCAACTGTACATGAATACTACCCTTGACATGTCTGTTCAATTCTCGGTGTCACTGCAGTGAGAAGAGCGCTATATAAAAATTAAATTAAATTGAACCGAGTGCTTGTAAGTACACTTAAACCTCATCTGTTTTGTTAGCACAAGTCATTGCTTAAAGTCAAGTTCTCCGGCCGTACTTTGTCATTTCTCCTTTTAATGCCTGTGTATTTTGTTTTATTGTATAATATCAAATGTCATTTTTACTGCCCACCATGACTTCATTTTTCACAGCCATATATGACAATATCTACATTAACAGTAAAAGTAATTTATGAATGAGGTTTTTTGATCAAACAGCTAGTAAGTGGTAGCATTTATCAAACTGTTTTTGAGTGAAATACTACATTTATACCACATTAAAGTAAAATGTGTTATCTGAGGACATATTACAAAGTTGAAGAATACCTGTTCTTGTGTGCCTGTGAAGTGAAGTTGACTATTTATGCCTCTCTACTTGCTGAGCCATTCTGGTGTTTTTGCTTTGTGCTTTGTGTTATTGTCCTGCTTATTACTGACAGACTCCTCATTCTGAAGGTGGCATGTTGGATTGTGTAAGTATTAAATCCATTATTTTAGACCAAGTTCCACTTTCGTCTGATCATATCACACACCCAAGATATATTTGAAGAGTTTCATGAGATGACCTTTCCTCAAGCTGCAGGACTCATCATATGACTTTTCTTGTGCAGTGGCTTCCGTCTTGCATCTATGTCAATAACACAGTGCTTCTGCAGTAGTGTTAACATATTAAAGTTGCCAGAGGGTTATAAATACTTACTTTGATGGTATGGCCTATTCATAACTGTGTGCTAGAGATTATTCTAAACCACTGGAAATTCCCCATCTCAATAACTTTAAAACTGAGGCTTTGGTATGACACATTTTGAACTTCAAACATTGTCAAACAAAAAACCAGAGTACCTTTCAATAGGGAAGTGAAATCTTAGTTATATTTGGATCATAAATGTCACATATTTTTGCTTCCCTAGAGTATTTTGCGATTTGTGTTGAAAACGTATGTGCAGGGGAGATGTATGTGATTTCTCATGGGTTTTTATTACCAAACAAAATTGTTATTGGTCTGAATGGTAGTTTAGCCATCTCTAGTTATGCATTGCTGTATTGCTAAACACTGGTGTTTGCAGTACAACTAATTTTTAAAGCATATTTTTCAGTTTAATACAGTTATTAAAATGGCGTGAAACGATGAACGACCAAAATAGAAATTTCGTAAATCATGATGCAAGGAATACAAGACACTGCAGTATGATGAACAAACGCTTGTTTTGGGAGAATAGCTCTTAGTAGGTGCAGTTGACAGTGAACTATAGGAGTTTTACTGTTTATTCTTCTACATATTTTTTCCCACAAATTCGGCCGCACAATCACATTTTTTCCTCTCCCTGAACTGCGAAACGCAACCGTGTCTGAATGCGGCTCATCCAACAGCGGAACGTTTGCCCCGGGTCTCTTTTCTGCCGCACGGACACATTTGCGAGTTACACGCGTTCGCTATGACCGCCAAAGGTGCGAGTAACGTGTATTCGTTTCAAGACTACAGATCGGTACCCGATCAAATTCACGAGATCCGTCCTGAATGTTTAAGTCCCTCTCCGGCTCCGATAATAATTGACAACGGCTCCTTCCAGACGCGGGCCGGCTGGGCTTGCGGGGCCAGCGATGCCTGCGCGCCGATTCTGCAGTTCAGGTCGGTGGCGGCGCGGAGTCGCGGGGCAGCGCGCGGCGACACGCAGATCGGCAACGACATCGCGAACGTGGAGCCGCTGCGGTGGCTTCTTAAAAGCCAGTTCGACCGCAACGTGGTGGTCAACTTCGACATCCAAGAACTCATGTTGGACTATGTCTTCATGCACCTCGGAATCGGCACCGAGGTCGGTTGCACAATTGCAGAATGATCCTGCGTGCCCACTACTGCTTGTTTATTATTATTATTATTATTATTATTATTATTAGACGGTGATGCTGGTAATATCCATGTACCAAGGCTATGACACCTGTAGGACGTACCCCAGAAACCTTAAGGATTCAGTCCCCTAGACTCTGTGCCACCTATTGGTTGTACAGACAAGTAATGGATCCTCAACCACTAACTTCCTTCAGTATCTGAGCTTGTAACCCACCGCAGCAAACAAAAGCAGTGCAACAGCCTTTTGTGTTGCTATACTGGAAGCTGAACCTGTCCTTCTCTTCGTGTTTGCAGGGGAGAATACAACACCCTGTGGTGCTCACGGAGGCGCCATGCAACCCGCTGCACTGTCGGCAGATGATGTCCGAGCTGCTGTTCGAGTGCTACGGGGTGCCGCACGTGTCCTATGGCGTGGACGGTCTCTACAGCTTCTACTACAACAACAACCGACGTGGCCTCTCACCCTCAACCACAGGCTTGGTCATCTCCTCTGGCTACCACTGCTCTCACATATTGCCCGTCGTAAACGGCAGGTAGACGGCAGACCTTTATTCCATTTTCTGACGCTTTTCTCCAAAGCGAATGTTAAGTTGCTTACAGTGATTTAGCTACTTTTACAGATGGTTCATTTCAGGGTAGGTACCCTTCTCAAGGGTGCTGCCACAGGAGATGGCATTTAAGCCTGAATCCAAGTACAAGGCAGCAGCTTCAGGCACTATACCACCTGCTACCCCATTTAATAACATATTTTTGTTTGAAACACTCAGAATTTTAAGTGTAAAGTTTCAGCATTGGCATATAAGGTGAAAAATAGTGTTTGGATTTCTGCAGCACTGTTGCTTGTCATTTCAGCATAGCACTATTTGTAAACTTTAAACACACTTCAGCTTAGTGTATTAGGGAAGCATTTTTTTTCTTTTTCGTCTGACAGGGACCAAATTTTTTCAGTTTTATTTACATATTTTCTTATAAAGTAGTGATGCAAAACTTTATATTTAGGCTTGACGCAGGAAACTGTAAACGTGTCAACATCGGGGGAAGCCATGCTGCCTCATACCTGCAGCGTCTGCTTCAGCTGAAGTACCCTGGACACGCGGCGGCGATAACACTGAGTCGAATGGAGGAGCTCCTACACGAGCACAGCTACATCGCCCTTGACTACCAGCAAGGTCAGCATGCACTGAAATTTGGTATCACACTAGAGACTGCATGAGTTACAGCTGCATTTCACACGTTTCAAAATTTTCTTTCATTAACTGCTAGAGCAAGACTAACAGTGGGGGAAGAGAATCTGGATAAACTATCTGCCTCCAGTAACTATGTGTCTTCTACTTATCCATTCATTGTTGATAACAGCTTGTCCAATGCAGTCACAGTGGTACAGGGCCTGTCCTAGAAGCACAGGGCAAGACACAGCCTGGACAGGATGCCTGTCCATTGCAGGACAGTTACACAAACAGTTGTTCACTAACACAGTCCCAGTGGGTAATTTAGGGTCACCAGTCCACCTCAAACGCATGTCTTTGTATGGGAGAAAACCGGATCACCCGGAGGAAACCCAAATGAATGTTGAAATATTGTGTGACATCCATGTGGTATTCAAACCCTCATCTGAAACCACAGCTCAGATGCTGTGAGGCCCCACCACCACCTGCGGTGTCTCTGTGCTGCCCTGTGTTTCTTGTAGTATCAGTGAACTTAGAGCGATTCAGATGTGGCTGCTTTGTTCCATTGTATTTTCAGAGTTGGAGAAATGGCGCAGTGCAGAGTTCTACGAGCAGGAGGTTCACCGCATACAGCTCCCCTTCTCCGCCAAAGTGCTCGGAGGCCCCCTCAGTGCCGAGGAGCGGCAGGAGAGACGTGCTCAGCAGTTGCGCCGACTGCAGGAGATGAATGCTCGACGGCGAGAGGAAAAACTGCAGCAGGACCAGGAGAAGCTGGACAAGCTGTTGGCGGTGCAGGCAAGACTGAAACATTCCTGGACGCCCAGTGCACAGGACACTGTCGACCCACAACACCTCACATCACTCACCTACAACCCATCACAAAGTTGCAGCACATTGAAGATTGGAACATGGCTGCAATTTAATTAAAAGTTAGACAGTAATAAAATATTTCTAACATTTGCTTTTCACATGCTTTTGCACTCATCAAACATGGACTTTCATTTTCTTTGTTCTTAGGAGTTGTTGGAAGATGGCCTGTTTGAACAGTTCCACAAGAGTCTGATGGAGCTGAACATGGACTCAGCAGAGGAACTGCAGTCCTATATCTGCAAACTGAGCTTAGCTGTGGAGCAGGGCAAGCAACGGATCTTGCAGAGTGAGGTAAGTTGGACTGTAGAGGTGTAGGTTGAGCATCTGGAACTCAATGATTGATTCAGAAGTTACAGGACCCAGAAACACAACTTGATTGACAGAGAAAAGTAAGGAGCCAGGGCCAAAGGAGGTGACTGGTTTATAAGAAGAAATAAGCTGAACTCCTAAGGACAAGTGACCTGGAGAAGAAAGGGCCAGAAGCAGCTTGTAAGAATGTTGTGGCGAATGATAGAGGCAGAACTGTCACAGCAGAGTATTGTGAGGGGCTACAGCAAACAGCAGATGTGAATGATGGCTTCTTTTTGGCAGATCTCAGAGCTGGAGCAACCCCTCGATGAGGCCGACAACAGCGCAGAAATTGATCCAGACTACAGCGAGGACACGGACGGAGAGAAAGCAGCCAGCATAGCACAGGTGACACACTCTACACTGAACATGATAATTTTATTATCTTATGGGAAATGTTGGAGGATGCTGAGGAACATCATGTAAATCAAATTTAGTCAGTACCCCTACAGTATATCCTAGTATCGCAGCGTAATTGGTTCCTAGAAACTCAGATATTGGGAAGCTTTTTCCTTTATTTCTTATGAGGAAAATTATAAATCATTTCAGGCTCATCAAAGAAATGCCAATTAGTTTCCAAAGATATCCCTAAGACTCTAAAATACCTGTTTTAGCATGATAAAGAACTTTTTAAAAACAAATGATCTAATCATACAGTTAATAAGGATTTGTGTGTTTATATGGTTACTTTTTTCTGTTTAGTGTCATGCATTATATCAGGAGTTTGAGTATTGGGATATAGGTATAGTTTATATGAAATGTTTCTTAAATGTGGAAGGGATATTTTGATGGAGGAAACTTAAAGCTGTTTAAAGGTTGTGAAAACATAGCATTTATGTACTGATTTTGCCATTTTTCAGCCCACCTTCAACATGGCCGAATACCACCAGCTGTTTGTTGGCACGGAAAGGCTCCGCGTTCCGGAGATCATGTTCCAGCCCTCGCTGATCGGGGACGAGCAGATGGGTTTTACAGAGGTGCTGCAGTATGTGCTAGACAGGTCAGGAACCATCTTTTGTTTGACATGTTTGATTCTTGCTTACTTGGCTTTTTATTAGTTAAAAACACAGACACTCATACATGTAAGTACACGTATATGTAAAAGGGTAAGCAAATGGTTCTGTTGCTACTACAGGTACAGTCTGGAGCAACAGGAGGCGCTGGTGCGCAATGTTTTGCTGACTGGAGGAAACATGCTGTATCCAGGAATGAAGGAGCGGGTGGAAAGGGAACTGTTGGCCATGAGGCCCTTCCAGTCCCACTTTCAGGTATGGCAGCTGGGTCCAGTACTCAGCTTACATAAAGCCTTGTTACAGCTGAAAAAAGTTTTGCTTTATCCTATTCTCTCTGTTCTGTTTTGATTTCCGATGTGCAGTTCTTCTCCAATAGTTCTGCTTCTGTGAATGTTTGTCTGGTGCCTCCCAGGTTGAGATTGCATCAAAGCCTGCTGTGGATGCCTGGTGTGGTGCATGTGAGTGGGCCTTGCAGAACGCCCCTGGTGGCTCGGGCTGGATCAGTCGACAAGACTATGAAGAGAAGGGGGGCGAGTACCTGAGTGAACACTGCACTTCAAACGTCTTCATGCCCATAAGGATAGTGAAGCCTCCCCCCAAGGCACCTGAAGCTCCCACAGCCCCTGCTTCTGTCCCTACAGTCACAGATACACTAGCAGCTTCAGCAGTCCTAGCCCAAACATGATGTCATTTCTACTGGTTGCACAAAGACCTGCTCCATACCGCTCCTCTGACTTAATTTCTGCCTGCCCACTCTTCCGATTTAACTCTTCACAGATAACAGACATGGCTTGCGACTGGAGATTTGCACAGATGATCATGAACAGTGTTTGTGTGTGTTTGTATTGTATGCAACTTGCTTTTTATATTTGACTTTGTAAATATTAAATAGGTTAAGTGAAAACCTTGACTCTGTTTTCCATTGGTTCCTTTTTTGAAACATTCTGTTATATTTAGCAAGGTTTCTGCTGTTTTTTCATTTGTTTAGGTGCTAGGGTGTTCTTTGTCTTCCTTGATTACCACTAGTGCTATACTTATCTACCTACCTAGACATAAAACATAAAAGTCCTCTGAGGCAAGATGTTGGGAAAGGTGCTGTACAAATATAAAAGTTGAAAGTGAAATTAGATGGGGAAGTAGCTAGTATTTTGCTGTCCATTTAGAATAATACCAAAAATGCTTAAGGACATTTTGAGATGGGAATACTCTTGCACAGGAGAGTAGCAATGGTAAGCGTAAAGAGGGCACACCTCATAACTATGAGATTTTATGACTATTGCTGCTTTCATTTTTGGTCTACATATTTATTTGGAAAGCATCATTGTGTCATACCTGATTCCTAGGCAACCACTGACATGGTCATTTTCAAGATAAGGAGATACATAGGTATTGCTATTGCTTTCTTTCAGCTTGTTCTTTCCTTAGAGGGCTGCAAACTTCCATAAAGAAGAACATGCAAACTCCACGCACACCCAAGCTGGGCTTGAACCCTACATTAGGTAAGCAGCTTAGAGGTACCAGCTTACTCCACTGTGCCACCACATCCTCTATACATGTAGTTAGATATTTTACTTCTTACAATACTTAAGATGCAGCTCTGTTTATTAATTACATAAATATGTATATCAACCATTATTTTTCAGGGTCATCGAAATTTAACAATATTTCAGTGATGTTACATTTACTAAAATACAAGTATTTTAAGATTCAGTGTAAATGGAAATGTTTCACTATTTCTGTTTTACAAAGAGGTGCCACCGGATGGCGCTGTTTGCCAAAGGATGATTTTGTCAGGCATCCAAAATTTCTTCTGATTGTCTGTAATGAAATGCTCATAACGTTACCATCCATTTTCAAATAGCCACTTATCCAAGCTGGATCTCAGCGGTTGCCTGGAGGAAGGCCGGGTGCACCAGACGGGGACCAGACGGGATGCCAGCCCATCACTGCACATTCGTCCATGTGCGCATTCACTTAGACAGTCATGCATTGGGTGATTTTGTAGCAGTAATTCATCTAATTTAATGGTGTCAGAGGCGATGTGCATCCAGATTCTCTCTAATTTTGCCAGCATAATGTCTGCAGCGCGCACATTGTTTTTATTGCTGTATCATGATGGATCGCATTCTGGTAATAAAACTGATGTTACTATATATTTTTGTACAGAAGACTATTAGTGCTACATTAAAACCTCAAAGCCATTCATGGATGCCACATTTTGTAAAAGTGTTAATGAGCTCCATCAATCTTCATGGCTTGAATGGACCCTGGTGTAAAAACAATAATTGAACTTTGTGAAAAAAATAATAGAAATAATTATCGCTAACTTCCCTCATTGCAGGACTATATTTTAGGCAGAAACCATGAGCTTTAGGGTGTTAATGTGTTGCAGAAATATGAAGAAGATATCTCATGTGCATGTCTGACCGCTTTACTACCTGCCAAGGTATTTAGTATTTGGGAAGTTTACATTAACTCACAGTCTGCCTTATGTGGTCGTGGAATGGCTGGTTTATTAGGTATAAAAAAAGACTATAAAACACTAAGTCTGTGTAGATGAAGCCTAGGCTGCAGAGGGAGGATGCAGATGCAAGGAAATTAAAAGTGCAAAAAAATATTAGCAGTATACATTTTTAGTTATAAAAAAGTGAAGAGTATCACTTAATAATGGCCTTCAGCTTAAGTGATTCCACACAGTGGTCAAACATAGAGGTGAAATGTCATTCACCTTTATGCTGTGATTTGTGATGAGCTGTTTCTGGTCATGGTGTTCCAAAATGAGGCATCCACTGGATCAGGTTTTGGTAGACCTTGTGGTTTCCAAACTGTGAAATAACGACAATTTGCTGTCGACCCTGGGTTCATGTGACACCAGTTGCTTAAAATGATGCAGGATGGAAAGGAACAGAGCTGCAGCTCAGTCCCTCTTCCTCTACAATATAAAGTCTTGTTTCCCACTGCATCTAGCTTGCATTGATTATCCACAGGAAATCTGAGCCTGGTTTTCACCATTATATGCACAAACAAAAGAAATAATACTTCTCAGCTGTGAACACAAAAGCAGAATTTCTGGGTATATAGAAGCAGAACAAAAACCCCCAGGTTTGAGGTTCTCTGTGTTTTCCAAACTGAATGTCCCTTGTTAACTGAATGTACCTCCTGGACAAGGTGCAACTATAGATGTCTTAGGACAGAGAGATGGGCAGGGTACGCAAATTTCCACTTAGGACAGGACACACCTCTCGTGTGTTGGTATCAGGAGCTTTCGATGGGAAAACAAGGAGGCACATGAAGACAGGAAAAATCACATCAGAACACAGCAACAGAAATACGCAAAATCAACCACGGAACCGTGGTCTACTTGTTCCACATGCTGGGAGATTTCATCTAACAAATGCATTTGCTCTGATCATTACCAGAATTCAGCAAGGAAATGTGGTATCCTGAGACTTCTTTGGACAAATATTGATAAGCCATGGAAGGTCTGTATCAAGCTCTTTGAATTTTCATTGCGCCAAACAAAGAAAAGAAAATGGCTTCTCAGCTTTTCTTCTTTGCACGAGGCAGGTGTGCTCATCTGCCTGCACACAACTGTGGTTGGACTCAAGTGAGAGCCCTTCCTGGCTGTTGGGTAGAGCAACCTTTCAGTGAACCCCTGACTACTAGTCTGTACCTGTGAGCCTCAAGGGCCACTATATTTCATGGCTTAAGCCACTGCAGTATCTCTCCCCATGCTAGCGGCTTACATTTCCCGTACAGTATGGCCCCCAGACATGAGGGACACTTATGATGGACAGCATGTTAGCCAGCTCATGGGCTGCGGTTTAGCTTGAGAAAAGTAATGGGTTCCAGACTGAACCAGAATAAAGACATTGCTGGTATAATTTATGGAAAGACTCATAGGGATGAGAAGTATCAATCAGCCATTGTTTGCGCCCTATCCAGTAGCACGACAACTTACTACTATTTAATAGGATGGGTTGTTTAGCACAGCTTTATGATGCAGATCATAGCATAATTATAACTGAATTTGAAATCATGTCAACTAGTCAGGTCATGAAGCTTTGAAAAACATTGATTTATAAAGAATTTATTAAATGTTTTTGCTCAAGTTGTGTTGACTGTTTACTTGCATCGTGATGAAATAAAATGCACTCTATGTGTGAATTGTCCAGTTAGTTGGTGGTATTGATCTTTAAAGGTTATAAGAACTTCCTTGCTTCCTGTCACCGTGCTGTTTTTTGTGATAAACGGACTAGTGTCTGGTCTCCATTTTCCTTTTCTTCTCTAAAACCTTGAAAATGTTCTTCACATTCAGGTATCCTCATTCCTCACCTTACCTATAACAATCTCCTTAATGAATATCAGTCTGCGTTCGAGACCAGATGTTCCATTCCAAGAGTCCAAGAGCTGCCTCCCTCTTTTCACTTCTCGTCCTTCTTCATGCTTCCGCAGTATTTAACACAACTAACCAGCAGATCCTGCTTACATTATTAGAACAATTCATAATCAGAGAACTGAAAAGGTTTGAATCTTCTTGGTCAGGTTGATCATACCAGGTGGTTTGCCTCCACTCCTTCTTTTTTCTTCAGTCTCTAGCCTAGTGTTGCTCAGGGTTTAGTGCTGGGCCCCTTACTGCTCCTCAGTTACACCACTTTCCTTGGCTCTCCGAATGCCTCTTCTGGCTTCTCCAACCAATCCTATACACAAATATGTACTGTAACTATTCCTATCTTTTTTCCCTAGCTGGCACAGATACAGTGCACCCTCTTTCACTGCATCATGTCTTCTGGCAACTTTGCCTAGATGACTGATCACCATCTGCGACTGAACCTTTTTAAATCTGAAATACTCCATCCATCTGCTGTGAACTCCCTGTCAAACAGGACAACTCTCTCATTTCATCCACTTTATTAGTCAGGAGCTTAGGTATAACAACTGGCTCAAGACTCTGCATCTCTGTGCACACTGAAGGTATAACCTCATCTTCCAGACAGCTCTTCAGCAACATTTGTAGAAGCTACTTGTATCTCACATCAGACTCCACTCTGCTTTTGTACAGTTTACGGGAATATCGCCTACGTTTACATTTCAAAATCAAAGGCTCATAGGTTTTCTGCTTTAATCCTAATGTAGTGGAGCAAACTCCCTCTCAGAACTGCTGAAGCCAGTGTTCAAGAGGGATCTCAAACATATCTCTTGCAGACCCCTTTCTCTCTTGATCTCATGATACCTTTGTAATTTAGCCTGACACCATGTAGGACTATTGCCTACATTTCTGGCTATTTAAATTGCAATTCTATAAACAGATACACTATATGGTCAAAAGTATGTGGACACCTGAGCATCACAGCCATATGCGCTTGTTGAACATCCCTTTCCAAACCCTTGGGCATGAATATGGAGGTGCCTCCACCCCCTTGCTGCTATGACAGCCTCCACTCTTCTGGGAAGGATTTCTACCAGATTTTGGAGCGTGGCTGTGGGAATTTGTGCTCATTCAGCCACAAGAGCATCAGTGAAGTTGGGTAAGAAGGACTGGCATTCTTGCTCATCCTAAAGGTTGGGGTTGGGGTTTAGGTCAGGGTTCTGTGCAGCCACTCAAGTTCTTCCACACCAATCTGGTCAAACTGTGTGTTTATGGAGCCCCTTTTGTGCATGGGGGCACAGTTATGCCAGAGCAGCAAAGGAGCTTCTTCCCCAAACTGTAGCCACAAGGCAAGAAGCACAGAGTTGTCTAGAATGTGTTTGTATGCTGCTAGGTACAGCTGACATAGCTCAGGTCAGTCAGTGTGGTCAGTCAGTTCCACATATTTTTGGCTATACAGTGTTCTTGAATTATATGCACCAGCAAACTGGACATGCGTTTTGTTAACCATGTGTCTCTAAAGATATTTGTCTGTATATGCCTCATTTGTAAGCTCCAGATTATACATCACTGGCATGTGTTGGTACTTTTGGGATTTGCTGAATAACTACATACACTTCATGTCAGTTTTTTCAGCGGTATGTTTTGAGTTGTATTAGAGCCTAACTCAGCAGTAAAAGTAGTGTTGGAGATATGCATGCTTGAAAGGAAGGGTAATTGTACATAGCTTGTGCCATTTATGTGCTTAGCAAACAATATTATCTAAAATAACGTTTCTGGCCCTTTTACAACTTAAAGTCTTCAACTGCAGTTCAAGTGAGCTAGCATGGTTACACATACAATGATAGTTTGCCTCCAGGGATCTGCTCATTCTGTAATTACAGCAGGATCTGCTGCACAAGCTACCAGAGAGCCTTGCTTAGGGCTGGCTTACCAAGATTTTGTAAATTTATGTGTTGCAAGTTGATCCATTCATACATCCTTTATTGTTAACCGCTTATTTTTGAGCAGGGTTGCAGCAGCCAAGAGCTTATGTTGTAAATCTGGCACTAAACTTCTCCTCCACAGAAAAGAAATTATTTAACTTTTAACATTTGATGTTAACCTGCATTAAATTTCTTTTAAGGCCCTTTCAGTTAATTTCTACATCCCTTCTGCTAGAAACGAAGAATGGTCTCCTCCTAGCTGGCTGTCAGAGAGAGAGCCAAAGCCAGGACTGTCACAAGGCCTACAAGCATCTCCATTACCTCAGCCATGAAGAGGCCGGCTGAGTTTAATTGTGGCCCTGACGTCAAAAAGGTGAGCAGACCAAATTCACTGTCACCCCCTGCATGTAAAACTCTTCTTCAGAACCATGAAGGAATATCTAATAAAGCCATGAAGGAACAAGAGAAATATTAAAAAGATGAATGTCAAAGGTGCCTTTCTCTTTGTCTTCGGTGATGAGCTCAGTACACAATGAAATGATCTCATTACAGAGTGGCTCTAAATTTAAACCATTCGTAGAGGGAGGTGGACTATAAAAGGCAGATATATTTTAACAATCCCCTCATATTTATTTCTTTGAATCCTTCATATTTTCTTGGCACTTGTAATGTCACCGTCCTCCCTGTTCATTTCCCCCATACTTACTCAAGGACCTTCAGCAATTTCCTGTGCCCTCACAGCTTGAACACTCATCCTTAGCCACCACACACATACAGTGTGAACAAACACATGTATGCAAACTTTTGTTTCAGTGCTGCAGTAATATCGTTTTGCAGTGCAACATGTATGTAAATGGAACGTAGGCAACATATAGTTATTAACTGCAAAATACATGTAAAGAAATATGCCATGAAATGATGAGTGTTTAGCAGAAATATAAAAATGTCCCAAGAATAGAATCCAACAGACTTGGAACTTCCACAAATTAGCTTGCAAATGTCTCTTGATCCAACATCTAAGAAGGTCATGGAGATTAATTTTTTTTTTATATTTTTGAAGCTACCAAGTAACCGATGGCAACTAGACTGGGGATTATGACCTATCTGTGCTGTGAAACAATACAGTGCTGTCCAAAGAGCATCACTGCACATCGCTCCACGACACAGGGCCAACAGTCTGAGGACTGTCAAGTGGTCAGTTCTCTGCAAGTGAACAATAGCAAGTGATAAACAAGACTAGAATAAGAGACGATTCCTCTCCATATTAATTTGGAATGTTTACGTGTTCAAAAGCAATTTCGTATGCACCAACATTTCGGCATCTATCAGGGTCACCAATGAGAATGGCGCAGGTTCGGTGGTTATGCTTCAAAAGAATCCCTCTTTCCATGCCACCAAGGAGCAGGAAAACATGCCAGGGTTGCTACAGCAATTGTCTATTGTAGCCCCAGCGAGGCCTGGGCCAAGTTTGTGGTCCTTCCAGCTTCACTCCTCATTAATAAGGTTGAGCAGAGCTGTCCCTAGAACCGGCCTTGCAGAACACTGGATCATTGTGCTGCTCCCTCCACGGCAAGCAGTCCCACCCTCACGGGGACACAAGGGAATGGCACGGAGGCTTGATGTTAATGTAAACACAGAACTTGAATGTGAATGTTTTTGGAGAGAAATTCAAAAGGCATTTGGCAGAATATGAGTCGGGGAACCGCTGTATGAAGCTAAGTTTGTGGGAGGATAAAGAAAGCAGGGGGCAGGAAGAGAGAATTCAGCAGGAATGGAGAGGTTTTTCCTGGGTGCTCTTATATAGACATCTACAACCTTCTGTGTCCCAAACTGTAGTGAATTTCCTACTGTAACAATACTAATACTAATACTAATTTGGCTGCAGATATGGTTGTGGATTTAATGTGGTTTCTATGGGTTTTTTCTCCTGAATCTGGATTCCTCCCACAGTCCAAATGCTTGTGTTTCAGGTGGACTAGACAATCAAAGTTCTCTATAGGTGACTCTGAACTCTAATAATAATAATAATAATAATAATAATAATAATAATAATAATAATAATAATAGCTTGCATTACACGGCTTAAAAAGAAACAAGCAGCAAAATTAAAAGCAGCCAAATTGCCCGGATTAAAACAGGTGTAAGGCAAACATCTTCAGTGTTTTAGTTTTATGTGCAGTGGCCGAAATATACAGCATATTTTACTTTATATCCAGTTTCCAAATGATGTTTTGTTGCGATGTTCAATTACTATAAGTAAGGTTACTGTAGAACACAGCATGCTAACATTTTAAGAATTGCCGCAGCTCGGTGCTTAAGTCGGACAGACGACCCGGTTCCTCCGCTTGCAGCCACGGCGCTCCGTACGTGCAGAGCGTCCATCTCGGGAGGCCACGTTGCTCTTATGGGGGATTAGGGGCAAAGAGGGACGTGGCCCCCTCCCGGACCGAAGCCAGCTGCCCTCCCTGCTGACCCGCACCTCCCCACCCCCGTCAGTCCGGCGGCCCCGCAACAGGTTCCTCCCGAAGCGCGGACACATTTTGACGTGACAGCCGCACCGTCCATGCTGGCACCGTGAGCGCCGCAGTTAGACAGCGACTTCAATTTAAACCGTTAGTTTAGATCATTTTTTTTATTCTTGCTTGCAGGCTGGGGCAGGAAAACAGAGCTTTTTTAAGCAACCGGGGGGCGTGAATTCACTCTGACAAAATGATTCGCAGAATGATCGAACAGGCAAGGAAACATCCGGCTGTAAGTTTTGCTCCTTTATTTCACTTCTTCGCGCTTTCTGTCGCTCGCCGCAGCGTGGGACTTTTCTCTTTGTTTCATCGGGTTGCCACCTTGTTGGCAAAATAACTTCATCTGCAAACCCGAATAATTTCCAGCACAGCCTATTTTTTTATATGTGGTTGCACCTCAGCTGACAGTGCAGTTTTCCTCTTTTTTTGTTCTTCCTGATGTAAAGCGCATTGTAGTGTATTTAGGTGTTTTTCCGCGTCTTTTGGGGAAAAACACCTAAAACGACTTATTGTGAACTCGCTCAAATTATACAGATCTGATGCTTAGATTTAACAGTGAGCGACAAAAGAAAAAAGAGGGGGGAAAAAAGTACATTTTGCAGTGAACGTGAACGTTTGCTTACATTTACCGAACAAACTAAATATATTTAAAGCAGTGCGCGGACGCGAGCATTACTGTTGCTAGAAATAAGAAAAAGTGCGAGCGTACTTTTTCTGTGCACGCTTCATGCACGCAGTTGCTTGTGCTTATTTTACAGATGTTGCTAGAAATAAGGAAAAGTAAGAACACGGAGTTCGTGTCAGGGATTTTGCTTTAAAAATAGAGCGCTTTGCGCCCGCGGATGAGGAGCGGGGCGCAGGTGTCGCTTTGACAAGATGGGGGGCGACACCACGGGGCCCTGCGGCTGGCGGGCGAGCACACGAACAGACATCCGTGGCTTCGCTTTGCAGGAAACCTTTAGACGCGTTTATCGCCCCGTCTATTCTGATTTAATCTCATTTTACATCTAATTCGGTTCGGGTCCGAGCCTTTGGTGTCCCGTCCCGCCGCGGCTTAGGGCTCCGGTTAACGGGCCTCGCAGAGGCTCAGCTTAGGAGGCTCATCCGAGAAACGCATCTCAGTCCCTGCCTGCTTTCACCGAAACACCTTGTGCTCATTTTACATATGGAACCCAGCTCATAAATACGAGTCTATGTTTATTTATCTACATGCTTTTAAAGTGTACGTTTTTGCTTAATCTTAACATAGCATTGCATGTATGAAGCGTGCATTGAAGCTACTGCGCCAATGCAGTTTCTTGTTTCTGCCCCTGCAGGTGCATCTGCAGTCACAAACCTAACTTATATTTTAACTTCCATTTAATCATATATTCCAGATGTTTACCACAACTGACGGAAATGGGAATAATATATTTCTGAGGTGTATTGAATTATTTATACCAATGAATAGGACACATTTCAGTTTAAAATGTATGTAAATATTTCTTCACCCCACTGCTTTTTGGTGGAGTTTTGAGTCTGAAGATTGTTAGTGATAATATTTGCCATTGTAAGTGTAAAACTGGAATGGTTTGCCGATGCTGATGCTTTTATTGGTCTGCAAGTAGGTAACAAACAAGGCTTGGAACAGGTACGGTGCATTATTCGTCTTTCATGTTGGGTTCAGTTAGACAGACTAGATAATGGCAGCTATTTAGTCAGCAAGTGTTTGCCGGCTTTAGCTGGCAGTTCAAATTTCACGGTCCGTCTTCAAGCAGCAGTTCTGTTATATTCACCCGAGTTCCCCCCGACTCTGGGCAGCCAGTGAGAGAAGAGAGAGAAAGAGAGCGATGCACGCTGCCGTACATAACAGATTCACGTGTTCTAAAGGACTCGAATCACACATCCGCGTTTGCCTACGGTGGGATGTGCAACGCCAGGGAAGTTACAGCTTTATTAGATATCGCTGGACCAAAAATGTCAGAAGCAGTGCTCTGAGGAAATATACAGAAACTTTGTGGGGACAAAACAGGCTTTAACTTTGAGCCGTTTATGGTGAATACAATCACGGCGACAGAAGTACACATAAAGGACTTCCAAGGGTGCAGAGATCATCTGTGTGCTCCAAGCAGCAGGCAGAACGTTGTCCTTCATCCTAAAGTTAAATTATTGTGCAGCACTTCTTTGTTTCCTCTGACAGCTTTACTCTGCTGAAGCATCGTGTTAACAAGACATCACAATAGTTAAGTGCAGCTCCATTGCCCCAGCAGTGGCCTAAACTAATCCGGTCAGCTGTTCTAAAAAAAATCTAAACGGATTATTTACAGAAATGAGGGAAGGTAACTAGAGCAAAAGGGAAATAGTTCTGCCTGTAAGCATTAGTGCTGCTCAAGGAATTAGGAAACAAAATAGTCACACAGGGAAAAAACACGTTTGATAGTTTGGTGTCTGACCTTTTACTCCTGCCCCATTAAAGCTTTGTGGAAAGGATCGCCTTCCAAAAATGCGGTAAAGAACCTTGGTGCAAATGGTGACAATAGAGCACAGCTTATTTCACAGACCAGGTAATTTCCCAGTAAACCAGGTGTGAAAGGGACTTTCTGTTCTTCTCATTGCATCTCCAGTGTGTTAAAACACCCTATCATCTTTGATTCTTCCAGCTCATTCCCCAGTTTGTCTTCTTGGTAATGGGAATGGGCGGGGCCTCCCTCTATCTCATCCGCCTGGCCAAGGGCCCACATGTTAGGTAAGGATTAAATAGGATGTTGATAATCTGCCACAGCAACATGCAAGCATGCAGATCCTCAGGCACACTGCAAGAGGTAACCACACACCTGCTGACAAATGGACATTATTAACACAGTCAGAACCGCACGTGGCAAACTGAGACGCCAAAATTTTGCAATGCATGGAGTCCATGTCATAGGTGTGATGCTGCCTTGTGCTGATGTATGCGTTTATACCTGAGAGCACAGCAAAGCAGTGTGTCTGTGTAAAATGTGTCCTGGAGAATTAGGCTCAGATGATGAATTATGGATGTCTGCCAAGACAATCCACGTCATGTCTTCTGTCCTTCTCTGTCCTGCTGGGACCTGACTGACCTACATCCTGCCAGCTGGAACCATAAAGGCAACCCAGAGCCCTGGAACCAGGTCAGCCCTACCTACCAGTACAAGGTAAGCTTGTCTAGCTCAGCAGTCCATAGTCTGTTCCTTTTAACAGCTGTGCTGGACTGGAATTAAATTCATTCTTACAGCATCAAACACATATGTGTCTGCATTAGGCAAAATGTCTTTTCAAGTGCTTCCGTTGTTGTGTATTGTACACAACATTTGTCCATGCTTTGGGTATTTGCATATGATTACGTTTATATATCTACGCAATGGTGAAAACACTGTATGAAGGCAGACTTAATTTGTGAAACAAACTGGGAAAGACAAATAATACCATCAAGTCTGAAATAAAACCCATTAAGACTCAAAATACACAGAAGGAAAAGACAGAATGTGTCATCTGTCCCAGAACAACAGGGACCAACAATATTTGTAAACAACGGATTTATTGCCACTGTTTGGCTTAACTGTTTATAACTATGTATCCCCGCTTCTCCAGTTTGTGGCCATTGAGACTGACTACAAGAATCTGAAGAAGGAAGGCCCTGACTTCTGAACCTTATCACCGCTGCCCTGCATGTAACTACTGACAGCTGTGTGTCTATTTTAGATATTTTTTTTTGTGTCCATTTTAAAATTAAATAAGCATCATTATGAGGAATGGAACAGTGTGTTGACTTTCTGCGGCTCGAGACTGAGAGTAAAATTAAGGTTAAACTGATATTCCTGGTAATGGATGATCATTACTAAACGCACCTTTGTACCCTGGAGAGAACTGTAGGAAATCCAGCCTCACACGCAGCCTCTCACTTCATCCTGGGAAGTCTTTCTCCTTATAGCAAACCACTTGACTTTAATATTAAAATATATATGACATTATTAGTCAGCGTGTCTGCATCTTTCTCTTGATCAGATGCCAGAAGTTGGCAAGCAGCTGTAACAAGCGACTTCATGAAGACACAGAAAGACTCCATGTTTTGTACCGGTAGAGAGCAGCAGCCCCAAGTGTCACTTGGAAACTGACCATGGCCACTCGCAAAGACTGACAACAATCTGCATTCCTCACAACGACCAGGAAGATGCTGATGTTTTTCGGAATGAATTAAAAGTGAGTTAGGAGAGAATAAGGTGAAAGCCCAGCTTATGCTCAGTAAATTATCTTTCGATCCTCTGGCAAACACAGTACGCGGGAGTAGTGGGCATGGAAGCTGATAAGCTCTGGGCAGGTGTACAGATCCAGCAAGAAGATAAGATCCTTTCTGCCTTCATCCCGCAGCTTTCAGCAAGGCACACAGCACATACGACAAGTGTGCAGAGCATTTGTGCGTTGTAATAATGATCTGATTCAGAAAAGCCCAAGTCTATACTGAAAAGTCTTGGACAAAGAGGAAAGGTCTGCAGACCTGAGTGACAACAAGCCCATGATATCATCTACAGCTGCCAGCACCTTCTCTTGTAACCTCTAGTCATTTAAGTTGCAACTAGGCTGCATAGGCACACTGTTAACATCCTTCTCTAGCATATGTGATGTTTGTGGAAAAAATGAGTAACCCCCCGCTGTTTGTGGGCTAGGAAGCCACAGTATGTAATGTTGCTGTATTGGACTGGCTGTTTAGTACCAGAGATCAAAGCAATAATTGATGTGAACAGGTTTCCTGTTCCTGGTGGTGTGTGTGTGTGACAGTTAGTGTCACAGCAGACAGCTTGCAGGACAACTTGCAGCTGCTCCTTGTACTATACTTATTTTAATGGGGCTGAGCAAGGGGAGAAGACGAGTGATCGCTCACAAGATGTGCAACGGTGATGAAGATGAGGTTACTGGTGCTCCTGATTTTATCAATATAGAAATAACTGCTTCATCTCGATATGTTTTGAAAACAGTTAGGTCTGTGGGTACATGAAAATCTAGATGGACAAGCCAATAGAGGATTTTTCTGGAAAAAAAAATCTAAAAAAAGGTTCCAGTAAATAAACACTTTGGAAGATCCTCCGGGGAAGACACAAGCACATACAGAAATAACCGGAGTTGACATATACGCACTCACTCCAAAGTGTCGTGCACTAGTCAGCTGCCTGGGCGTGAGAACTGCTGGAAAGGAGAAGCAGATGTTTGCTTTTCTGTCAGCTGAGCAGAAAGCTTCTCTGACCTGTAAACAGCTGGAATATGTTTTTTTTTACTAAAGAAGCAGGATTCACACACACACGTGCATACGTGTCACACAGGCTGCAGACACCCAGGCTGAATTTAAAGATAGAGCTACCATATAGTTATTCCTTTTCTCTAAAACAAAAACAAAACAAATATTAACAGAAAAACTGTGAAATAACGCTGTGGGTGTTAAAATGTACATTTGAAATTTTCAGGCATTTAACATTTTGTGAATTCCTCTCAGGTTCAAAAGTTGAAATATTGAAGAAATATTGTTTAACATCAGTTACGAAAAAATAGCAAATTTATATGTATTATAATTACAGTGAGAAAAGGCAAGCTTAGAAACAAGTTGAATGTCATTCTAAGGTCCTGAGAAAGGTTCAAAGGGCCCCTAAAACTCCACCTATCACCCAACCAGAGCTAACCAGCAGCTGGGTAGTGGCCTGAAGCTAGTGTGGAAAATGCTTAGAATCCAGAACTTCTGGGAGCTCGCATGCCCTTCCCCTGTAAACTGGGTCTGATACAGCAGAACTTTGCTATTTTGGTAATGGTCAAACATTTCACAAAATTTGTGAATGAAGAGATTCACAAATGAAATTTTTTAAAACAAAGTGTTTGTAAATTTTTAAGAAATTCTCAGGAGATGAAGGAGTAGTTGGAAAATACTTTGTATGCATACACCAACGCTTTATATAGTGAATGTGAATACAGTGGAAACACTAGTAAAAAGGCATAACTATCACAGCTATAGGTCTATGGACAACCAGTGCCAAGGTTATCATAACATTGGACAGCAATGATAATTCATGACTCAAGAATGAGAACTGAGCTCAAAGGGGCTCAAGACCTAAATCCCGAGAGAATTCTATGATCATGATCTGATTTTATAATATTTAGTTGTCTATTTGAAGAATTTAAGGTAAAGATTGAACAATGGGGTGTCCCGAATGTTGGTTAAAGGATTTTTGAAAATGATGCTTGTTGCTCACATCAGAAGACATGCAAAGTTGTAAGATTAAGAATGTAAAAGAAAAATAACAGGAATACAACTCAATAGCAGTAAATACAATAAAAGCTTAGAAAACAAACATTGATACATGCAAAAATACATAAAAACCAGTAACAGCAGCAACAACAACAACAACAACAACAACAACAACAACAACAATAATAATAATAATAATAATGTATTTCAGTGTCATAATAAAACACAGCATGGAAATAACTTGTGTTTTTGTTGGCACAGCGCTTTCACTCAGAGATTTGCAGCTAAAAGAGTCAGCTCTGATCTCATTATTTATATATGGGATTATTCCTGAGAGGATGTTTACATTTTTTGCCCAGGCACATAACAGTCATTTCCTGACTTGGATTTGAACTTATGTCCCTACAATAATGAACACAGACCTTATAACAGCAATATTTCAATATCTTTATGCTCTTGCACCATGGTTGCTGTGAGTACAAAAAACCCAACTGCGCAAACTTGGCTGGAGAAGCACTTAACCTTAAATGAAATCTCAGGAATGCCACCTAAGAGTAAACCAAACTGTGGACACAGTAATTTTAGAAAATGCCACACAAAAGTGAACCGAAAGAACTAAAGCTAACTGCGGACACATAAATTATAGTACAGTAAACCCACCTGAGAGCACAGAGAACCAAACCAAGGGCAGAGTAATACCATCTGAAGGCACAGTTAACTCTGCTGAAAGCACAGTAATCCCAGTTGAAAGCACAGTAATCCCAGGTGAAGGCACAGTAAACTCAGTTCAGTGCACAGTAATCCTCGCTGAATGCACAATAATCCCAGTTGAGGGCACAGTAAACCCCCACTGAGGCCACAGTCAACCTCGCTGAATGCACAATAATCCAAGTTGAGGGCACAGTAAACACAGTTGAAGGCACAGTAAACCCCCACTGAGGCCACAGTAAACCTTGTTGAAAACACAATAATCCCAGTTGAGGGCACAGTAATCCCAGGTGAGGGCACAGTAAACTCAGCTGAGGGCACAGTAAACCCCCACTGAGGCCATGGTAAACCTTGCTGAGGGCACAGTAATCCCAGGTGAGGGCACAGTAAATACAGCTGAGGGCACAGTAAACTCAGCTGAGGCCACAGTAAGCCCCCACTGAGGCCACGGTAAACCTTGCTGAGGGCACAGTAATCCCAGGTGAGGGCACAGTAATCCCAGGTGAGGGCACAGTAAATACAGCTGAGGGCACAGTAAACTCAGCTGAGGGCACAGTAAACCCCCACTGAGGCCACAGTCAACCTCGCTGAATGCACAATAATCCCAGTTGAGGGCACAGTAATCCCAGGTGAGGGCACAGTAAACTCAGCTGAGGGCACAGTAAACCCCCACTGAGGCCACGGTAAACCTTGCTGAGGGCACAGTAATCCCAGGTGAGGGCACAGTAAATACAGCTGAGGACATCCAAAAGCCGCAGGTGACAAACACACTAATTTCCACTGAGGCCTCATTAAAGCAGCTGAGGGTCAGTAAACCCAGCAGGACACTTTCAAGCCAGCTGAGGGCATTAATAAAGCCTCGGGGAGTTTATGAAAAGTTTATAAAAAGCATCTCACCCTAAGAGACTCTTATTTCTCCATGGTGTGGAGGTTATGCAATGTATTGATTGATTTGGATTTATAGTGTATTTTAATAATTTTAACAATTGAAATTGCGTACAGCTCAAAGCATCACGCAATACATGGTTTACTGGGTTACTATACTGTGCACTCATTGGTACACTTACAAGGTTTTGCTACCACCAACCCTGAAACATTCCTCAAGGTGGATTTGTAATGATATTTCCTAAAACAGAAAGAATCAAAGCAAGGCTGTTATAAATATGGAAAAAAATGGATGATGGCTGATACTGACTGCAACAAAATACTGCCTACAGTTAACAGGCGCTAACTGCTGAAGTGTCGCACCTCTTTTTCTGCGTTTCCCACAGAAGCTCACTAGAAAAACACAAATTTCTGTCCCCACCAGGGTCTGTGCCCTTCTCACTGACCACAGCTGGAACGGAAGGTGTGGGTTTTTGCCTTTGCTTATGGCTTGTTTATTGATCGTCTCATTAAAGATCAATTGACCAACTTACACCACTTGGAAGCTGTTTAGATTTTTCTTCAGTGCTGCTTGCTGTTTAACTAAAAAGTTCATGTAATCGTTCTAAAGTTCATGTAATTAATTCTAAAAATAGGTAAAAACATGGTGGAAATAACAGAATGCCTTTTTGTACTGTGTAGCTGGTAATGAAAATAAGGCAGTTAATTTCTATCACTTGAACTCTGTGTGTTATGCTCAGTGACATCGATTTTAAACATTCTTAATGGTATTTAAAGCAGAATGGTAAAATGATATTAGAGCATATTATATATATATATATATATATATATATATCACTTATGATAATAATAACCAAAAAGACAAAAAAAAATTCCTTTTGGGGTATTACTTGGGATCCCCCTACTAATGACAGAGCTAAACTGCTTCCGTCATACCCACACAGCATGCAAACACATTCTAGACAGTTGTGTGCTTCCAGCTTTGTGGCCACAGTATGGGGTTTAGGGAAGCTCATTTTCTGCTCCGGCATGATTGTGCCCCCCCATGAACGACGCAAACTCCATAAACACATGGTTTGCCCAGCTTGGTATGGAAGAACTTGAGTGGCTGCACAGACCCCTGACCTCAACTGAATGAACACCTTTGGGATGAATTGGAATGCCGACCATGAGCCAGGCCTTCTTGACCGACATCAGTTCCAGACCTCTCTGATGCTTTTGTGGCTGAATGGACAGTCCAAAATCTGTTGGAAAGCCTTCCCGGAAGAGTGGGGGCTGTTATAGTGGCAAAGGGGGAAACAACTCCATATTCATGCCCCTGGGTTTGGAATGGAAAATTTAACAAGCACATATGGGTGTGATGCTCAGGTGTCCACATACTTTTGGCCATATAGTGTAATTTTATAGATTCTATGCTTCGTTCAGTTGTATTACTATTTATTAGTAATGCTTTACAAGAATGCAACTTGGCTTCGCATTTTCTATATTACTTTGTTGTGTTTTTTTTCCTAAAGCTTCTATCCAAAAGGATTTAGTGTATAAAATTTGCAATGTATGAAACCAGAATATTTTACTGTAGTAAATTAATCTAAAAAAACCTTGCTCAAGGTTGTTAGAGGAAGGCTTCTCTTGGGACTCAGACGGACAGCATTCAGTTTGCTTCTCCACATCTTATACACGACAACCTGCAACTCTTTACTGCTCATGAGCATAAGATACTGTATACTTTTAACTGTGAGAATTAAATAGAATTTTTAAAGGCAATGAGGTTCAGCAAATGCTTGCTTGTTGCTGGGGACACTTCCTTCACGTTGCTGTTGAGATGAGATTGCTGTTTTGCCTCCACCAGCTCAGCCCCGAGCCTCAGGGTCAAAGACAAAGTGCACAGAGACAGGATGAGCATAATTTATTCGCAAATACCCCCTGCCCTGCTGTCAGCAAAGGGCTCTGTTCCAGCAAGCCAGACTCTGGAAGAAGCTCTAGCTCCTCAGGATGAGATGCTCCGGGCAGCTAAATCACACAGGTCATTAACTCCTGATGGGACCTGTCCTGTGTCTCCTGAATATCCCCTGGAGACCAGCAAGTGCTATGTGCTGCTTGCACCATTGTGGGCTGGGAGCTGGGGGAGCTGGGGGGGGCATTCACTCACCTTAGCACAATTATAGCACCTCACCACACTTTGGTTTTTTGGGCTTCTGCTGCTTCATTAGGAAATCAGATCCATTTGGGTTACATTAACATAGTACACGTCACTTATTTATGGGCCAGCGAGCCTCATCCAGGGCAGCAGTCCAAATATGCAGAATCCACAAAAGGATCACAGGACTAAACGGTACAAAAAATAGCCAAATTAAGTAAAATATACCTTTGTCCGCATTCAGTTTGTTTTTTGCAATTTTTGTCGCTGCGGTCACAAATGAATTTGCATGCACAATCTGTCAGCGGAACATACGTTTTGTATCATAAGATTTCTATCTCAGGGCCAATAATCGCAAGTAAGATTATTTAAAATATGCAACCAATATTTTTTAGGCTTTGCTGAACAGTGGAAATCAAAGCAAGCTTTGGTCAAACTCAGATCTATTTTGATTTTAAGCTTTTATTCACCTCAACAACCACTGTATCATTTGTCTGTACAGAACAACTTCATAATTTGTCAGTGAGGATTTATCACTAATCCAAATTTTCTTTCCAGATTTATTCTAGAAATCAGTGTACCAGGTGACTGAGCCATGGCAATTTTTTAAGTCTGAAATGAAAGAAAGGAAAGAAGATATCAGTTAGCAGTAATTGATACTATTCTGAAACCATGACTCAAAAGGAGGAGAAGGTAAATCATGGGAAAGGAAGCAGATAAGAGAAGGGGTGTGGTGGGTATACAGGTACTGAGGATAATCTGGGATTATATAGGTATATACATTTATATAGGTATAAATGCAGAATACAAAGTTTACATCTAATCAAAAATAACATTTTACAGTTGTTTCTGGATCCACATGCACTGTCTATTTGTAAACAGCCATGTATAAACATACCTGCGAATACCTGCCGCTTGCCGTGACCTAAGCCTTCAGTCCTGTTCAGCCCTGTCACCCCGGTGCAATAAGAGGATCAAGCCTGGAGCGGACAAGCCGGAAATATCAGGATGTCCTGGGGAACTGAGGAACATGATCTACTGCACCGCTGCCAGGCCTCCCCACTAGGAATCCTTCATCCATGAAATAATAAGCTATTGAGTTAGGCCACCCAAAGATGCAATTAACACCGATAGCCTCATTTAATAAAAGATCTGTGCCGGAGGGAAGGAGAAACACACACAAATTTCTTCTCTTAGCGCACAAAGTGATATAAATGTGAAAGAACAGGATTCTGCCAAAATCAGGAACGGAGCAATTCAGGCTGTTGCTGCCTGTGTGGTGATTTATAGTGGTTGGTACTAATAATTTATATTGCAGCAGAGGGAAACCAGTGATCATGTTAAGCTGAAAGTCCCTTCAGGAAATCAATTCTGCATAATGTGTGAAAAACAATGTGTCTGTTGCAACAGTTATAGCATGATTTGTAGAAAGAATGACAACATACGCAACAAACAACAACAACAACAACAACAACAACAACAACAACAATAATAATAATAATAATAATAATAATAATAATAATAATAATAATAATAATGTGTGGGTGCTACCAAAGAATATTGTTTATTATCAGCTATAGTTTAATATCTAGCTTGGTACTGTATGTTGCATTATAGCTTGATTTATTATATAATGTTATTGTGAGCAGGATTATACAGCTGTGTGGCAAACTTTTAACATGGATATCAATTCTGTTTTTCCACATAGAAAACACAAAGATGATGATGATGATGATGATGATGATGATGAAAGATACACCTCTTGGATGCGCTGGGACGCATCACCAGTGATGCAACCTGGGGTCATCGGGCGTTTCGCGTCTTTCAACATCAGACACCCTCTCTCAGGCGACCCTGCCAAGGTTGATCAGACCCCAGTTTGCATCCCAGCAGCATTCACCCATGGATTTGCCCTCTTGATCCAAAGCCACCTGGTGTCTTTCTCTGTGGCTTCAGTCGCGGGTCTAATGGCTCTCCTCTTAGTCCTCCCAGTTATGCCCAGCATTGTAAATGCTTTGCAGAGTGAACGCCCTGCAAAACCCCAGTAGCCCACCCCCACAGGTTCACACCGCATCCGCCAGCCTGTCCTTTGGCACACATCTACAAGCTCCTGATACTTAGCATGCTTTCTGTCGCTGTCCTTGTCCATATGCTTTTTCCACAGCACTGTTAACTCTAGCATAATCAGTTGCTTGGTGGATTCTGAAATGATGAGCATGTCTGGCTGCAGCCGTGATGGTGTCATCGAAGCTGGGAACTTTAGCATCCAGCCCGAGTCCACTTCCATACACCAGTCATTGGCAGTGGTGAGGAGACTGGCTTTTAATTCACCTTGTGGGCAGGGTTTCTCTCCAGCTTTCCGGAAAGCGATTTTATTTGGCTGATGGTGGCCCTTGGACTTGTTAATGGCCGTGACTACGCTATCAGCAATTGCCTTTAGGACCTGGTCATGGTGCCAGCAGTAGCGCCCCTCTTCAAGGGCCTCTGGGCAGCTGCTGAGAAGATGTTACAAGGATCCTCTTCTGGAGTACTGAGGGCAGGAAGGTGATT
This sequence comes from Heterotis niloticus, assembly GCA_018136845.1. NCBI lineage: Eukaryota > Metazoa > Chordata > Actinopteri > Osteoglossiformes > Osteoglossidae > Heterotis > Heterotis niloticus. The sequence continues at coordinate 6,827,164 of CM030898.1, forward strand.
CACTCTTACCTCAGACATGGAGGTTTGCTGGACTGGGCTGGGTGTCATAGACAGCTTGTACCAGGAACCTTATCCGATGGGTGTCTGCATGCCAGATGTTAGCCCATGTGATCTTTCGCTGCAGTGCACCTTCCCATCTCATCCATGATTCTTGCTGTCCCATCCCCACCATCCAGCTAGCATGAACTTCGTCCATACCTGCTCACACTTCCTCCTGGATGAAGTGTCGTCGCTCCCTATCCTGGGCTCTGTCAACTCTGGTCACCGGGAAGTAGCCGATGCCCGCTCACTCTACTGCATCACACCCCACCAGGGCCTTCTGCCTCATTTGTGCCTCCACCACCTCTAGAGATTTACTCACACTCCACTTTCTGCCTGTTCGAACCTGGATGTCTGCGGTTGCCACTTTTGGGTCCCTGGATTCCCTGTACTGCAGCACTTCTCGTGTACGTGACACCATGAATTCTTCAGTGAGGCCACTGTTTGGGAGCTGTAAAATGTTACTGGTATCATACAAAGCAGTAGTGCTCAGGCTACATGGTAATCCTAGCCACCTTCCCAAGTAGCTGCTGATCTTTCTTTCCAGAGACTCAGCTGTGGTAATCGGCACTGTGTACACCAGCAGAGGCCACAGGATTCGGGGTGGTACTGAGTGCTGGTAAATCCAAGCCTTAAACGTCCCTGGCAGGCCCAACTTATCGATATTATACCTAAACAGAAATTTAAAGTGGGAGAATTAGATCTATTCAACAGTGCAACAATGGAAGATTCCATTCGACAGTCAAAAATGTTCACTGAAATTTTCCAACCAAAAGGAGAAAAGTTCATTCTGGTTGAGCATTTAGCTCATTTTATGTTTGACGCAGAGGCTTATTAGCACAAGTACGACGCACATGTTTATTGTGCATTGAAGATACATGGGTATACACTTGGTCATATATTCATCACAGAAAAATGCTTCCAGCAGCACAAAGTTCCCAGTGGAGGGTCAGCTTTGTCTCCAGAGCAGTCTAGCAGGGTGACTTCATTTGCTACCATTCACCACGAACATTTCCTTTTATAGGACAAATAAGGACATCACATCTATCATATAGGAGCGCAGCAGGTGCATTATCGGACAAGGGTAAGTCTTAAATGTCAGTCATCTACTTAAGTAAAAGGGAGAATTTGAGCGCTTCACAGAGACACAGCAAAGACAATTTACAGTCAAAATAAACTGGTAAGTGAGTAGAGAGAACCGTGAAGCTGACAAGTTGAAGAGGAGTTCCACCCTTCTCCAGGAAATTGGTCTAATAAAATACTACAGATCTGCCTACCTTACTACATTTGTACATAAAGTCACACAGATTGATCCAAATTCATACTATTGTGCTTTATCGTAATGCCAGATAGATTATGGCTACATTTTTTTTAGATATTTTAATGTTTTCAAAGCTCTGAGCAATAGAAATTGAAATTGCTTGACATTTAGAGATATTATTTACAAAAAAACATTACAACTGTTCTGCAAATAAATATAGCCATAAACTTGAAATATTAACAAAATTTCTTCAGATGTTTTAAAACAGCTCTCAATGTCCATTTTGATTAACAAACTTGGACAGAGGAGTAAAGCTTCTCAGCCAAAGTAAGGGAGATCATCTTGGAAGTTATAGTCTGGGCAAACCTTTTGCACCAGCCTGTAGTCAATACTGAAGAAAGAGATGTGGATGCAGATGACCTTGAAGGGTTTGGCACAGAGCCAGGCAGCATTGGACTGTGTGTGTTCTGCAAAGCAAGTTTGTGATGGATCATACAGGCAAGGTTTGGTCTTTTGAGAGTGGACAGTGGTTTTGTACTCCACGCGGCAGTTAAAGGTTTTGGTCTGCTTGGGGTCTGTGGTGTATTGCTGTCTCCTCTGAGGGTGAAACCCAGGCTGGGGCACTTCAAACTCCACCACTTTGGATGGAGGCACAATGCTGACAGACACATTGCCCAAACTGGATGAGTTGTGCCGGAAGTAGACGCTGAAGGTGCCGTTGACATGGTCCACAACCTTGCCTGTAACCAGCAGGCTGAACTTCATGGTTTTAATATTGACATAGAATTCCCCCCAGCCAAAGTGTTTCTTGGTCTTCAGAGCTGGTTTCAGAGAAGGCTTTCTCTTTGAGTGGTAGTGGAAGAATGACTGGTTTTTCACCCAGTTTGGCAGATTCTGAAGGTAGTAGCTGGGAAATTTGGATTTTAAGGGCTTTTTTTCCAGGCTGGGGGGCTCTTTTGTTGGCATAATGGGGGCTTCCCTGAGTTCCTTAAACATCTGTGTGGTTCTTAACACAGAGGCACTTGGGTACACATCCAGTTGCTCAACAAATCTGTCTTTCTGCTTATCCAGGCATTGCACCTGCAGACACAGATACAGCACTGTTAGAGTGACAGCAGTAACAGTAGAACCAAGAGGAAAACATTATTTATCTCTACTGACCTAAGCAGCAGAGACCCATCATCTCCTATATGTGCTGCTCTACCAAACCGAGAGTTTTTCTGATTTATATAAAAAGTCTTTTAAACTTCTTCTGCAGTCTTCCAGCATAGTTGTATCCATGTAATAGATTTAATTTCATCGTCATTTTGTTTTTACACAACATAGCAAATTTTTGATAGATGTGCATTGTTTCCTGTACAGGCAGTAACTTCTCCGTTAATTTAATCCACTGCGGGGATGATAACTCACACAACGTTGCATATGTTTCCCGTCTGAAATGTCCTCTTTAATCTACGAGTCAATGTGCAGGTACAGAACGCAGACACTCTGTCACAAACACACATACAAAGGGTCTTTTAGCCCCAAACAACCGTCTCAGGCCCCACCAATACCCCCCCACCTAAATACATGCTGCACTACAATGCAGATGACCCTGGCATCCTTGCTTTCCTTTTCACAGAGATGCATCCATACATTGTGGCACAAGATAGTAATTCAGAATAATTGTATTCACAAACTGACTTAGCAAACAGATTGGCAGGTTAAAAAGTAATATTCACATCATGAAATGCAGTAGCCTTGCTAAATACGACAACTGTGGAACATGAAACCATGGTAACTAAGAGAGAACAATGTTTCAGGCAAAATTTTCTTTTTCTTCTGTCTTTTTATCACCTACTCTCTAAGTTTTCTTTCCCCCTGTTGTGTGCACTGTGGACCTGAGGATCTTCGTTTTGTGCTGTCTTGTATACTTGTGTAGGGGTGTTTCACAATAAATGATTCTTGATGCTTGAACATTTTTATGGTAGCTTGGCCTTTTCAGATACTGAACAAAGTCACATGATAGAAAAGATGAAATGGTGAGAAACTGGACCATGTGTTAAGACATGAATTAATGAAATCCTTGACAAAAAGATCTATGTTCAAAAGGCCCATTTTCAGTGTTTTTTTCTCCTTACATGAGAGTGAGGAAACGCCATTCTGGCCATTGAAGGAAGAAGAAGATGGCCAGCAAACCAGCAGGGCCGCCTCAATTGCTGTAACAATGGACCCTCCCCAACCTAAGGACACAAGTGGGGGACAAAAAATTCTGGTGCCAATCTATGTGCTTGCCAAGATTCGACATTGACTCAACAACACTCAGCGACAACAACAAGGTGCATTCTTAAGTGCGTCTCTGAATAGATGCAACCAAGGTATCCTGATGCTGAGCAGGGACTATCATACAATCACAGCGGCAAAACAAAACTGCTGCTTTGCATTTAGGGTCTGCCCATCAGGGATGCAATTCTCCCATTAGTTCTTTGGTTCCTCAGAGTGATATAAAGAAGTGCATATTTGAAAGAGTGCATTCAACCTAAGTTAAAGCATGAACAGCTTATCAGGAATCTCCGCTCTTCCCTACACACGTCACTGCACAGGGCTGGTTTTAAATAAGACCATGGCTTTCATCTAACAATCTATGTAAGTTTCAGATGAGGCCTATATGACTTTATTTTACATTGAATTCATTATTCTGTACTGGCTTCCACATTCTAAGGCCCTTACTGTACAGTTGGTCTTGTGTTTATGAAGTAGCACTTTAAATGTCACCCTTACTCTACACTAACCTTCTGCACATAATCTGGCATTCAAATTCCAAACAAAAGTGTTAAATCTACAGCTGGGAAATTCCAGAGTCATGTTTGACTAATGGCATGGTTTTTAAGTCAAGGAGAAACCAAAATGGTCTGCCACTGCCTTCTTCCAGCATATTTTTCCCTTAGAGGGGTGCAAACACAGAGGAGAACATGCAAACACAACACACACCCCTGAGTTGGACTTGAACGCCACATGAAGCAAGCAGGCCAGGAGTTATAAGATACCAGCTTACCCTGCTACCCTACTGCATTCCCCTGAACCGGCACTGAATTCCTTACTCTAGCTGACATCTTGATCTTTCTGTATATAACAATTCTTTATAGAAAATTTTATGTACTGCAGTAGGTTTCATGTATTACATTTATCACACCAGACCTTCTGACCATGCTCCTTCCTCTAAGCTGAATTTATTCTACACTCATCTTCTGAGTCTACATTGAACCTCTCACTCTCTGCTGACTTCTTGAGTCTGAAATAGTCATGTAGATGAGTTGAGGAGAACAAATGACTCTTGATATGCACCAGAACCAGTCATGAATCAAATGATGACAGTTGTCCCATTCTTCCTAAACAGGAACACTGAGTCTACTTCTGTTCTTTAAATGTAATCATTCATCTAAATAATTGTTGCAAGACTCCAGCACCGAGCAAAGTGTGAAAAAGTGAAGACATAGTAACTCATTTTTCCAATGACCCTTTATAGATATTTATTTGAATTCTAAATGGAAGACAGCAGATAACTGGACTCCTTCCAAAATAGACCAGGAGGTAAATAATGGAAAATCAGTGATGAATGTGTAAGCATGACATGCAGTAAAATCCTGTGATAATGTGCACCTCGACAAGACAAACTTGGATATAACACGAGTTGCAGATTGCTCCTGTCCTACCGCTCCCAGCATCTGCATTTGCCAGTGAATGTACAGAATTTACTGGAGACAATGTATGTTTGCATAAAATGTTCTATTACTTTTGTTGGTACTGCAGCGGTAGCAAGGGGGCTGTGACTCTCACATAATGCTTCTGCATATTTGTAAATAGCTGTGTCTAACTGTTCTGGGGCATCATGGGGGATTTTTTGATACTGTCTGTGTTCACTGTGTTTGAGAACCTTAGGGTAGGTGTGTCATTGTGTTCTGTGAGTGCCAGTGTTTAAGCCTGCAGTGGTCACAGTCTTCCAAATGCTTGTTTGCCAGCAACACCAGCACCACTGTTAAAGCAGGTCATTCCAGTATGAGTTTCTTAGTATTTGTCATTATTATCTTTGTTGTGCACATTTTGTTTGTAATAATTGTGACAATTGTAATAATCCATAATAATATTTCCCCCATGTCTAACAAATAAAAAGTTGTGTTTTCAAAAACTAGCTGGAAAACTGATTGAAAAATACAGTCTTTCCATAAACTCGCGATGTGGACCCCACTCATCATATAATGGCAGGGTTTTATTATATTTTTGCTTTATAGGTCTGGCAAATCAAAATCTAAATGGGAATGGCAGGAATCCAAAGAGATTTCAGATTTAAATCAAACCTTCAACTGGTGCAAATCGGTCACCAAAACCACAGGTTCCACTGCTGGTTGGTAAATATCCTGGTCACATGTAAACATGTAAAAGAACACAACCAGAAACAGACCAATATCATCTTCCCGGTTGGTGTGTCTAAAACTCTGGATATATAAAATTGTTTCTTCTGGCTTAACATTTGTTGAAGGACTAAAGGACAATTTTTCCACAACAGCTTCACAGAACTCATTAACATGTCCTCTTGTCATAACCTCATTGCTTAACTGAAGCGGAAGAGAATTCTGCCAGGCCACACTGTAAACAGCCAAAAGCAAGCGATTGCGGTAAACTTGCATTGACCTAGAAAGTTCCATTTTGTATTTTTCATTTGACACTTTAATTGGAAAACAGTGAGTTTAAATTATTTAATAATTTCTAAATATTATACAAGTATTTTGTGACATGAATCTAAAATAAAATGTACCGTCACAAACCACAAGAGGAAAACAACAACAGAACTCTGCCTTCCCTGTAGGCTGACCACCTGTCAGCATACTGGCTTCCCATCAGTCCATTAAAAGGAAGTCGATGGAGAGGCACCAGCCCAGTGCTCTCCAGCTCACCTCACTATGCAAAGTTCTGCTCTCCATCGGAATTTGCAATGTTCTTTTGTTTCAGACATTAGGATACATCTTTTTGTTTTTTAGGTGCCTAAACCTAAAAACAGTTGTTTTTAATATTCTTATTTTTCTTAAAAAAGGTTTTAAATAAGTTATTTAAGCTAACACTTTACCTGCATTTCTAAACTTCAAGGATTTCTTTTCAAATACAAAATAAAATATACCATACAGAATTAGTTTGTGAGATATCAACATATCATTCATTTAATTATAACAAGATCAAGAAATACAGCTATAACTATATCACAGAATAAAGTTTTATTATGCCCTTCTTATACAAGAAGGGAAAATGTATTTTTCCTGGTATTTCGGGAAAAAATGGATAATTGCACCATAAATGAATACAGTGGCATGCAAAAGTTTGGGTACCCCTGGTTAAAATTTTTATTGTCAATAGCTAAGAAAGTAAAAGATAATGCCTTTTGGAAATCAAGTTAAGTTAAACATGACACATTTTAAAAATATTTTAAGGAATGTTACTTTTTTATTTTCATGTTTTACAGTTTCGAAATAACAAAAAAGGAAACAGGCCTGAAGCAAAAGTTTGGGCACCCTGCATGGTCAGTACTTAGTAACACCCCCTTTGGCAAATATCTCAGCTTGTAAATGCTTTTTTTTAGCCAGCTAAGAGTCTTTCAATTCTTATTTGGGGGATTTACACCCATTCTTCTTCGCAAAAGGCTTCTAGTTCTGTGAGATTCTTGGCCCATCTTGCATGCACTGCTCTTTTGAGGTCTGTCCACAGATTTTCAATGACCTTTAGGTTGGGGGACTGTGAAGGCCATGCCAAAACCTTCAGCTTACGCCTCTTGAGGTAGTCCATTGTGGATTTTGAGGTGTTTTGGATATCGATATCCTGTTGAAGAAGCCATCCTTTTTCCATCTTCTGCTTTTCTACACACAATGTGATGTTTAGTTTCAGAATTTGCTGATATTTAATTGAATCTAATCTCCTCTCTACCAGAGAAATGTTCCCCGTGCTACTGGTTGCAACACAAGCCCAAAGCATGATCTATTCACTCTGTGTTTAAAAGTTGGAGAGGTGTTCTTTTCATGAAATTCTGCAGCCTTTTTTTCTCCAAACATACTACCTTTGCACATTGCAGCCAAAAAGTTATATTCTGACTTCATCGGTCCATAGGACTTGTTTCCAAAATGCATCAGGCTTGTTTAGATATTCATTTGGAAACTTCTGATGCTGAATTTTGTGGTGAGGACACGGGAAATGTTTTCTTCTGATGACTCTTCCATGAACGTCATACTTTTACAGGTGTTGCTACACAGTAGAACAGGGCACCACCATTCCAGAGTCTGCTAAATCTTCCTGAAGGTCTTTTGCAGTCAAATGGGGGTTTTGATTTGCCTGTCTTGCAACCCTACGAGCAGTTCTCTTGGAAAGTTTTCTTGGTCTTCCAGACCTCAACTTGACTTCCACCATTCCTGTTAACTGCCATTTCTTAATTATACTACAAAATGAGGAAATGGCTTCCTGAAAACACTTTTATATCTTCTTATAGCCTTCTCCTGCTTTTTGGGCATCAGTTATTTCAATTTTCAGAGTGCTAAGCAGTGGCTTAGAGGAGCCCATGGCTGCTGATTGTTGGGACAAAGTTTGAGGAATATAAAGCTTTGAAATTTGCATCATCTCACCTTTCCTAATGATAACTGTGAACAAGCCATAGCCCTAATGATCAAATTAAAGTCTGAGACCTTAGTAAAAGTTATCTGAGACCTCAAATGTCTTGGGGTGCCCAAACTTTTGCAAGGTGCTCCTTTCCTTTTTCCACGCTAAAATTGTACAAAACAACAATAACACACTAATCTTGCTTAAAATGCTGAAAAGAATGTTTCATCTTTAACTTTATGCCTTTTGGACATCGGTTCATCTTCTACTCACTTAACTATTCACAGTAACAGAAATTTTGAACAGGGGTGCCCAAACTTTTGCATGCCACTGCACATACAAGTAGATACATCAGAATAAAACAATAAATTCAGATTGTATAATGACTATTATTCATCACCAACATTTTGCTTTACATTATTGAACAACCAAAAGTTTTTCTTCATCTCAACAGGAAATTTTCTTGGATTCAACTGGAGAAAAATGCTTGGTGGATGCATACCTCACATGATCTTTAGAAATGATATTGCATTAGTAATTTGTAAATTCTTGAGGTTTGCTTGAAGATGACTGTTTAGTTAATTTACCTTCTGCTTCCATGTGAGAAGAAGGTTTCTCTGACCCTCCTATGTGCCAGCAGAGCACCACTACACTGAGTTGTCAGGCTGAGATTGCCTGGCTGCTCATTGCAATATTTTTCCTCTTTTTTCCTTGGAACTAGAAATGTTAGTCTCTGGGTCAGCTATCAGAACCAAACCCACCTCCCTGTCAAAAGACAACGTGATGGATATGTAGTATAGGGCAATCTATTTTGTGGTGATGGACTAAGTATGAATAAAACCCAGAATGTAAGAATATATGATGGAAGGCAGTGTGGTGGTGTGTGTTTACCTCCTCATACCCACCACTGCATGCTTCACTCATTCCATCGCCTTCCATTTTCGGGCCCACTGTTGCATAACCCATATTTCATATCAAAATAAATACAAAACAAAATGAGAAAAGCAAGTCCCTTTGGGGACAGCTGTGGTCTGCCCAGAACATCCAGGGCGCTGAACGTCCATCAGCCTTCCTGTCTGTTTGTCCAAGCAGCCACAGTTTGTAACAAACCGGTGAAGTGTTTCAGCAGAAAGTGTATTAGGATATGCCTGCGGCTCTCGGGGATGCCTGAAGGCTGTTTGGTGAAAATTTAGAAAAGGCTACCCAGGAAGACACACACACACACACACACTCTTATTCATTTATGTATGTTTGTTCACCTTCTCAGATGGACACATATGGACACACAAGCCACAAACAGCATCTGCTATGCATTCCACTGCACAGTTTCTTGTGGAATTAGCCGGTGCCATTTAAATGGTTACCCATAATTACTCTGCCTCCCTCTGGACTCAACACCAGAGTGACTTTAAAGCCACCCAAGCTCACTGTTTGTGCAAACTCTGAGCTATTTACTGAACTTCCAAACCATTTCTAATTACTATATCATAGGAATGTTCCCTTGTTGTCTCAGATTACTGTCTTACAGAGATTCATTTCCCTTGTTGATTTTGTCGCACAGCAAGGCCGCTTGCATCTCCATAGCTCCCCCTGGTGGCTGACAACGTGAATCATCTGCCTCACAGGAAGCTTTCACAAAGTAATGAACTGACAGGCATGCTGGCCTTATTAAGCACTTTTAAAAGATCATTCTGATAGTTCAACTATTACAAATACACCTATTCCTTTTTATATGATTCTAATTCGTTCCTGAAAACTGTCAGCAGAAGCCCATTTTCCGTTATTAAATGGGAAAATAATTATACATTCCCAACATACTCAAGGTCTCCCAACCCATCCAACCAGTTTTTCTTAACCACTAGTCCTAATTAAGATCATTCAGGACATATTGTGAAATTACAAGGTGCTAGGCTATGAAATAACTCCTTGGTGGGACATCACATGGTGGCCACACGGTCACATACACTTCAGGCAATTTAGAGTGAGCAATTAATCTGCAGCATATGTCTTTGGACTGTGGGAGGAAACCAGAGCACAAGGAGGAAATCCACACAGTCATGGAGAGAGCATGTAAGCTCAGCCCAGACCTAGCTGGATTCAACCTCATGCTCAAACAGTGGAGGCACTGTGAGCCAAATCTCCAAACCAATTTCCCCAAATATCCAAGTTACACTCTTAAACACCTATATAACAGCCCAAGGATTCCTTCACAGGTTTTTCCACTTTCTTAGAACATATTTTCACTTAAAATGTGCAGAAGATGACGGTGATAATGCACAACATGTTTAAACACAGCATGCAGTTCTATCCAGGGAAGAGTTGAGATATGACTCTTGCTAACTTTCCTAGCTACTTCTGACTATAGCCAGAAATCTGGGGCAATTTTGAGATCAAAACTCCAGTCAGAGTTACTGCTCTGGGGTAATTCCCACTTTCAACTTTTATCAGTTCTCCCAAGTGTGAGTAATGAACCGAAGCAGGGATCCACTGAGCATGTTGCAGTTATTGTCAACAACTTTTTAACTGTGTGCTTTCTGTGAAACGCATGCATATACCAGAAACACCACCGACGCAACTTTTACTGCTAATTGCGCCACTGCCTCCTATGTATTCAATTAAGCAACCCCCCGAAAATGGATGACAGATACCTCCCTGGAATTAGACTCACTTCCCAAAATGCTCCACTTTCTTACAGAAATACTTTCACATTTTTAACAGTGTACCATCTCACCTGGACTCGTGCGCAACTGAAACTCTTCCGATATAATGTGCATTGAAATTTTTTCAGATGCAAATAGGATTGAGCAGGTTTTCAATTTTGACTGTGAATTTTGGGCATAAAAAGTTGATAAAACCAATTTTCACATGGCGAGACTATGGATTGTGAAAAATACATTTTTTGATGTCTTAAAAAACATCTGCTACATGATAATAATGCTACATATTTACACTCACTCGCTCACTATTAATATCCTTTAGCTCAAGTCAGGGTCACAGTGGTCCTGAGTCTATCGCAAAAATACATGATGCAAGACTATATAGGGAATACCTTGGACAAGATGCCAGTGCACCATAGCATCTACATGACATAAAATTATTCAATAATTTCTAAATACAGTACAACAGAGTAATATTTTGGTACAGCTGGTAACACTGGTATCTATAGTGAGTGCCCTACAGTGGTCTGGTGTTCCATCCAGGGTGTGTGTTGGCTCACACCCTTTGCTTCTTTGATTGACTCTAGACCACCATGACCTTGCACTTGACCAACAGTTACACACAATAAATGAATGAATAAATACAACATTACTGCATTGAAATTACATATTAAAATAAACAAAACAAATCTGGAAGAAAATTACTGGTCTATCTTCATGAAATTGCTGATATCCAGAATACAGCTTAAGTCCGCTGTGGGACCACATGCTTATTTCCACAAAAATGAGAGATGTACAACCTTGGGAAATCTAGTCCAGCATGTTTTCAGACAGACATCACAGCCAACATTGCATATTACATGTACAGATCTATTTCTTACTATTATTTTGCTCTAAGCAACTGGTGTAATGTATGGACATCTCGATAACCTGCACAGCTATACGGTGGAGCACAGCCCATAGGTTGAAAAATCCTTCGAACTAATATGCAGAGCACAATGTTATGTACTAAATCTATTTAAAGTAAACATTCCTTTAAAATTTCACATATTATGGCAAGGAAGCAACTGTGTTAAATATTATGAAAAGTATGGTTACATTTTCAGCTTTGGGACAGGTTGGCTCAAAGGGTAGCTGAGGATCATCATGACCCTGACATAAGTGGTTACTGAAAATGGATGGAAGGATTTTTAGTACTAAACTGACATGTGAGCATGGTGGGTAATCTCTCCCACCCCAGAGCTGAGATACTTATCTCAAAGTACTTAGATCCCTATTGTGCTTCAGTGTATTAATGTGTCAGGGTACTTAGGCATCACATCTACTGGTCCCTTCGACCTTTGACCAAAAACCCCAGCCATCCTCTATTCAAGCGTCTTTGGTCCAATACCTATATGTATCTATTATCTGCACCATGTCCAGATCACTGAGTGGGCTGGGCAGCAACCTAGGCTACGGGTCTGATTTTCAAAGTCTGTTCAGTGATTGTAAATTTTCCCCGTGTTCATGTGGGATCCCTCCCACAGTCCAAAGAAATGCATTTCAAGCTACCTGTTAAGTGCAAATTGCAAAAAGTGTGTTAATGTGTGTCAGTGTGTCCTGCAATAAACTGGCACCCAGTTGTGGTTTATCCTCCCTCACACCCTATTCTTCTGGAATAGACTGTGGACCCTGCATTAGGATGAGCAATTAAAGATGAACAATTACATTAAGAATACTGTACAAGGAAAGTGGGTACATTTATTCCAGTTAAGTTATGGTTATTTAATGCTGCATGTATTATGGTTATGCCATAATACATACAACATTAAATGCGACGAACAACAATCTAACCACTTTAACAGGGGACATTCAGTTACACCAGTCATTCCAATTGCCTTAAAATTTCACGGTTAATTTAATATTTTACGAAATGTACACAATCCTGTTTAGGATATCTATTACAGGTTTCTGATAATGAATAACTTTATGAAATCAAATTAATTAACAAAAATGAAGGAAAAAGCTGTATGTCACTACACATTCTCTGTAACAAACAATTCTACACTGTGAGAGATGTACAATCGTGTTTGCAAAGCTTGCATAGAAATGATTTTCTGGGAGGGGTAGACTGCTTGGAGAGAGTAATTGACCTATTTTAAAATTTAATGTAAAAATATCGAGTGGAACAAAAAAGCATATGTTATTTTGATGAGAATGGCACGCGGAAAGCTATTTGGTTCACTGATTATGTACCGATGTTTCTGAAACAAGATGGTGTTTTGAGACAAAGTTAATGTCAAGGATAAATAATTTAAACAGAAGTAGAAATTGCTTACCTGTTCTTGTGAGATTTTAGCTTTGACCTCTGTTCAGAAACACCTTTCATCTAATCTCTCTCCAAATGTTGCAACTAAATATGAAGAAACAAACTGGATTTCCATATGTCTAACTCTAGAAATAAGCTGCTGGCTGTACCATGAAAATGATGTTCACTTTGGCTGGTTTTAAAAATAAAACATGTAGAAAAGGTATGTATGCGGCACTATTTGTGTATTAGACTTGACAACTACAACACTGTGAGGAGTGTCTGAAGAGGAGCATTAGAGTAGTGAGGTGGTCCTCACATTTCCCTGTGTACACAGCTTTCTTTAGCAGCCAATCCACTCAATAATTTTGTTTTACTGAGCTGCTGGTTGACAGCATTTCATGTTAACTGAGGACTCAGTAGCCTTTAAAAAATGTATTAAAAATAACTTGAATAATTTGTGACTGTTGTATCCTCCATGTAATGCACTGGGTGTACCCTGCCAACACCCTATGCTTCCAGGATAGTCTCAGAACTAACATGACCTTTCCCTTGACAAGCAGTCACTCACGAAAAAGATCAAGCAGTTCTACTCAAGCAGAATTAATGAAGCATTTAGTGCAAACAGCAATTCTCACAGGAGTATGCCAATGTGTTGAGTAGCGATGCCCTACTGCCTTCTGGCTGTTATGCCAGCCTGCTTCCTGTGGTGGAATCTACATACCACTGTGACTTCTGTAAAGCTGACAGTATGCAGCTGTGACAATTTGCAGAGGTCTGGTCATTTGACTCTGACTCCTACGGAGACAAAGCTACTGCACAGTGACATCTGAGAGGGTTTTACAAAACGGGGACCACTAAGGAGCTGCCACTGTGCCACTGTCCTTAGCGCCTTTCAGACACAGCAACTCTTGTGGAATTGTTGCTACTCCACCATATATCTTTGTAGACGTGCCACCACGCTAAGGTGACTCCTGTGGTGGTACAGAAAATTGACATTTATATTTGCATATTTTGGAACAGTTCTGTACAAAAAAACATTTTTCTGTACAGACTGCTGTAAAAGTGGAATAGAAAATATTTGTGATCAAATCCAGTTTGCAAAGGCCAGTACACCCAATGATGCAAAATATTTACTTGGGACAGTACACATGGAGAAGAGGGGTTCATACAGACACTGTTTACACTTCCTTCGACATCAGACAAGCTGGCTTGGTGCAGGCCAAAGAGAAGCCTGCCCATCTGGCCTGGCTGGGGTCACCAGAGTGACGTCTGCCTCCGAGATACCACAGCGATTGCAGTCTTGGGTCTTCCGCAGAGCTTTCATTTACTTAAACTTGCTCTTACCTGAACTGATGAATCTATGGATCTTATTGTCCATTTGACCACCAGTGTGTCTTTCTTAATGGACTGAAAATACAAATCATAAATTTAAAGTGACACAAATTCACAAGTCCCATTTTAACAGCCATTACATCAGTGCAGTTATCAAGTGAAGGTTTAGGACTACATGTCCAGAGCAATTCTACCATCTGTCATCAGTATCTTAACGCAGAGGAAAAACATTGTTTGCTCCTGTAGTTTAAGAACAGAAAGGTTCAGCACCACCAGGATGTGGACAGCACCAGCACTTTCAACACTCGCAGTATAACCACACGCACCACGGCATGTTAAATGCTGCTTTTTTCCACAACAGGTATTTCAGAAAAAAATAGCAATAAGCACTAAAACAATATAATTTGATCCACACAATTCCAATAAGAGGTCTTCTCACATGTGTATTTGTGTACTAGATGAAAAATATAAATGGTGTGTGGAACTGGAGTCAGACAAAAAAGGCAAAAAAAATCCATCTTCTCTGAGATAAAGAACCATTTTCCTGTGATATAATTTTAAGCACATCCCATCCAAGGTGTAGGGCCCATTGAATCTGGGATAATCTCCTGACCACTGCAGCCCTGACCAGGATAAAATTATTAAGGATGATGGATAGATGGATGGATGGATGGATGGATGGATGGATGGATGGATTGATTTATTTCAAACAAAAGGAGCATCACTTCTGAGGAAACTGTACATAAATTATTTAACTCTTATTCTTATTTTGTTCTTAGAAAAGTTCCCAAAGGGCTGCTTCACACCTTCGGACCCAACATTGTTAGACTTGCCACATTCAAGATCGCAACACCCGGTACAGCATATTTAGACCTTTTTAATAGTATTTTGGACCTAGGGCCAGAGCTCAACAGAAAACACTACCAACTATGTCTGCAAAGTGTGAGTTTTCAGGTAAATGAGTGCCATTGTTCACCTCTACCCAAGAAAATAACTACACTGTCCTAAACTGAGGCAGCAGGTGACAAAGTGGTCAATGGGAAACAGTTCTGTAATCCCAAGGGCACTGGCTCCAATCCTGCTTTTGCCATTATATTCCTGACCAAGCAACCTAACAGGAAATTCTTAAAATACCTCCTGTACTGTGTTTATGGGTACATAATTGCTGCTGTACAAATCTAACAAAGTATGTTTATGAAACTAAATTTTTAAGGTAATGGTTTATTTCTGCTACATTTTAATACTTGATTTCACAGCTGAGCAGTATAAATTTAGGAGTAAAACAGGACAGATCACAGTAGCAATAAATTGTATCAATGAGGATCTATCAGAAGGACAGGTCTGCTGCATCTCTAAGGAATGTCCTTAAATTACATCCCCAAGGGTCCTCCTGAGCAATGGTCTGGAAAAGTCCACGGTTAGACATGGTCACAGGAAGCAAACACCATGTCCATACCAAACTAGAGGTTTTATCACGATACCTCAAATACCTATGGCATGCAAAGTTTTTTTTTTTTTTAAATAAAGATCACTAGTCTTTATATTTAGGCAGGCAAACACGGTGATCATAGTTTAGTTTAAATGAGATTTAAGCAGCAAAGGGAGGCAGGTTGAAAGGATCCCCACTGTGGTCATTCACAGCTCGCCCTGGTTTCAGCAGCATTTTAACGAAACCCTTGGGCAGATCCTACCTCTGCCTCCACCTACATTGAGTAACCTAAACTAAACGTAGCTTAGCTTACCGGTGTTTCGCGTTTCATACCGTGTGCAGCTGTGCTGTTTTTTCATCCATACACCTACAAGTTTATATGACAAAACTAAAAAAATGCTCGACGCGCCAAGAACAATGTTGTTCAAATACAAAACCTGCTTTAAAAGTTGGATATATTTGTCCAGTGATGCGTAAACACAGCAATGTTCAGCGAGCTTTGAATTAAATGAAAGCCAGCCAAGCCCGCAGTGGGGTTCTGGTTGTTGCCCCAGTGCTGCTCCGGTTGTGGTGCCCAAACTGCGGGACGAGCCGCTTAACCCGCTTGCTGCTCCCCTGACAGAAGGACGTAAACCGAGCTCAACTTGCGTTTAAATGGCAGTTCAGGGATGAGGACAGAAAGACCACAGCGCCCACCTGTTTCACGGAGTTGGGAAGAATTTGGACGCGGGAGTGAACACGGTGCCGCCACACTCACCTGGAGCGCGATCCAGTGAGCCAGGAGCCCCAGGCTCCAGCAGAGCGCCCGCATCGCGTCCGAATCCGCCGCCGCCCGAGCCTCCTACGCGCCCCGCGACCGCATGCACCGGCACCGCGGCCAAAGCGGCAGGCGGATTTCCAGCGGCCACAAAGTTGTTCTGCAGATGCGGTCCGGACGCGGCTCGAAAAGTTGCTGGCGGAGGGGCTTCAAAGTGAGGCGAAAGCTGAGGCTTAGCCCCGTGTTGCGGGGAGACGGAAGGAGACGAAGACCCTCGACGGGGAGCAGCGCTTAGCTTCTCGGTTCCGTCAAGTCCGCGCGGCTTTTCTTCCTCGTCTTCCCGACGCCTCTCTCTCCCCGCCCCCCCCCCCCGCGCGCACACACACACACACACACACACACACACACAGGAAGCCGCGTCTCGCGACGGCCCGCAAAGTCTGCAGTTTTGCGGTTGTTTCGCATTCCTGCGCAACACAGCTGAGACACGGCGACAAACAATGGCATTTGCCTAACAGAGACTGAAGTTAATGTCACACTTACATGAGAGCATTTTTCGAAGTCACCTATTAAGAACATAACATCTGAGTGGATTTCAAACGTGCGGGGGAAAGAATTGCAGAAATTTAGCGGGATATTTAAAACTTTTAATTGGTCTTTTGGGTTTTTTTTTATAACAGCAATAATGTTCCTCGTATTATTGCGGCTTGCTTTATATTTTGAATCGTGTGCGTTTGGGATGGCCATGAGATTCTGCATACAGACTTTGAAGCTAAGAACAGACATGTATGAAACCTGTAGGTAACTTTGAAGGAGTTACAGGAACAAAAGAAATCTTGGAAATTATACAAGATTTATTTATGGAAGCAGCTTGACAAATCAACAAATCAGAATAATAATGACAGAGGACCCTGCAGTTACAAAGCAGATAATTCAAAAGAATTTTTAGAATCTCCTCTCTGCCCCCCTCCAGGCTATTAGTTTCAAGATTTCTAAAGTAGAAATCTGTATTATAGAGAGCTTTGAAATTCCTTCTCACTATGCTTTTAGTCTTTTACAAGTTTAGGTCTCTGTTCTACCTTCTGAGCAGAAAAAGCCACTTCATGTAATAAATACTCAGTCCAATTCTGTCCCATATGATGGAATTTGGCTGGACAAAACTGAATTATTTATAAGCAGAAGTATGATAAACTCTAAAATATGGTGAGTTGTCAGTCATTAGACTGCAGTGATGAACTCTTAAAGGGGCACCATTACTTTTCATTGGTATAAAGCATCACCCCATTGCCTGTGTGGAAACTCTTTCTTCAGTTATATGCATTCACTAGAAAAATAGGTCAAAAGAGAAAGAACTCCTGAGTCATACAAAGAAATACATCTCCGGCCTAGGACGGTTTTAGAACTGAAAATGTTTCATTCATTTTGACAAGATCATGCATGGTAAATCACTAATTTTAACTGTAAAGTGTAACCAAAATAAATCTATTGACTCTGTCATGCTTGGGAAGTATTTCCATCTCTTTCCAGCTGAATAATCTCTATGCTGACTCTGTGTTGCTGATAAAAAAGGACATCCCTTGTTTTTGTTTTATACGGTGAAGCAAAAGTTGAAAATTAAAGCAGGTGTTACTGATGTCCGTCATTAAAAAAACTATACTTCATATTGATATCCACACCAGAAAGTGATATTTGCTTTCTGAAAACCACTTATTTCAACTGTAAGTACAATCAGAATTACTACCTCTGCTAAGTATAAGTTTACAGAATTGAGCAGAGCTCTGCCACAGAAAATATTATTGCTGTACAAAGTATGATGATTTGATATCCCGTCCCTCACACGTTTCTTTAATAAATTGGCTGTCATCGCCATGCAACATTTCCTGGTACCTTACAGGCATTCATGAGATGTTAGTTTTGTAGAGTTAAGATCTACAGCTGGTGACTCAATATCGTGATTTCATCAGATATAACCTGAAAGAGAGTTTTTGTTTTAGGTAATACTTATGCCTTCTTTCAGGCAGGTTAGTATACTACACAGCAGGTAAACTGGTGCAAATACTGTAGGTGCTCCCGCTCATAAAAATAATAAACTTTGTAAGACTGAATATTTACATAGACCTTTTCACACATTTTAGACATGTTTTATTTTTCATCAGAATATTTAAGTTTTGATATAGAAAAATTTTGTCTTTCTCCTGGATAACATAAGTGTATAAAAGCTACCGTGATTCCATTTGTTTGTTTTTGCTGTCTCACATACTACTAATTCTTCATTATATCTACCCACATACTTTAAAGCATACTTTACATTTTTTTAATGTGCCAGACAAAGAATATAATGCAAATGTAAGTCATCCCTCATGCAGATACATGTGAACAAGACAACATGCATAGTGTGTGGTAGCAGTTAGCATGGACGCTAATCTCTGGATGCCAGTTTGGGATAGAATAACTGAAAACGTAGAGCAACAGATCAAGATGTTTGTTCCTTAAACTTGTGATATTTCTCATCTTTGCATCAATTCAACAAATTAATTGAGATGGAGGGCCTTCTCCCTCGCCCTGATATATTAAGGTGTCACATGTTATTTTTTAATCTTTTGCGTGCAAGAGTCACACTTTATGTTGATAAAAACTCATATGTTTGGTAACTGATGAGTAGATCCTTCAGGATAGCTTTGGTTCAGTTTGATGAATCCTTTTGGTTAGCGAGTGAGTGTAAGTTGAAGTAATGTGGACGCGTTTAAATCCAGGTTTACTGTATCTTAACCAATGAGCAAAATTGTTTGAATGGGTCCTGCAGTGTTACGCTGGAGATACCACAGCAAAATTTCCTACTATTTAAATGCTAAAGATCGCAAATCACTGTGTTGGCTGAGTTGTTGTGTCACTGGCTGCTGAAGATAAAGCCCCTTTAGCACAATCATGATACATTGCTGAAAATAATCTTGCTGCAGCAGGGAGCCCTGTAATCCCGCTCTGGTTTCTGTTCTGTCAGAAAAATTATGATTCTCACCCATTAAAGGCTAATTTGTATCGTAAAGCTAAATAATCACCCTTGACCTTAACTCCCACTTTAGCCAAGCTCCAAAAGATGTAGACACAATGGAGAACTGTGGTTGGGAAATACACGAGATGGATAGTGACAAGCAAAATAATCACATTTATTAAATCCCCCAAAGATAAGAAATTCATTATAATAATGTCAGGATTTCCTTTACTCCTCCTCTCATCTCTGGCTTTTTCTCTCTTTGTCATATATCACTCCCTCCACCTGTTTCTTACCCATTCCCTTCAACTGAAGTTTTCTCCTTTTTAATGTGCAGAAATAAACACCCTAATTGTATTTTGTTAGTTGGACACATAATGTTTCTTTGTTTACACTAATATTTATTTACTCAATTACTTATGAATTAAAACTGGCATTAATATTAGTAGAAGGTCAGTGCAACACTCAGTCTAACCAGTGCAGCCTCACTGGCACAGGACTTGCAAATCTGGCCATAGCCTCTTAAAAAACAAGTGTTTCACATATTTTTCTTGAAAAATGTAGAATAATTCAGAGAAGCCTTTGAGGAAACTTGTACTGATCTTGACTTGATAATTAACTACTGTGGATGGTGATAAGAGAAGATTATCTCTTGGTAGAATCTTCACTGCCTCAAGAGCAGTTGGTAGCAGCCCATCTGGGGTTGGCACCAGGGATATGGACAACAGACAACAGAAATCCACACCTAAAAGTAAATCTCTGCTAACCTAAAAGCAGATGTTCAGATGGTACATTACCTTAACAATTGTTCTATTTTTATGAAGCGTGACAGCTTGTTGAAAGAGAGTGAATGGATGCAGTACCACTGTGCTTTAACCACCAAGGGTTTTGTGCTGAGAACAGGTTCCCTTTCATCACTGGACATCACTAGGAGATAAACTGCTTGTGATCTAATTCTCTGTACACTATACCATTCAGACAGATTTTTGCACACAAATTCTCCTGGTAGAATAAACCTATTGTATATGTTGTTCTTACACTACCTATAAAAAGTATTCACCCCCACTTGGACCTGTTCATGTTTTATTTTTCTACATCATTGAATCGCAGTGGATTTAATTAAGCTTTTTGACTCTGATCAGAAAAATACTCTTAAATGTCAAAGTGAAAACAAATCTCTAGAAACTGATACAAATTTATTACATTAAACACAGAACAATTGATTTCCTAAGTATTCACCCTCTTCAGGCCATGTTTAAGTAAGGAGTTCTGTTTCTGAGCAAGATCAAGTCCCGAGTAACATAGTGGACTCAAGAGCAGAATGTCACAGGAGATTTGCAAGCATCATCCTAGCCTCTAGATCATACAGCAAAGGTAGTTTTAGAGTTTCCAAATTGGACCAAAAAGTTAAAATTCTATCAAGGGGTTTCATTAACTTACCGGAGGCTGCTTGAATAAAGTTTAAAGGATTTTTGTGTATTAAAAGTATTATTTAACTCCAAGAGGCCACTTACTATATTACTATTTGTTTTATTAGTTTAAAATTCAGTTTTTCAAATAAAATTTGGAAAAGTGCATTTACACATACAGCAAATAATAACATCACATGCAATGTGCATGTAACACTGAATGAATGGCACAACCATGATGCTAATGCACTTACACACACACACACACACACACACACACACACACACACACACACACTCAAACAAACAGAACACTGCACACAGTATGTGTTTAACTTTATTCTAAGAGCGCAGGAGGCACAAGCATATACATCATATACAACATTCAACCAGTTTAAGGTTAAAAAATGTTGGTGACATTATTTGCTAGTTTGTTAGTGTGTCTGATGAACAGCAAAATTCTCACACACATACACATTCAGGCAGTTCAGAGCTAATTTGTCAGTAGGAGGATAAGCAGGGCATTTTGGTTGCTGTGGTATACTGTAGGTGTGTACAGAACATGTACCTATGTTTTAAATGCAAAACAACTGTTTTTTGTTTTCTACAGTTGAACAGAGATGTGAGAGGAGTAGGTGGGGGGATGCTAGAGGAAGAACCTGACTTGGCAAGAAGGATGATTGGCATCATCATATAATGAATAGCAACAGAAGCCAGTGTCTGTTGTATGTAGTGAAATAAAAATGACAATTTAGAAAATTTGCACAAAGAAAAAAATGTAAAAATTAATAAGCAATTATACATGACACATACGGTGCTGTAGACATTAGTATTGTCAACCTTGTTACTCGAGTCCCACTGGCACATGTCACTTTCTGCCGTGTCCATCTGTTTGGCAGCACTAGCATTGTTCATTAACTAAACAAGCCACTTGAAAGGTAATGCAGCTTTTTGATATATAATGTGTTACTACCTTTTACCTTTCTACTTTTTGATCTGGACAATACCAGGTAACTCAACTAGTCTTGCATGAAAATACTCTTTTATAAATAGAAGTTTCCAGTTTTGGTCAATGCAGTGTGCAATGCAATGGTCAGTACTGCTGTAGCTGTAGTGATAACATATACAGTGGTCACTGGGGTGTTTGTTGCAGTGAAGAACATTGTGAATGCCGTAGTGGATTAGCTTAGCTGATGTAGTGACTAGTATTACAGTTAGACTCTGGTGTTTTGGGACAGTATAGCAAAAGTATTGACACTACTGTGGCTGTCAGCATAGCGTCTGATATAAAAGCCACATATGGTTACTATTATAGGTTATGTTATGGTCAGTGTAGAGCAATATGCATCTTAATTTTAGTGGAGTAGTGGTTAGTGTAGAAATCTCAGATGCAATAAGTTTAGCGGAGGGCTGTATAGTAGCTATTGTACTTCTTAGGGTGGTAAATCTGAACAGTGGTCAATTTAGACAGTGGTCAGTGCAGGGGTTAGAGGAGTGGTTAGTTCATTGGTCAGTCGACTGACATGGTGATTTAAGGAGCTGAGTATATCATATGTTGGCTAGAAGATTGGAATGTATGCCAGAAACTGGATAGGGAGGAGTGGTCAGCAAAACAGGCTGGTTAGCTATGGCATATACAGTGAAAGTCATGTAAATTCAGTTCATTCCACTGTATGTCACTTTTGTCAGGTCCCCCTGAGAGTTGGTCATGTACATCCTGTTTCCTTTATATGACAGTTCCTTCAGGCTGTTGTCTGTGGACGGAACCGTTGTACCATGCTGGAACCTGGATTTCTAGCCACCAGGCAAATCCCCGAAAAAATGGAAGGAGATTCACAGCCAATTTCACAGCAATCTGCTCCTAATTGAACCGTTTGTTTGCTGCCTCGCCTCGTCTCCTCCACCTCCGCCCACACAAGCCTCTGGGGATGAGAGATGGCCTGTTCCACATCTCATTGAGCCTCATCCGGCTCAAACTGATCTCACAAACATAAAGACTGGAGCCTGAGCTCCACTTTTAAGTGTGGGTTGGGGTACTTGTGTGTGGGAAGACTAGGGCAGTAATTTGGGAAAATCAGAATGTGGAGTTTAGGGGTGCGTGAAAACATGGTGTAAAATGCAAGAATGTGTTTGTGCATATGCTGCACATAGAGTTTGAAGGGTGTGTGTATGTGTGTGTGTGTGTGTGTGTGTGTGTGTCTTTTTAATTTATAGTAAAATACCATGGCAAAAATATTCTGAAAGAAAACTGTGCTTTTAAAGGTTGCCTAAGACAAACCCAGCCACTTTTGTTTGATGTTATCTGGATCCGTTCTATCCATTTCTCTTTGTCACATCTCCCCTTTTTCTACATTTAACCCCTCTTTGTACCCCTCTTTCCCCTCACAATCTGGCTTGGTTTGGCAGTGTGTTGCAGCGGGTGGAACAGCAGATGCGCTTTGTTAGTATGATTTAATTGGGTTTCACAGCCGTCGCAGGATGCAAAATTTGTCAACCCATGCTGGTATCCAATGGAAGGATACTGTGTTTTCCCTCAGTCCATAGCCACACATAGTGCCAAGTTTTAAACCCTGTAACTCCTGTTCTTGACCTTAACTTCTTAAACCTACAGTACATGATCCTACATCCATGAAGATACTGTGAACTGTCACACCAAGAACCCTCCTTCTTATAGAGCATGGTAAATCAACAATCTTCTGTCATTTATACATATGTACTGTATATGCTGCCTAACAGAAGGTTGTATATATATATATATATATATATATATATACACACACACACACACACACACACACACACACACACACAAACTCTATATTATGGGTGAAATTATATACAGTATATATAAAACTTAGCTCCATCTCAGAAATATACAATGTGGTGCAAAACTGATGCAAAAATTACTTATCATTTATTAAATATTACTGTGACAAAAGACAAAAAATTCTATTCCTGAAATTTAAACTTTATCCTTAATTGTGTAGCCACTATGCCATCAGAATGAAGCCCAGTATATCCGTATTGTCCAGCACTAATCTCTACACTTTGATATGCAGAGGCAGCATAACCTAGAAGAAATTCCAACCAACCGAAAGTTGCTCAGATTTGTCACGTCAGCTTTGAGGCAGTTACCCTGAAGAATGTTCTCTGACTTAAAATTAAAAAATGAAGATGTGAACTTTTGTTGTAATCTTTCTTGGCACGTTTTGGCGGGGGCAGAGAGGCTGAACGGGAGAGAGGACAGAGATGGTACATTAATAAAACTCAGCCAATTGCTTCCCTTCCCACCTTTCCGCTGCAGCGACAGCAAATGCAAGACTGATGACGCCAGCGGCAGCGCAACGAATTCCACTGCATCAATATCAATAGCTAATTGAGATGGAGGGCCTTCTCCCTCGCCCTGATATATTAAGGTGTCACATGTTATTTTTTAATCTTTTGCGTGCAAAAGTCACACTTTATGTTGATAAAAACTCATATGTTTGGTAACTGATGAGTAGATCCTTCAGGATAGCTTTGGTTCAGTTTGATGAATCCTTTTGGTTAGCGAGTGAGTGTAAGTTGAAGTAATGTGGACGCGTTTAAATCCAGGTTTACTGTATCTTAACCAAATCTGCAAAATCTCAGCAAAGTAAACAAAAGCAAGCACAGCAGCAAAAATATGAAAATCTTTATCTGAAACCTTACACTGTCTTCCTTCTGAGAAAAAAAAGTTGTACTTTTTTTTGACTCAAATATGCTTTAAAAATAAAATATTAATTTTACTATTCACCTGTTTCAAAGCTCCAATACTTTGCCGTTTTAGACAAATTATATGTTGAATGAGTATGTTTTTATAATTATGGCTATGCTAAAGTACAGTACCCTGGTTTATCTGAGTATAGCTTAAAAATGTAATGAATTTCCTGTTTGTATTTTTGTTTTATTTTAATATTAAGTCTCTTAATCTGGGTACATAAACTTGGTCACAAAATGTAAAAATAAATGGCCTTGAGTTTAAAATTAATATAAATGGAAGCAAACACACATACACAGTTTGGGTGTTGGTCACAGACTCCTGCAGAAGAGAGCTATATACACAAGTTCTGAAGACCCAACACATGAATACATAAAGGTCAGTATTTCTGCATTTATTTTATGCTGTCATTATTGTACCCATTCTTCTTTATAGCAGGAGGTTTAAACTTATAGTTTGCATTATTAAATCTGTGGAGGGTCCTGTGGAACTATGGGAAAGGTGTTCAGCTCATGGTCTCTACAGTAATCTATACCTTGCAGGATCTTTTATCACTTTTCAGGAAAGCAGTTGCACAGAAAGAAGCGGCAAGGAAGTTTACTAAGATCTTTGCAATGCTTGTGCGTTACATTATGGTCTAATGATTGTTGTGGGTTTCATACAAAAAGCTCTAAAATATGACAACAAAGGTATAATAAATCTGCTTAAAGAGATTTACATGTTCGCTGTGACCAGGTTAAGGAAACATACTTAACATCAATACGCGTAGTAAAATGATACTATCGGTTAGGTTTGAACACTGCAACTAACAGTGTGCTTCCATAGAGCATATCGGGGCTGCAGTATGTTCATGTACTTGATTTTCTACAAAACAGCACTAGAATCATGGCACAAAAAGTGTTTTGGCTCAGCTCAGGATCAGATAAACAAGCAAAAAACTAAAAGTGTGAAGAAGGGAAATGACTGATGAGCAAGTTAAGAGGTATGGTCTCTAACAAACTGTCCAGACGTTAAAAGTGGTGCCTGCGAAGGGAGGTGATGGTAAAGAAGTAGTGCTGGTGTGGTGTGATTAATGACCGCAAATTTCACTTTTTAGCAATATTTAAAATAAAACGAAGAAACGTCCATAATTCTTTGTAGCTGTAAAATCAGCTGCTTACTTTCTTTTTGCAGCATGATGGAGCAAGGGTGTGTGGGAAGATGGGGTTTACAGAGGAGTTTTGACAGCTTTATTATTTTTTCATCTCTGCGGTGTTCCCTATAAATGGACTTGACTAGTGTCCACATATTAAAACTGACAGAAGCGTCAAGATTTTGAAAACCTGATTTTTTTAACAGTTGGATGAGCTTTTACTTTTCGTTGGTTTTATTTGATCAAAAACCAGTACAGTATGATAATGAGACAGAAGTTTGCATTTTTGTTTTGAATTTAGCAGACACTTTTGCACACAGCAACTTACTGATATATTGGACAGGATATTATTTGTGCCATCCACACAAATAGAGACTACTGTATATGAAGGGTTTGTATATAGAAAGTCATCATTTGTCAGTAACACTGCTGCCCACATATGATAGATAAGAAGGGTCATAGGCAGCTCAGTGATATAAAATGTCAGAGAAGGATGTTTTACTCAAAATGTAGTTTTTGGTATCTAGTTTTATATAATTTTTTAAGGCTGAGAACTACTATATTCAATGAAATGTTTTTTGGTTTTGAATTAACCCTTGGACTCTGCTAATCTGCATGGCACATGCCATCAAGGTGAGACATCTGGAACAGAGCTCATAAAAAGGTGGCAGCTTAAAGAGCCAAAGGGTAGGGGGCTGGGATATGTAGTTTGGCTGATCAAAGATGTTAACCTTGTCTATCTTTTAGTGCCACAACCCTCTGAAACACTTAGATACCCTAAAGAACATTTGAAGGTCTTAAATTTTAACATTTGAGTTCTGATGTTAATATTCCCTTTTTCTACCATTCATGTTAGTTTCTTTTCTCTGCAAATTTATTGCATATAATATAGGTGATGTACATCCAGCACTATTTAACTCCAACTAAACGGTAACCTCTGGATAACAATTACTGAAAAAGGAACTGAATTACATCTGTTCTCACTGGAATTGCCTTCTAGAGACAGCAAACCATTTCCATTTCTCTTAGAGTACAGACAGTTCTTCAGACTACTTACATTTTTCATTACCACATAATACACAAAATGTCTTATAAACATTTCTTTTCACATACTCGCAGGCAGATTCTTTTGGACATTTTTCTCTGTGTTGTGAGATATATATATGACTTTTATGTCAAAAAGCAAGATGTGTGAGGAGGATACTGCATTAAGAGAGGGGATGTACAGCTGTGTTAATGTTAAGGGAAGACTGTGGATTATGTGAGATTAGGATAGTGCAGAGATTAAGGTATGTGTAAACTGAATGAGTTTTTTTTTATGATTTCCACCAGTTTTGTTGTGAACATGGGGATGTGGTGGCACAGTGGGGTAAGCTGGTGCCTTGCAGTGTCTGGGCTGCTTGTGTTTGCTGCTCTCTGAGGAACTAAGGAAAAAAATGCTAGAAAAAGGCAATGGCAAACCAATCCTGCTCCTTCTTTCCTTGAAAACCATGCCAAGGGTCACCTAAGACTTAGACATAATTCAATGGGATTTGCCAGCTTTCAAGTTGTGAACATAAAGAAGATCATAGCATCCTGAACAGCTCTACTTTCACACCTATGAAAAGTGCAATGAGCTGTATGCCCCAAAGAAGTTATTACCTTAAAAAAAATCCTCATTGGACTCTTTAAAATCAGTTCTGTGCCAGAGTGGTTCCATACAACATCAGAAAACAAAATAAAATTTTGCCAGCACTGGACAATCTCCACAGGAAGACACAAAGTAAGATCACACCTCCCTGTGTGAATGACCCCACAAATGTGCCTAGCTTGAACTCAGTTTTCTGAAAACTCCTGGGCACAGAGTGAAACAGAACCTACTGAAAGATAAAATTATTATAATACACCATTTAAAATGATCTACAATCATTTCTGTCATTCTTCTCAGGATGTTGTGTCACACTGCCATCTGTTGACAGCAAGCTTATCTCACGAGTCTTCCTTTCCTGCTCTGTGCATAAACTGGCTGCTAATATATAAACCCCCCTTTCATCAGCTGACTCCAGGTAGTACACTTTTCCCCTACATAAGCGTCCTGCACAAAAACCTTTTAACTTGTAAATAAAGCATATATGTATACTTTTCAGATAAAGGGTGTTTTAGTCTGAATAGCTGCATTTTGGTCTGTCGTGCCATCATTTTACTGCCTTCTGCTGGTATCACAGGTATGCCTCCCCCAACAGAGTAGCCCACCCAATTGCTTTCATACAATACCAAATTTGCCTCAGACAACCGGTATTTTCTTTCTGTTATGTTTGTCTTATTACATTACAGTATATAAAATTTTAATAATGTTGTTTTCAAATGAAGTCTTTTAAATTCGGATACTGGCAGAAAACCTAGACATCTATCGAAGGTTACAGAAGAATCAAAGTTATTGTTTGTTTGTTTTTTCTTTGGAAGATATTTTGCACATATAAGGAGTAGTCTGGAAAGCCTTATTTTATACCGCTAGCTCCACACTTTGCCTTTCTAGCACACACAGCCCCTAGACCATTTACTGCTGTAACTCTCCACATGGGGCCCGCAAAAATCCTCCTCCACTCTCTGCCTCTCTGCTCAACAGGATCACTCCCTCATACTTACAAAGTTCCTTTGACATATTTAAGAATTCAGCAAAGGAACCCACCCTATCCCCAGTGCACTCCATTTATCTACATAATGGAACACCTCAAAAATACACTAACTCAACAATCCACTAAAACCAATCTACGCCATGAAGTTGCGATGATGGACCACCAAAGAAGGTAAAAGTTTGACTCTTTTTCCTCCAAGTCCTCTGGGAGGGCTGAGGACTTGTCAAATTGCACCATCCCCTTCTTCCGTCCTGGGTTGCCCTTCTTCCTCAGTCAATTTTTAATTTTAACATCTAAACACCCAGTCGATACTCTTGGCCTGAAAGCTTCAATCCTGATCACAGACATTGGTCTTGCTGTTGCTCTCCTTTCAAAAATCTCCCTTCAGAGAATGGTGTGGGTTTGTTTTAGCAATTTAGTAAGCTAACAGACAACTTGCCTTGTTTCTGGCTTCTTGGATAGTGGAAGACTGGAAAAATCGATTTTCCTGAGTATGTAAACTAGTGGCTAATTTAAAAGCTCTGTTAGGCCTCTCCTTACATGACAGGCTGTTAGGAATGTAACATGTTTGGTAGCAAAATGCACACTGAGATTATGTTCTTTGAACATATTGCCTTTTTCCAGCCTCTGTTTAAAAGTATTTTGCATTCCACTCTTTATTATACACTCCATTTTCAGTGTCAACTTTTCCCTTCTTTACTTTGTACATTTTGGCCCATTTTGGCTCTCACACAGTAGAATGGACCCACTGTAACCGGTAAATCATTTCGATGTAATGTTTGTGTGCCCTCAAACAATAAGATTACTGAAATGTAAAGAAAAAGAATGCATCGAACAAGTTGGAGTATGGCAAATAGGAACAAATTTATTTTTTAATTTAAGGGCAGGTTCAAATTGGCTGGTGGGCTGGACCTGTCCAATGGGAAGTAGTTATTCTTTATTGCTCCAAGCTCTCTTAGAATTTTTGTATGTTCTTGGTGTTTGCATTGTATGATTTTTAATATATTATCACATCTCATTTATATACATTTTTAAATCATTTCAAACAGTAACAGTTTCTAAATTATTCTGGAATCACTGGGTGCTAGGATATGAAACTACACTCAGAATTGAACACCAGAATTGAACCCAGCCCCCTACCCTTTGGCACCACACACACACACACACACACACACACACACACACACACACACACACACACACACAAAGTAATAATGGACAGGTAAAGGGAACCAATTGACCTGAAAAGTGCTTGGATACTGTAAGGAAAATGGAACAAAAAGAGGAAATCCACACAGACAAAGGGTGAACTACACCGAGACTAAGGTGAATTCAAACCGATTCCCAAACAGCACGGACGCTGAAAGACAACACAAAGCCAGAAGTATGTAAAAGCATAGGGTTGTTGGAGTCAGAGTTTTCAATTAATGAAATAACATTCAACTGTGGGTTTGAAGTTGCCCTACCATATTAAAAAATGCCCCAGTTTTCATAATCTATAGAAGCACAGTAGGCTCCAATTAAAATTTCAGAGGACCTCAAGAAGAAGAGTTGCTGCAGATCATAATGCTGGAAAGTCATGGGCTTCTATAAGTTTACAATAAGATGGAAGAAATTCAGCACTTAAGGAATGGAAATACTACAGAGATCAGTGTAACACCATGATATATAATGCTCAAGGAGGTGATGAATTTTACAGTGACAGCTAAGAATCTGCAGGAACTCCTTGCCAATAATAACATCTGTGTCCATGAGTCTAGAGTAAGGAAAATTCTGATGTTCATGGGAGGCTGACCTGCATCAAATCACTGCTCTCCAAAAAAAAAACTTGTAAAAACTCATGCTGTTCTGTTTAGAGAATGCCAGATTCTCCACTGTAATGTTTAAACCACATCTCAACACGACAGAAGGAGCATCATGATGTTTTGCTGCCTCAGGGCCTGGAAGGCTTGCAGCCATTGAAAAAACAATGAAATATAAAATGTATCAAGAAATTCTTCAGAAAAAAATAGGCTGTTTCTCTGTTATCAGTATCTTAAGCAAAGTTGGATAATGCAGAATGACACTTTCTCCAAACACAGAAGTCTGTCAGAGAAAGAGTAACTCAGCTAAATTTCTGTGTTTTACAACAACCAAGTAAGAGTCCAGACCATGTTTCTGTTGAAATGCTGTGTAATGATCTGAGCCTGGCTTTTCATACAGAACATTCTAGAAGCATAAATATTCTGCAATGAAGGATGGTAAAAACACCTCCAAACCATTCTTACAAGCAGCAGAAGTAAACATTTAGTTGAAGTTATTATTGCAAAGAGTTTGATGCTGTTATTAAAACTGTGGAATCATATACAGTTCCCTTCAACGACCTTGAACATTTAAACAATATTTTCAATAAACATGACAGTAACTTTTTAAATTTGTTTAATTATGTTATCTTTATTAATGTGACTTAGATTAGATGAAAATTTTTAAGTCTTTCATACAGAAATTCATAATTCCAACTTTTACTTGCAAGTATGGTTTTGTTTAATATGTCTCACTTGACAGATGGCCTTTATGGTGTTTTAAACAGTATTTTTAAAATATATTTATGATGATGTCCTGTATTTCCTGCAGCAAATCTGTGGTAAAGGATGGTCAGGCAGTCCTTTTACTGTACTCCTGGTTGGTGGAACTCATACAGAGACCCATGAAAAGGAAAAGACTCATCAGCAGTTATAGTGACTCAGTCCAGTGCCAATGAGATGTGGTGACACACCATGAGCCAGAACATTAGTGCGCGTGCGCGCGCACACACACACACACACACACACACACACACACACTAATCTGTTCCTCCCTGCTGACCTCTTCTCTTGCTTGTCATATTCCCAAATTATGAGCTCACCTAACCAGCATCACTGTGTCCAGAAACGCTGTTCACACAAGTGCTCATACTCTCTCGGTGTAGAGGAGCAAGTTCTTGTTTCTAACTGATGCACCAAAATTAATGAACCTACAGTTTAAAATTCACTCAGGAGATGTGAATATATTGTTGCTGGCCTTCTAACAGCATCATATATCACTGCCATCTTTGCGCCACTATTTTAAAGTTAAACTTGCACCTGCTTTTTTGCTGTAGTTAAAATTGCTGTAGTACAGTCACCAACAAGCACATGAGTGTTAGCCCACAAGTGAGTCTGATAAATCATTTCAGGAGTCTCTGGTGTGCTGCTGTGGTGTTTACTGTGCTGTATGCTGTATGTGTGTAAAATGAAATTTTGTGGCGACTAAAACAGGTGAAAACAAATCTAATTAAAAAATGGTTTTTCCTCAGTGCGCTATTGTGTCTATAGGTAGCTGATGTGAAGTGTAGGTTGCACCAATGTAAAAGCGCTACTGCTGTCCTGCGCCTCTATTAGTGCATGTGTGTTTGTTAACTGTAGCGGAAGTTGCATTATGTACACGTTGCTTCGTGGGTGTGCATATATAAGAAAAAGCCGATGTCTGCAACTGGAAGACAATTTTGCTTTCATTTGCTTTATTAGAAACCTAACTATTTACACACATGCAGCCATAGCATCAGATTTCTCCTTAATGCATTGCTGCTGTATATCTATAGGTAGCTGGGCCAAAAGCAGTGTGCCCTGATGCCAAATACCTTGGCTATTTCCCTGGTGGACAGGCAGATTTTCCTAGCCCTACAGTTGTGGTACTTTGTCCATGATGTTGAAACAAATGTGCTGAAAGGTTTTTAAACACCGATGTAAAGAGCCATTCCTTTTACTCTTTAAAACTGGCCAGTGTTTACTCAAGATAACATTTTGGTACACCCAGAAGAGTTATATCTGAATTATAAAGATGATTTACGAAAAGCGAATTTTATAAAAACACTTTTACTGCATATTTTACCAAAATACAAATATTACTGCGTAGGTTTTTTATGCTGTAGTCCATGTAGAGTATGTGATTTTGCTCCACACATTTTAGAGAAAAAAACCAGGAAAGTGTTTTTTTTTTTGTTCTTAAGCACCTATATTTACATTCTTATGGTTCTTAAATTCTTTTCAACAGCTAGATTTCTTTTTTGTGTGGCACCTAAACATTTATCAGAAAGAAACTTTGCCCCAATTTTTCCAAAGACACGTAGACGTTAACAATAAGTTGTTTAACATTCCAGAGCCAGAATCATTCCACCTGCTGTAAGCAACATGTGTTGTATTTTTTAACATTAAATCAGAGAAATATGCATATGGATAGTTTGGGGGGAAAATGTACAGCCTATAATAGGCTCCATTCAAAATAAGGAAAATGTGAATGCTAGTATTTTACAGTCAGCCTCCCTATGCGAAAGCAACGTCGGATAAAAATGTGATCGCCTCTCCGTTTAGTTGTCCAAAGCGACAGTTGGTGCCGCTGGAGTCGGAATCACGGACGGTGCCTCGCAGGGTGCGTTGTTCTGAACCAAAGAAAACGTTTTGTTTAGCAGGAAATTACAACACTTTGTGCTTCCCAGTATTTAACTCTATCACTACTAAGAATAAAGTGCATTTCCCCGCACCGTATTTTCAGCCTCAAGAATGACTAAAACGATTGTGTCGTCAATAGCAAATCTTTGGTCTTCGGTCGTTCTTACGTGGAAATAACAGACCCTCTGTATCGTCCTGTACTGTGAAATAGGGGTCTTTCACCCCATTTGAGCGAATTTCAGATTTGCTACAGACGCCTCAGCCTGGCTGCCACTGCGGCTTTCGATCGATTTGTCTCCTGGGCTTCATCCGGCGTCCGGGAAGAAGGGAATCCACGCCGACGAAGCAGGTGTCCGGGAAAGGCGTGGCCTCCCCCCGCCACTACGGCACGCAGCCGCAGCAGCAGCCGCCAAGCCGCGCTGTCGTTTCTCCAGAAAGCGGCGCCCTTCCTTCCTTTCTTCCTTCGCAGAAATCTACACCGAACGGCAGTTATCGCAGTTTTTTGTTTGTTTGCTCCTTTGGTTAACGTTGCGTGCGTGCGCGGTTTTCAGCGACGTATTTCTCCCCACAAACGAGCGACCATATGCCAGGTTCCCACTGTGGGAAAGCTGAAGGGGCCGCCCGCCCGCTCGCTCCCTTTGTGCGGCTACTGATGCTGAGCGCGTCGCCAGTTCGTCCTGCAGCACCACAGCACCAGCGGTAGCGGCAGCAGCGGACCCCGCCCCGGCGCCAGGGACACCGCTCCATGTGTCTCACCGTCCCCATCCACCGCTCGGCTCGATCGCCGCCAGAATCCACGATCCCTCCGACAGCAAAAGCTGGGAAGTGATTTCAGGAAGATTATTTTAAAATATGAAATACTAGACCTACATCTTGAAGCACTTAAATATTGCAATTGTAAATGATTCTCGTCGCGATCGAATGCTAGACTGAATTTCCTTGCGCTACTCGGTGTTTTCTTTCCCACATTTATGCAATTTTTCTTACAACTGCATAGAAAAACCAAAGCCTTTCCGCGGAGATCGTACGTGCAGTTCGGCAGCAGTTGTCTTTCTCGCCAGTTATTTAAACAGTGAAGTCTCCACCAAACTGCGAAAACGCTGTTTTTGGGGAACATATGTGCATGTGTGAAGTTTCCGGGAGCC
Source organism: Heterotis niloticus (assembly GCA_018136845.1). Taxonomy (NCBI): domain Eukaryota; kingdom Metazoa; phylum Chordata; class Actinopteri; order Osteoglossiformes; family Osteoglossidae; genus Heterotis; species Heterotis niloticus. The sequence goes on from CM030898.1 coordinate 6,861,015, forward strand.
AGCGGTGTGCGAGCGAGGCGGCGGGCACGTTGGGAGCGCCATGGCCGGCGCTGGCGCAGAGTGCAACGTCCGTGTGCTGTGCCGCTTTCGCCCTTTCAATGAAGCCGAGATCCGCCGCGGCGACCTCTTCTTCCCGAGCTTCCAAGGCGATGACACCGTCGTTTTCGGGGTGAGTCCTGTGTCCCTTGCCTCCTTTCTGCGGCCCGGGTCGTTTCATTTTGGCCACGGCACTGAGCGGCTCAAGATCAGAAGGTTAACGACAGCCTTCTTGCTTTAAAAAACAAGTAAACGTTTTCAGATGTACAGATGTACTGTATGTGAGTGTTTAAGACAAGCACATGTGAATGATTTATGTCCACCACTATTGCAGCTTCAACTACAGGTACAGTAGGTGCTGTGGCGCTCTAGTAGGGGCATTGAAGCAATGACATCAGGGACACATCCAGTCACCGAATTTCTGTTTCTTCGAGCAAGCGGTCGCACAATGGAAACACATTCACTGGAAAAAATCTTTTCCGTACATTAATCGTTGAGGCCTGAAAACGTTTGTTTCAATATGATCCCAATTTTGTCACATATATGTGAGGTCATAGCATGTACATGCGGTGTTGCCAACGTTCAAATAAAGGGTTTGCTTTAAAGTGTGAAACTGCTGTAATCCTGAAAAAGAAGCCAGATTCCCTGTGTCATTCCACTTTATTACACATACTTTTATTTATGGCCTTTAATGTTGTGAATTCTTTATATTTGTGGATTCCTTGAGTTAATACCAATGTCTGGTGAGAATTTCATGTGAATAGCCTCATTGGAAATATATTTACTGAGAAACAATGTTGATGTGTTCAGTACTTATTTCCCCCACTGTATATGCATTTCATAACAAAGCAGCAATAAGTAAAACATCTTAGATAAGGTAAGGCCTTAGATGTTTAAAATACAGAAACCAACAAACATTTTGTTTAAGGGTTTAAATAATGTTCTGTACATGATAATTTGTCAATACAAGTCATGGGATATATGATTGGGTATTTTATGTACTCCTTCACTAAACTGGGAAGCCTCTTAGACATAAATATAAATTATCATCCAGGCATCCATCCATCTATGCATTTTCTATAACTGCTTCATCCTGGTCAAAGTCGCAGCGGCCCAGAGATTATCCCGGAATCACAGGGCAATAAACTAAACGATCATCGAATAACAGCATTTTGTCAAGTAATAAGATGATCAGATACAGGCCGTCTTAGATACTCTGACTGATTTAACCCTAAATTACAAGAATTTCACCTGTGGTGAAATTCATTGTCTTAAAACAACATATTAAATATCTCAGGGTCTGAATTTGGAGCTGTGGGACTCAAAAGCAACTGCTATGCTGACTGACACCTTTTGAGCGCTCAAGATTTTTCCTGTAAAATGTTTTAAAAATTGATGTGAACTGAAGCAGGTTGAAAATTCCCAGTATGCTCTGCTGGAATGTAGTTTTATACCAAATATACATGAATCCTGTTGTTTTCCATCCCCAGGAAAAAGCTTATGTATTTGACCGGGTGTTTCCCACCAACACTACGCAAGAACAGGTCTACAACGCATGTGCTAAACAGACAGTGAAAGGTACGTGGAGGTGATAGTAGGAGTACAGTGATGTTTTTTGCCAGGATTTTATCAATGACATCAGTTAAAACTGTTCTTCCTTTAGCAAATTTTGCATCCCCGGTTTGCATTGTCTTTGTATTGTTGTTTGAGATCGAATGAGTATCAGTCAGTGTCATAGATGGTTACAGAAGCCTAACCATCAAATGCAGAGGTCATACAGCTAAAAATGGTACTTAGTTGAAGACTGCCATTTATTCACTTCAGCCATTAGGGCATGATGTGTTATTCAGACATGTAAGGGAAAATTAATAAAATGCACATTTTTAACCGACTCCCCTGTATGTCCCGGTGGTCACACTACAAGTATGTATCACCCTGCAGATGTAAGGAATAAAACCATTAAAGACAATATTCTAGACATGGATTTAATACTAAAAGTGTGGTTTTTAGAGGTATACATGATTCACCTGTGTTTGTCTGTCATTACAGGTATACTATATTGTGGAATACAAACACAGCTCACCTGTGTGTCACTGTAGATGTGTTTAGTGATATGAATGCAATTTACCTGTGTCAGTGTAGATCTATTTAGGGCAAGAAACATGGCTCAGATGTGCATATTTGCAGATGTTTTATCAGGATACAATGGCACCATTTTTGCATATGGACAGACCTCTTCTGGGAAAACCTACACCATGGAGGTAAGACTCAGATATATAGGATAAACATGAACTGGTTAAAATAAGGCACAGATTTCACTCTGGTTAGAACTTTCCTTTTTGCACATTGTCATATTATCTGATGTGGCCATTGAATTCTTGGAAATTTTGTTTCTCGTGTTTCTTTTCATCCCTTACCATGTTAGGGGAAACTGCACGATGAGCAACAAAAGGGAATAATTCCCAGGATTGCTAATGATGTTTTCAACCACATCTTTACCATGGATGAGAATCTGGAGTTCCAAATCAAGGTATAGCGCTGTAGAAAGACACAGGGCTGTAAGTCAAAAATAAAATTAGTTACTGTACCGAGGTTTCAGGGTGGCCTTATCCGCAAGCCCCGATTGTCTTGACTTCAAGTGTGAAGGAAAAGTCAGCACATTTTATGGTTCTCATTGCGATTTTGTAATCTTCCAGGTGTCATATTTTGAAATATATATGGAAAAAATCCGTGACCTTTTGGATGGTAAGCAGAATTTTGTATGCATTCCAAAAAGTAAAGACAATGCTAAAAATGACAAACAAATTAGCACACAAGAAATAATCCATTATTTAAAATAAAGTGAACTGTAGGTGCACACCTATAATTTAGCAATGCTGAGGAATAAGGGTCACTTTGTTATTGCCAGTATTTTCTGATTCCTTTTAAAAAAAGCTCTGTAGTGCTCAGTATCAGTATTAAATGTTTATACTGTATATTAAAGTTTAATTCATAGATTTAGTGATCCTACGTAACTGTATGAGAACTCACTCAGACTTTGCATGCATGTTGCTGTACTGTTCACTGTACTATATTCTCTCTTTTAAGTCACCAAAAGCAACCTGTCAGTCCATGAAGATATGAACCGAGTCCCCTATGTAAAGGTGAAGCACACCTACAACATAGCTAATTTCCCATGTCTTCTTCAGGATCTAAAGAGATTGGTTGTAATTGAGAAACAAGATGTTTTAAATGTCTTTTTATGTTAATGTCTTTGACTCCTTTATCATGTTTGCCACTATATCCCATTCTCCCTTCTTGTACAGGGTTGTACTGAACGTTTTGTGTCCAGCCCTGAGGAAGTGATGGACATCATAGATGAGGGAAAGGCCAATCGTCACGTTGCTGTTACTAGTCAGTGTTTCTTTGCTGTCTGTCAGAAAAGATGTAGAATGCTTTTCTTTTACCTGACTGCATTACTGCTCTCCTATGACCCTTCTCCAACACTGTCTATGACCACCAACTCTTTGCGCATGCAAGATATGCAGTATTATGTGCACTTATGTCATATTTATATATATTTAAATGTACCCATCTTTTTATATTCTTAAATGTTATATTTATTTATCTTTATATCTATATTGTTTCTATTGATTTTTGTGCACCATTGACCTGAGTAACTTCATTTCACCCTTCTTTGTGTACCTGCTGTTCAAGGGTTTTTGACAATAAATAATTTTTTGGTTCTTAATTCTCGATTTGTGCAGATATGAACGAGCACAGCTCCCGTAGCCATAGTATCTTCCTAATTGACATCAGGCAGGAGAATGCGGAGACAGAGCAAAAGCTCAGTGGCAAACTGTACCTTGTGGATCTGGCTGGCAGTGAGAAGGTGAGTCAGTGCATCTGGTGGACCTGGGCAGGAATTAGATGGTAAGATACACCAGCTGATGAACCTGATTGGAAAGAAGAAGGAAATAAACTATTGAGTAATGGCTTGATGGGAATCAGTATCTCCTTCACTGCGCTGTTTTGAGGGCTAAACTTATTTTCTCGTCCACAGTATTTGCATAAGCTTGTTGTCTGTTTTATAATTTGTGTGTAATTCTGGATAACTCCTAATGCTTATCATCAACTGGCCTCCCTGTATCTGTCTCTCATACCATCAGGTCAGTAAGACTGGTGCTGAAGGAGCTGTACTGGATGAGGCTAAGAACATCAACAAGTCACTGTCGTCACTTGGCAACGTCATTTCTGCACTGGCAGAAGGAACAGTCAGTCACCTCTTTTCTGTACACTTTTATATTGATGTAGTTATAGAACTGGTCTCACACCATAGACAAAGCTGAGTGAAATCCTGTCCACATAAATTACCATTTGAAGGACTTGGTTTAATAGGACAATGCATGTACAAAAACAGAGGTTTATATAGATTATTTCAGAGTATTTTCTAGATTTTATTTCATAGCTTATTGTACTGTTATAGTCTATCTGTAGTTTCAAATTTATCTACATTTCTGACAAAATGGAAGGTATTCAGCTGTTTGCTCTCTATTCTTATAGAAAGTCCATGTTCCATACCGGGATAGCAAGATGACTCGAATCCTACAGGACTCACTGGGGGGGAACTGTCGTACCACTATGTTCATTTGCTGCTCACCTTCCAGCTTCAATGATGCAGAGACCAAGTCCACTCTCATGTTTGGACAACGGTATCAGAAAGTCTCAGATCTTAAGATTTATAGTTATACTGTATAGTTTTATGTAGGCTCTGGTGCTTGCTTGTTCTCACTGTTTTTCTGTGGTTTCCTTTGGATGCTCTGGTGTGTACTCACAGTCCACAGACTTGTGTTTCAGGGTGAATTTGTGACTCTAAATTTCCTGTAGTGTGTGACTGTGTCAGTCAAGTCTTATGATGGACTGGTGTTCCATTCACGGTGTACCCTGGATCAGGCCCTATTTTTCTGAAACTCTGGGCCACCAAGATCCTGCACAGAACAATTTGTTGAAGAAAACAGTAAAAAAAATGTATACTTGCTTAGCTTAAAGGAAGCTAGCTAGCTATGTATGAATTGCTTGTTTCCATCCTCTAAATTTAGATATGATATTAGCATATGTTAACACCTGAATATGCATCCATATTGTCATCTTATGCTACCTTCAAAACGGCATTTTTACTGCATCTTACTTTCTTCCAAAAACGCAGTGCAAAGACCATCAGGAATACAGCTTTGGTGAATATTGAGCTGACAGCAGAGCAGTGGAAGAGGAAATATGAGAAGGAGAAAGACAAGAGCAAGAATCAGAAGGAGACTATACAAATGCTGGAGGCTGAACTGAATCACAGACGCAATGGTAAGATAAGGGAATGTGCGTAAACAAGGGCAAAACAGTTAGGCTCACTGCGTGCTGGCTTTTAACACAGGTATCTAACGGTGCAAAAAAGCTTGAGTAGCTGAGCTTGTTAGGGCATCATAAATACACTCCGCAGAGAGTTTCTGCCAATACATGCTTTCTTTGTCTTCAAGGAGAGAACGTTCTAGGGAGAGAGCAGTTAGAGTGCTTTGGCAGCGGAAGCATTATGATCTGCATCTCGGAGGAAGAACGGAAGAAGTATGAGGAGGAGATCAACAGGCTACACAGGCAGCTGAACTTTAAGGTGATGCTTCAATTTGCAGACACATTTATGCCATGGCCTCTTTCGCATGCATTTGCGGGAAACCACTCAATAAGTTGCCAGTATGTTCAGGCATGTTGGGAAACAGCGTGTGAGTATGTGTGCATTATTTTCTTTAATTTGATTAAATTTTTATTCAGGAGGATGAAATAAAGAAGCGCAGCCAGCTAGTGGAGGAGCTCAAGGAGCACATGCGGGAGAGTGATAAGGTGAGGGGACCAGTAATCCCTCTGTGCTATTTGTACAGTTGAATGCATTATTGGTTTTATTAATTTCATTCATTTTCAGTAATTATTAAGCTATTTGTCTCTTGTACCATTGAACAAGCATTAAATTGGAAAAATAATAATATGTCTTCTCCAGTTGCTGGCATCCATACACAGACATAGTGAAGTGGTGCAAGTGCAGCTGCGCCGTCTTCACAGAGAGAATGACTCTGCCAAGGTTGAGGTGGAGGAGGTGCTGCAGTCCTTGGAGGAGCTGGCTCTTAACTATGACCTGAAGAGCCAGGAGGTGGAGGACCAGAGTCTGCAAAGTCAATTGCTAGCTGCTGAGCTTGCTCAGAAAATGGTCAGTTATATCCCTTGGTCTCCTTCTGTAAGTTTTTGGAGTAGTTCTTTCTGCTCTCTCTTCTTGTCCCTGGTCTATGCCTCATCACTTTGTGTCCCTGATACCCCTGGTAGACACACCTAAAGACCCTGGAGGCAGAGCTATCACGCATGCAAGGGGAGAGTGGGCAGCAGCGGAAACGGATTGCAAAGGTGCTCAATGGCCTCATGCAGGACCTGAGCGAGTTCAGTACGGTTGTGGCGAATAGGCAGATCAGACTGGTAAGCCTGGTGGAGACTGACGGAAACTTGTAACACACATCAAAGACAAAGTGAAAGACATTCTTTTTCACTTCACCTTTCTTTCCCGTCTACCCCCTCCATTTCTAGCCAGTGGAAGTTAGCAGTGCACTGGAGGAGGAGTTCACAGTAGCACGCATTTACATTGCCAAGATCCGGTCAGAGGTGAAGTACATGGTGAAACGCTGCCGACGGTTGGAGAACCTGCAGCAGGAGTGCCACCGCAAGATGCAGGAGACAGGGTGTGAGCTGTCTTCCTGCCAACTGCTTATTTCACAGGTCAGTTTCATGTTGTGTGAATGAAGTGGACTGGGCATTTGGATTGTATTGTGTCAGCTCAGCCAGATGTGGAGGAAACCAGAGATCCTAATTTACTTATACTGTCAGCCCTGCTTATTTTGACCAAGTTATTATCTCTACTTGTGTACTCACAAAGTAGTTTGTGAATCTAGTTTTCTTTCCCAGTGTTATGTTTTTAATGTTCTGACCACTGGGACAAGAGAACAGTTACTCAGGAATTCAGGTTTAATTTTGGTTTATTCTGGAGCTCAGGTTGGAGAAAGAGTGGGTTAGGAGAGGTCTCCGCTGCTCTGTCTCTCATTCCAGGGAAGTTCTGCTATTATCGACAGCGGGGGGCTTAAATAGGGGAATCATGACAACTTTTTGTTTTAGTCATAACTAGACTTATATATTAAGGTTAGCATGGCATACAGCACAGGTATCCAAGTGTGGGTTTGTATGTCAAGACTCTCGCCCAGTATGTATGTGAAAGGGCCTGAACATGGGTTTGGTCTGCCTAACCCCTGCGTGCCATACTTGTGAAGTTAACTGGCTCTGTGCCCATGTTTGCTTATATTACTAATGTTTTTTTTTACTTATCAATGCCAGTTTTCTTATTTTACTAAAACAAATCAATTCATTTTTATGAAATCATTTGTAGCAGCCATTAAAAGGGTGCTGCATACACAAAACAACTGAACGGCACTGAGAACAGACAGTATGTGCGTTGCTGTTTTACTCAGCTGGCAGCTACTGTATTTTCACTGTTAAAGTTTGGAACATAGCTAGAGCAGTGTCAACATTCAACTAATTTCCTCCATGTGTTCATTCTCAAGTCCCTTTGCCATGTTCCTGGGGGTGCTAAAGCAAACAAAATGCCCTGTTTTATATCTTTAACCTCTAGTAAATGAGAGTTGCAGCTTAAAAAGGATTTGAGGCCAACAGTATGTAAATATTTATCGTTTAAACCTAATATGATTCTCCTTATACCAAACAATAATCATGTATTGTGTATATAGTAATAAATACGTTTGCTAAAATATAACGCAGTCTCTTTAAAAATAAAGCAAAAAAATAAGAAGCACCATTACACACCAATATACAATTTTGCATGTGATGGTAATATATGAGAGAAAATGAACAAATTGAGAAACGCTGACACGCATGAGGGGTTATGTGGATCATGAGGGTTGATTTAGGCTCACTAGCTAGCTACACTCATCTTTTGCATATTGTTTCCTCCAAAAAACTGGAGGTCACTTACAAGTTGGCCACTAAATACTCCCTACTGAACCACAATTGTTGTCCGAGTCCCTTAAATTCAGTTTTTCTGTGTTTCTGCCTACAAATTAACTTCTAATTTGTGCTTCCTGAGGTTCTCTTCTATTTTCTTAGCATGAAGTGAACATCCACTCATTGACAGAATGCATGCAGAATGTGGAGGTGACAAAGAGGGAGCTGGAGGACAGCTACACTGCGCTTACTGAGGAAGTGGCGAAACTCCAGGCCCAGGGTAACTGCCTGACTGAATCGCTGCTTGTTGAGTGCACACTTGCTGTACTGACACCCATGCTTAAAACATGTCATCTAGTGCGTACTGACCGTATACACATAAACTCAAAAATATTTTATCTTTTTGTCTAAGATACTCTGCAGAAAGAGAGATACTGGAAAAAGCAGGGAGAAGGAGCCAGTAAGAAGGTAACAGTAAAGAGTGATTGAGTACATGTTCAAGTTGCATACATGTACAAAAACTATAATTTTTTTTCTTGTCTCTTTGCCTTTTGCACCTCTTTCCATCATGCCTCACTTGTCAGTGGGCTGTTAGCCAGGAAGAAGCCACCTGCAAGCAGCTACGACACCTGCAAGATGATCTTGACAACAAGCGGAATATAATTGGAGAACTGAAAGGGTCAGTGACAGTTTACTATTATTGCTAATAGATAGCTATAAATCCAGCTATAAATAGTCTGTCTATGACAATATAAGTGCAGAAAACCTTGCTTGTGTTGTAGAATGTGTTCTCCCTAAGCATACATGCAGAATAGTACGCCTTTTTTGTTAAGGAGATGCACTTACATGTCTGTAGCAGAGAGTACATCAAACTAAAAAAATCAGAACCTCAGCAGCAAAATTTGGCACAAAAGAAAAATCTAATGAAAAAAATTGTGCATAAATATCCATCCGTAAAACATCTGATAAGTCTTGAGTAAAACAGAAGATAGAGTTGACATGTCATCTCTTAGCCGAAACCAAAATCTGGAGCTGGAGCTGGAGCGCCTACGCGCTGACTTCTCTCAACTTTGGAGCCAGGAACAAGAGAAGAGCAAACACGTGGAGAAACTTAGGTGAATCTGCACCTACCCCTGTTGAAAATAGCTGTTTATGTATTAAGCTGAATATTATATTATTTGTTTCTCAGAAATATTGCTTGAAGTTAAGATTACAGTATAGTAATATTTCATCAGTTCACTATGCTAGATACATACTGTTTTCATGAACTATGTTACCGTGTAAAATTGGTTACAGTGTTTGTATAAAACTTTGTTCCAACGTCTTGCTCCATCTGACAGATTGCAGCTTGAGCAAATTGATCCATCGAGGCCGGGTGTCAAGGAGCTTGAGAAGACAGTAGTAAGGGAGTTTAGTTTTGTAAAGCCGAGAATGTACTGTATGGAAATATGAATCATTTTCCTTTTACTGGTATGCTTTTTTCCTGCAGAATCAACTTCAACGTCTCCACTATCTGCGAAAAGTGTTTGTTCAGGAACTCACAACTGAATTTGGTGATGTGAGTAAATAATAATACGCTGGCTCCTAAAGATATAAACACAACTGAGACTAGAGGGATGTTCTAAACTTAAAATGTTTACTCTACAGTCAGGAACAATTTAATACAAATATACATTGATTTAATTATGGGTCAACTTTTCTAAAAAGGTGGATACCGATGTAATAAGTAAAACATACTCTGATGTTTTAAAAATATTTTTATTAACTGAAGCTTAAATCGACTAATATAAAATTATTGTTAGAAAATATTGTGTACACTATTTCTACAGATTCACACTCAAAAATGATTGCAGACTGATACGTGCACAACGTTGATCATTTTCACATAATTTTCAACTTTCGGTATCGTTGACACTTTGGTGTGCATGGTACCAAAGCACCCCTGGTGCTGTTAGAATCAGCAGCACTTGCAAAAAAACCACACAGCAGCTGGAAGGAGACTCGAGGGAAGGTGATCCCACACTCCTTTTCTGTTTGGGTGCGCACTTCCGTCTGCTGGCTCCATCGTAAAAACAGGACACATACACTTAGCTGCAAAAAGCAATTTTAAAAAATAGATATGAAAATGCAATTACAATCTTCCCCACCTTACAAAGGAATCGTGTTCCTGAAACACTCTTCGTAAAGCTAACTCATAAATCATAGAGACAATTACCATTAGTTTCAATAGTGAATGTTCTCATGTGTTTGAGCTTCAAAACTGATATCCAGTTATGGTAAAATGTGACCAAATCCCACACCACATAACAAGGCAGGTCTCTTTAATTAATTTCACTCTAATATTGTATGACTCTACCTGCACACGTTCAGCTCTTTTAACTCCTTTTTACAAGTTGAAGTCAGATAACTCAACTGCGTTTATCTCAGAGGATGATCATACAGATAAACTGAAAAATTTTAGTAGCTCCAAAAAACTGTAAAGTAGCTGTTCTTAACACACGTAACCGATGTACTGTGTTCATTTTCATACTCTCTAATATGATCCTAACTTGTTGGGCCTCAACCTATTCTTCCATTTAGATTGCTGAAATGGGTCCCAGTGAGCATGCAGGAGCATCCACCCAGAAACAGAGGATTTCCTTCCTTGAGAACAACCTGGAGCATCTTACCAAAATTCACAAGCAGGTGACAATACTGTGACTACCAGGAAGATAAGGTCATGTCTCTTTCTGGTCTTTTCCAGTCATTATGACTCATGAAGCTGGCACCAATGTGAGACGAGAACTAATGCTCGGATTGTAGTACTTATTCCTTGCTGCTAGGAGCAGTAACGTACCAAAAAACGGAGGACTGCACCAAGGTTGTTTCCAGCATTTAATTAATATGATCCCCTTCAAGTTTCCTTTCCATTTACTTATTCTCCATGCAGCTGATACACGACAACATGGAGTTGCGCAGTGATCTTCCCAAACTTGAGAGACGTCTGCAGCGCACAGCCGAGAGGGTCCGAGCTCTTGAGGGAGCTCTGAGGGGGGCGAAGGCAGGGGCTACCAAAGACCGTCGCATCTATCTGCAGGAGGTGGAGCGCCTGAAGGATTTCATGAAGTTCAAGATGTCAAAGCATTCTTGTCCTCCACTGACCGGTATTGCGTAACAGTTGTGTGGATAAGTCACATGCATGTGAGACAGTGGCAAAGCTATTAGACCAGACACTGAAATCTAACTGGGATATGGGTTGTCTTATAATGAGACCTTTTGGTGCTAGAAACACAAATGTTGTGGTTGTACAATACAATGTTACAACATCCATAACAAGGTATATCTATGTGTTAAAACTGAACAAATGCTATACAAATTCCAAGCAAAAAAGGAACATGGTGCAGCGCAGTAATGTCTTTCACTTAACAGTGTATTTTAAACAATCATAGATAAGCTTAACTAATTTAACATATTAAGAGTTGTCGCTTCACTCCACAATATAAAACAAATCACATCAGTTGTCATAATAAAGGAACACTGAATCCACTACTAAGGACTAGAGTAAAAAAGACCTAGATGTATCACTGAAAGTGACAGTACTGTCAGATTAAAACAAATGGCAAAAAATGGGTTCTGAAAAATCTGCACCACCTTCTGTTTGTCATGTTTTTGGGTATCTGCTGGAGCAGAACCAACTTTTTTAAATATTGTAGCGAGCCATATAGGCATTATACTGAAAGATTCTTGTTTAAGGCTGGTTGTATTTCTATTCATCCTCAGCCAAACTGTGTGCCCAGTGCTCCTCCACCAGCCATCATGTTGATAGTGTTGGAGACTCCGTTGTCGGCTTCAGCAATGCAACGTTCCAGCACTGTGGTCCACATCCCGTACAATCAAACACGTGAGTTTTGCAGGGTTAGGTAAGACACCATGGTTAGTTGCTGTAAGAATGAAGGGCTTTTTAAAAGAGGGAGACAGCAAAATAAAGATCAACCAAAAACACAAGGAAATGACAGCCAAGCAGGTTTGCAGTAATGACACCTGCAAGGTTAAATCCGTATGTGCAAGCGATGATGATAAAAAATGGAATAAAGTTCACATACACCAGTATCAGTGAGCATTTCCTTCTCTCTTCCTCTGGCAAAATGCTCCTCAGGACAAGTGCCAGCAAGACCAGCTGTTCAGAGTCCCAGAGTTCATATGCAGTCCAGCCCACTGATGGTGAGTGTCTGGTGCTTATGCTCCTCATCACTGCCAGAAAGGCCCTCCTTTCTGCACTTTTCAAAATCACACACATTTCACTCTCACCAGTGCTACTAAAAAAATGCCAGTATTGACAGGGAAAGTAACCCACTCTTGTTCAATGTATGTCAATCTCAGCCACAGGAAAAACAAGAGACATCAATGATAACAGGTAAGTGGATGAATATTTCTGATTCTACTGTATTGTAACTGCAACCGTAAGAAATATTGAAAGCTCTGAATAGAACTATGACTCTATTGTTTTAAATACTGTAGTTGCAAATGAAAACTAATGGTCAATGGCCAGAAACTTTTTAATAGTAATCACAAGATCTCAAATTAAAGTCCTTTGACATTTGACTGTTCTTTGTGAGCCTTTCTGTATATGTCAAAGTACATTGTTAGAGTAGCTTCTGTTTTAGCAGCCATTTACCTCACTACTGTGCTGTTCCACATCTCGCTGCCTGCTATATACACACGTGGAAATATGTACTACTAATATCTGCATATTGTCTGTATGTAGACACTAACCAGATGGTATACTGTGCCCCAGATATCCTGATTTTCAGCACTTCAAACAAAAAAGATTAAAAACTGAAAAGGTCTTCATGCTTTTCGGTTAACTATTACATTGGTTGATATTATTGACCTTTTACTTAATTTTGGATTGGAAAAATATCCACACTGAATGTTATTTCTGTATACACTAAATTTTATAGATGAATGAGACTACCGTTATGGCAACCCCCTGTATTTACTTATACTGCACAGCATTATTACTATACCGTGTTGTGTATAAAAAGTATGCATATTGTGACAGTGAGATGGAGGTCCCATCCAAACTCTACAGCAGTCAACAGAAAACAGAGGCAACCTAATAACAGCCGGTAAGAGCATGTACCCAATACATAACAAATATCAACACTAGTTGACGTAATCTCAACAATTGTTACTGACAACCTACTTTAAGACTGACAAATTTACATGCATTATTGTATTATTAAATGAGTGAACTAAATGTATAAACAATAATACTAGTAGTGGATCTTGGATATGTATCCAGACATGAGATCTGCCAGCCTGCCATACAGGTATTAACAATACTGTGGTATTAAGATGAACAAGTGAATACTGTAAATTAACAGCAGAAAACTCTATGTGACATAAATCTCTCTTCCTAGGTGATCAGGTATTCCCACATCTCCTCTGGGAAGCCACATGTCAGCTGTCATCAGTTTAAAACCTCTTCTGAGCTTCCCATTTCCCATTTCCCCTGTATGCATTTTCACGGCAGCCTACAATCCGTGTTCGGTAATCCAGAATTCTCTTTATATACTTCCATTGCATATACTGATACTGAATGATGTTGAAAGGAAAACTGTTTTTAAATCATCACTTTACCCATTAGTTTTCTGCAACTGTTAAGGTTCTCTACAACTGTTGTCACTGACTTCTCTTTCAGTGCTATCAGAAAGGGTATCGTTTTACTGTTTTTTGTGCTTTTATATGGATATGGTTAAGATTCACGCAAAAAAAACACAAAATAAAGAAAATATCAAGTTGCTCCATGGTAATCGAAACAAGTATGACACCACCATCTCGTTTTTTTTTTTCATTTTAATGGACATTGAATATTGAAAAATAAACACTTATGCCAAAATTGTACCCAAAAAGTAAGTCATCTAAATGTTATAAAGAGCAGTAGGTATAAAGCTACAGTAACCACAAACATGCATGTTTTTCCATGCTGTCCCTATTGTTCTTTGTTAGTTTGTCTGGTAACTTGGGAGAACAGTCATCCATGGGGTTGCAGAGTAGAGGCTGGAGCCAGCTGAGGCAAATTCAAGCTTGTCCAGCTTTAGTGCCTCGTTGTTCCTTTATCTCAGGACAGTGCTACCAAACCCTCATAATCTCAGGTCCCAGAGTAGCTGCAACATTCTAGCTTTTCCAACTGCATTGTGAAACATAGGCATTATGAGCGAGACCAATGAGATCAAGCATGCAACATACCATGCAGATGGCCCCTCTGCACCTTCTTCCTCTCTTTTCCGTTAGTGCAAACAAAACAGAGACAAGGAGGGAGCACTTTCTTTTGCACTATTATTTTTGCACATTAAATATGTACTGTACATGTGTGCCTGAGTCTGCTGTATGACAGTGAATAGAGAGAAGTGAGATCAAAATGAGTTATCAGTGTTGACATATTCGTTTTGATTGCTTATGTGTTTATTGTACATGAAGTGGGGTGTGTTCACCAGTTCCTGTCAATAAAGACAATCGTGTGTGACCATTGTTCTTTGAATCCTTTTTCGCGGTGGACATTTGGTGAACAGGTGAAATCCTTTCTTGCTAAAGGTTTTTGTGGATGGTCAAGAAAGTGTGATATCAAGTGAGAGGTCTGCTTTTACTGCAGCTGAGAATGCACTGACTGGGTGATACAATCATTTAACCAGGGAGTTCTCTTTCATGGTATAAGATTCTTCTTTTGCATTGGCCCATTTTTGGAAATACAGAGGTAAACCTGGACTTTGTGCTCCAGTGCTTAGCAGTGTAGCTGCCATTAGATTAGAAGGAATTCTGAGCCTTGAATGGTTTTGGGGATTGTAGTGAACAAGTGGTCATCAGTGACCTCACCAAGGAAGGACTAAAGAACAAACTGACTAATAGAGAGCAAGTGTTGCAGACTTCAGAAATGTTCCACAGGGAGGTTGTCCTGATAGACACTAATTTAACTTAATTTGATAAAAAAAAAATTTAAGTGTCTCCACATCAACTTGTGAGTACTGTTTCTTGAAAATGTTTGTAGATTGACCTAGAATTTAACTTTTGCCATAGCACAAAAATTTTGTATGCCTAACTTTAGAAAGCTCTTGTGCTACAGAGGGGGCAGCACCACACAAATGATGACTGAAGCTAAAGTGGAGTAGAAGCAAATAGCGCAGGTTTTTAGAAGGGTTGGGACAATGGATGATCCAAGCCAGAAGGGATATCTAATGCACTGATTTATTTACCTGTTGATCAAATAAAATAAATTCCACCGTCTTCTGGTCTCAGTAATGCCAACCTTGTCCAGTTCAAGGTTAGGTTTATTTAAGAGTCTATCCTGGAAGTGCTGCATACATGGCAAAGTAGGGCACAACCTGGAAGGGATGCCAATCTGCAGCAGACTAAATGAAATAATTTATCTTGTAATCACTCAAATAGATGCAAATACTACTTGAGTAATCTTGATGAAATCAGGCAAACGCTACAGAAGCATTATGGCCAGAATGGAGAGGCTAAGGAGGAGCTTCTACCCACAGGTCATAAGACTTCTGAACCTGGACATGACATCACTACCCTCACATAATCTCTGACCACTCCACTCCACCCCACCCCCCCCACTGTCACTGCCCTTCCAGGGCACCTTAACTGTTCCTTTACCATTTTGCCTATTTATTTATTTATTTATTTATTTACTTATTTACTTACTTATTTATCTATTTACTGCTTGTTTCTGTTTCTATTCTTCTTAGTGTTTGGATATGTGTTTGCTTCATTTTCCATTATAGATTTTTCGCACAGTCATCCTGGTTCAGATCGGAGCACATTTCAACACATGGTACACAACCATGTGCTTGACAAATAAACTCTTTTGACTCTTTGACTCTTTGACATATGTGCCAACCCCATATCAAACCTGAGTTCCCTAAACTTCTTGTAATTAAAAAAAAAAAAATCACTATGAAAATTTGCAGGACTACTGCACCAAAAGTGTCCCTTGTTCCTTCTGGTCTTTTCATTTCTTCTAAAAAGCACATATTTACTCCACTAAAAGGTGTTCGGTACGGCCAAAAACAGCAGAATGTGGGCTGCTGACCACGAGACCTTAACATCCAATCCTTCCAACTACTTTTAAAGCTACCCACATCTCCTTTTTTTGAACTTGGGCTCAGTTTGGGTCTGGGATGGATATTCCATCTTATAGGTTATAGAATCGTTTACAATACAAAATACCCATTCATTTTTTGCATGGCCGAATTAACTTACGTACTGTCCACTCCAAGGTCTTCAATCTAAAAATGTGCTTGGGGACTTGAATGTAAACCTCCAAAAAAAAACAAACAAAAAAAAACTAAGATTTATTTTCAGTCCTGAGAAGGGAGTAAAGTTCTTAGTATTTTTGATCATCCCTCGTATAATTTTAAAGATGGCCATTGTACTGCAAGCATGCAGTTCATGTTCTTCTGAAGTTAAAATGGTTCAGAAGACATTTTTCTAACGAACACGAAAACGCGAACCTACAGCACACTTAGTGCAAAAGACAGCTAAACACATACATTTAGCAAAACCAGCAACATTCATTATAATCTTATCCTTATATACAGAACTATTCGTATTGTTCATGTTGAAATTACTGAATTAAAAAATAAAAAGACAAGGTAAGGTCTCAGAATTAGCGCAGGACTGCATTTACAGCCTTCCACCTGCGACAACTGACATATCTACCTGAAAAATAGCCGCACTTGACTCTGGCGGGGATTATTAAAAAACAGTAATAAAACAACCACAACTACGCTTTTACATTTCGTTACCTGCAAACAAGTACTTAAAACAACATTTTAAATGCCTGCTTTATGCTAAAATATACACGAAATAAAGTCCAATACTGTACAGCCCGGTAATAGCGGTCGGATAAACATATCGTGACCCCTAGCGGCGCCTCTGAACCATTGCAGCGCTTCGCTGGAAACGACGCTGCGGGAAATCGTGAACGCGCGCCAGCTGCTGTGCGCGTGGCCGTTTTGCGTGATGATGACAAGCGAGCGGGGCGTGCGGTGCGGTACCTCCGCGGCTGCGGGCACTGGGGATCTTTTTGTGCGGGACTCTGTCGAGATGCTCCATCAGAACACTAAAATCACGCAGAACGGTATGATGCGACACATTTAGGTGTACAATACGTTTCTCGTGCGCTACGCTCTATGTATGGGTTTATAATAAAATGTTCATGTAAACATTCCCCATGAACTCACATCACTGTAATGTAATATTTTTGAAATATACTACAGCCTTAATGTAGGCTACACATATGAACACTGCTTTATTTTTATTCTTTAAAACAATAGTATAGTAACATTTTAACTGGACTTCATTTCCCCTAAAAGCTTTTCCATTGCAAGCACTTAGTTTTGTAATTATAGGTGGTTGCGTTTCCGCATTTATCTGTTTATCAAATGTCACTAAAAGCAAACATATAATTTGGCAAGGATGAAGCACTTCCCGTTTTGCAGGTGAGAACTCGGACATCATGAATACTTTATTTATTGCCTTGACGCAGCTGCCTGCAGCATTCTGTAAACAAATGTTCTCTGACATCCTCTGTCCTAACCCAAAACCAAGAGGAGCATTTGCTGGAGACCTGTGTTTTACAGAGAGTTACTGTGCAGCTTCCTTTGAACACACAAGCATGAATTCATATATTCCAGTCTTTCACAAATGAAAATGTTGCTAGTTGGGCCTTTAATATTCAGCCACTGTTATTTGCACATCAACACAATCCAGTATAACAGCATGTACACACACACACACACACACACACACACACACACACACACACACACACACACACACAAAGATTGTATTTAATATCGTACAAATCCGAGCTCTACAATGAGTTTGTTAACCTTATTCCCATTCTCAAACTTCAACACCGTTGAAAAATAAAGATCATATACTTATAATAATAAAATAAACGTGTTAAGAACAGCTTTTGTAAGTGGTTAGGCTAAATATAGCTAAATTAATGCTGTGTACAATTATTGTACTTGTGTAGTGTTATGCTAATATTCCCAAAATGTAGTATGGAGACAGTTAAACTTTAAAAATCCCCCTAAGGTACCGCACCTGTCAGCAGTAACCGCTGAATCGTGATCATGAGTCTATCCCAGAAATATTATTTGCCATGCTTTTCGTCCTGGTGAGGACACCACTCCATCATAGGTTGACCCCCCCACCACACACACACACACACACACACACACACACACACACACACACAATGGGCAATTTACAATAAGGAAACAGCTAGAAAAACATGTCTTTGAGAGGAAACCTATGGAGCCACAAAGAGGACATGCGCACTCCATCCATCCTGAGCCGGACTCGATTTTCCATCAAAATTATCCAAAGCACATTAAGGTAGCAACGCTACTCGCTGAGCCACCGCGCTGCCCTCAAACCCCTTCAAAAATATTTATAAACGAAATTCTTGAAATTTTTGAGTTTTTTTTTTTAAATCATTACAAAAATATCGTTCATTATGCAGGTAAATATGCTTTAATAACAACGTCGTAAATATGCAGAATTCAACCTGAAATACAGTATATCGAGGCAAGTGTTTCATGTGTCACCATTAACAGAAAATATGAAGCCTTGCTCTAATGTGCTACATTTTCTATACTTTGACAAATGTAGTGCTTAGGTAAGTGTTACCTACGCAGCTCAATACTGCACTTAACGCCACGTCTTACGGCTTATTTTTCTTTTACTTTGCTGAAAATAGCGTATTTGAGGAGTGTGCGGCGATGCGCCTAGGGAAGGGGAGGGGCGTGGCTGGGCGGGGCGGGCCGGGTCAGGGGGGAGAGGTGAAAGGTGGCGATTTTGTTGTCTTTGTGTAAAGAGTGGAGCGCGATCTCTCGCTGTCTCTTTTCCCTCTTCCCCGTATCCTTTTAAAACTCTCCCCCAGGGTTTATACCCTCCCGAACCTCCCCTTCTACCCTTGAAACCCTTCCCTCCCCCAGAACTCATCTCAAGACACGGATCGGGTAAGATTACTTTGTATTTTGTTGTTTATTTTGTTATTATAAAAGACGGAGTTAGCGTGCTAACAGCTAGCCGTTGGCCGTCAGGCTGTGAGCTGAGCCGCTAGGCCGCACCAGGACACAGCACGGATTAACAGCGCCGCTGGTCACACGATGCGTCTGATTCTAGCATCGTTTACACGAAAATATTTAAAAAATCGTTCGCCCGAGTTTTTCGAGGATGCTGTACAGGCGATTTCTCCAACAAATAGATGGTTTACAAGCACTCAATTGAAAACCAAAAAGGTCCGGAGTTGGGAACGTGGAGCGGTTAGCTTGCTAGCCTAGCATTCCTGCCTAACTTGGTCCGGCCGCCTCACTTCGAACTGCTCCGCAGTCATACTGATGTGTCATCACTCTGCTGGCTAACAGATCTGTTCTGTGCTAGTTGGAAGCTGGAAAATGGCATTTTTGTGTTCTGTGGTTGGTCTGCACCTTTTTCTCTAGGCAAACTCGAGTCGCTCTATCTGACGTTGTTAGAATTACTCTGCTAGCTAGCATGCTAACGATCCCCTGTACCGCTTTGGTCCTCCGTGTTCGACATTCTGTCTTCCCAAATGGGATAAAATACACGTAGCTAGTTATACGTGATAAAAACTAGCCTTGTATTATAAGTAATTTAATAACAAGTAATGAGTTTTTGTAACGAAACAGTTTTTTTAAATTGATCCCCTCGTTGTGTAGGATCACTTCATGGATGTAACACCTTACCTTTGAAAATACCTTTGAAAATTATTTACGACACGTGTTTGACTCTTATTGTCATTTTCTCTATAAATGATCATTTTCAGAAGCTTTGAGAGTTTATAATGCATTAACCCATTTCTCCCCCAGTGTAATGCATGCTGGTGGTGTGCCTTCCTCTAAACTGTTTGCCTTTGGCCCCCTTCAGACTCAGATCTGACCAAAGACTGCAGCTCTCCACTGGTTACCATCTCTGCCGACACTGCCACCATGGACTCTGGTGTGATTGAAGGAGGTCTCAATGTCACCCTGACAATCAGGTTGCTCATGCATGGCAAGGTTGGTTCTGAACTCCGTTTTAAAGCCTATGATGATGATGATATGGTGGTGACTTCTTTTTTTGTCTATTTTATTCCTTTATTTTTTATCCAGCGTGTTAATCCTAGAATTGTAGCCATGCTATAAAAACTCTGTTTACAAATGTGTTCTGTCTATACATGCAACCAGTAATGTGCAGTATATAATATTTAACATGAGCACTGCAGTTTAGTGGGGGATTATAGGAATGACAAGCAAGCATGTTAAACTACAGTTTTTTTCCTTTCCTTTCATTCTGATTCAGAGTTTGAAAAGTAGAAATATTCAGGCCATTTAGTACAGTTTGTTTTAGCTTTACCTTCTGTGTGCCATGCATCTGTCTGTATAGGAAGGATGAGTTTCAATTTCATGGTAGTTTTTTGTTTGTAATAAAGAAGCAATGACTGGGTTAAATAAAACAGTAATTTTCTTCAGGGAACAGTTTTCTCAGAGTAGTGAAAGTGCCCCTGTTCAGCCACATGTAACCTACACCATGTTCTTGTCTCTGACTGCATAGCATGGGTGTGTGTCTGGGAATTGTAGTTCTCTTACAAGTGGTAAGGGTGGTGGTGACCATGAAACTGCTTTATTATTCTAGGACTGCTGCGTCTTGCACCGGCCTTAATGGCTGTGCAGCTTTTAGAGCCTTTTTAGAACCCCATATACTCCTGCTTTTCAACAGCGAAACACCGATTTCCTCTTTCATCTCATTAAAAAATATTAATTTAACTGTTGAGGTGGAGTTTTCTAATAAATCATAATAAATCATTTTACATAGGACACTATAAACATTGCCTGTGTGTGTATAAAAAATACTGCTATTTATATTTAATTTTTTTTTTTTTTTTTAAATTGAGTGTTTTGATCTTGATATCTTGTCAGTTGTGTGAGTATGTGTGGCTAACTGAAATGTTATGGTCTGGACATATTTTGCTTTATTTTTTTTGCAGGAAGTTGGGAGTATTATTGGCAAGGTTAGTACAGCTTTCTTGCAACACTGTATTTCTGTCTTCTACTTTTAATTGCCATTGGTGTCAGTGGTATCTCATTTTGTTTCTTTTTTTGTGTAGAAAGGTGAATCTGTTAAAAAGATGAGAGATGAGGTGAGTTATTCAACTTTTCATTTCTTGTGTCCTTCTTATGGCACTGAGCCATTGTGGTACTACATAGTGATAGGTGGTGCTGATGTGGGCTGCTGTATCTCCCATCTGTGGTGATGCTTATGGGGGATTGTGTCAGTAATGACTGTAATCAACTACACAGTGACCTTTATACCACAATTTGGGAAACACCGGAAAGGTCTGCCCTTCTAACATGTGTCATTGCATGTGGGCAGATGGTAGCTGAGTATCATAAATAATTAATCTTTACTGAGGTGAGGTGATTATTTCTGTTCCAAATGCCAACCTCTGTTTAATGTCAAAGCTCAAGGGAGCACACTAAATACCTTCACTGCTTATGTTTGTGAGTTGGATAGGCAGAATTAATGATGATGTTTGCTGACAAGGCAGTGGAAAGCACAAAAGTACAGAAGCTGTTATTCCAGAATATCCTACCTTGGTAATTAAAGCTGTTAACAGCATTTATTGCAAGAAGGGGAGTCTGCCTGAAACCATATCCTGTCTTAAATCCATCTAACAAATACTACCATGTTAAGTGTCTGATTTGCTGATTCTTATACACTAGATTTTAGAGATGTTGAATGTTGTTCTTTGAAAGTGAATTAAAAGATAATCCCCTTTGTTTCCCAGAGTGGAGCACGGATCAACATCTCAGAGGGAAACTGTCCTGAGAGGATCATTACTCTGGCTGGGCCCACCAATGCTATCTTCAAAGCCTTTTCTATGATCATTGACAAGATGGAGGAGGTATGTTTCATTGCTTCTTCAAAGGCATTTGCCACTGTTGCCTTTCTCTTTGTCACATACAGTTCTATTTCATATATCGTATATCATAATGGTTCAAATTCAACTGCCCTAATATGTAACTGTGTTTTAAATACTGTTAGATTTTATCTCCCTTTTCCCTCACCAGGATATTAGCAACTCAATGACCAACAGCACTGCTGCCAGTCGCCCTCCAGTGACGCTGCGCATTGTTGTTCCCGCTAGCCAGTGTGGCTCACTTATTGGCAAGGGTGGCTGCAAGATCAAGGAGATCAGAGAGGTGTGTAGTCCAGCCTTAACAGATACTGTATTTTTTTTTTTTTTTTTTTTAAAAACCCTTATTTGCTGAGCCACATTATAAATATCTCTCATCTTCAGTCCACGGGAGCCCAGGTGCAGGTGGCAGGAGACATGTTGCCCAACTCTACGGAGCGTGCCATTACAGTTGCTGGCACCCCTCCGTCCATCATTGAGTGTGTCAAGCAGATCTGCGTTGTGATGCTTGAGGTGTGTTGCAACGTATGGGTTCTGTGTTATAGTACGGAATGAGAGGATGTATTTGTGTACACTCTTGTTGTAATAGTATGCTCCCTAAACCAAAATTCTGTTTGTTTTTGTCCGTAGTCTCCCCCAAAAGGTGTCACCATTCCATACAGACCCAAACCTTCAAGCTCACCTGTGATTTTTGCCGGCGGACAGGTATTCTCCCAGTTTAGGGCTATGTTATATAGGGATATCGTGTACTGCTGTACTGTTGTTGCTGGTTTAATTCAGTTAATTTTTAAAGTTTATTTCCATGGTAATTTCACTACTTTTCACATAGCAAAAGACATGCAAAAAGCAGCAAGAGAATATCTGATAATGTTAATCCTACGAACAGATACACAACTAATGACATGATATCCAAATTTTGTAATGGAGTCAAAATACAGCATAGAACAGGAAATAACTTCAAATGCTGTTAGAAGAAGAAAGAAGTTTAGCCAGCTACCTTCTGACCAGTCTTTAATGCTGAATACAAGTAGGTATAGATATTAGTGTTGTGCAGGCACACATATTCACTTGATTTCTGGTCACTGTGGTGTATCAGGTCAGCTCATTTTTCAGTAGGTCATACAAGGGAAGTGGTGAGAGTCAACCAGAATGGCAAGGCCGGTTTTATTGCATGTAATGTTAGGTGAGCAGGATGGTGCTTGTTTATAAATAGGCTATTAGTACCTTCCAGAGGGCTTCAAAACAATGTGGCACTGCTTTCTGTGGTTGTGACTCCTAGAAAGGAGGAAAGGGCAATAGTTCAAAGTGTATTCTTGTTTCAGGCATATGCAGTTCAAGGACAACACGCGATCCCTCAACCTGATGTAAGTGAGTTGTAACATCTGCTTTTGTCCTCAGTATTTTTTTTTTTTATAATTGTCTTAAATACATAACAAACAGTACCTTCAGATTTTACTGGAACACCAAATTAACATTCCAATCTCTCTGTTTCATCTCTCTTTTTTCAGCTTACCAAACTGCACCAGCTGGCTATGCAGCAAGGCCCCTTCCCTCTAACTGCTGGTAGCCAAGGATTCACTGGTGAGTGTCTTGGAAAGGGGTATGATCTAATGAGGATTTGTCCATTGGCCCTGGCTTTATCTGGTTTATTCTTAATTCACTTAGTAACTTGAACATAATACTTTCCAACTGCTTGGTTAGATATAGAGGCAGGGTAACTACACTACTAACATTGTTTATTAATGTAGATTGCTACTTGTAAAGTCATGGAATTTTTATAGTAATTGTCCAACAAGTATGACTTTGTAAGTGCTTCAGGATGAAATGCAGGCAACTTGAACGATTTCCATTTTGTAGTTAGACAGTTCGGCATAAATCAGCCAGGAAAATGAGATGGTTCTCCGCTGGGCCTTTGACATGTACAAGATCAATTACATTGAATTTAAAATGTTTTTTATTGAGGCATATAGAGTTCTGTTTCTTGGTCTTCAGAGAACCTTGTTGTAATAATGTAACTGAGTTTCCTGCTGAACAGGTATGGATGCATCAGCCCAGACTGGCTCCCATGAGTTGACCATTCCAAATGATGTAAGTGTTCTTGCCTCTCCAGGTTACTCTGTTTACATCGCATTTTAAATGGTGGTTCTAACACAGAGCTTCAATATACTCTTTATTTGCTTAGTGGTGCTTGTTGATATGACACATAAATTTAACCATTGTGTAGCAAGGAGTCATTTAATTTGATGGTGCTATTCATTTGAGTGACAGAAGGAAGGTTAATATACCTCTAATCTTGTTATTTTGACAGTGCATAGCAATTTTCAGATGTGTGTACTTTTAAATAGTTATAAAAATTGTTTTTTTTTGGATAGCTAGGAAACACAAACAGTCTTTGAAAATTCTGCCTGGATAAGTTGTAGCCCAGTTTTTCTGTTGCACTTTATCTTAACCTTGAATGCACGCAAATGCAGTTGTATGACTAAGACTGCACAAATATACAAACTATATTTCTGTGTGTGATTCACTTTGTTCTGCATGTATGCCAGGGGTTTTTTTTTTTTTTTTTTTCCCTTCCCCTGGGACAAACTGTGGAGGTGGAGCTGTGCCAATGTGCTGTTTTAATCCCTGTAAACTGACCTCTCATCTGCTCCTCCAACCCCCAGCTGATCGGGTGCATCATTGGCCGCCAGGGTGCCAAGATCAATGAGATCAGGCAGATGTCTGGGGCCCAGATCAAGATTGCCAACCCAGTGGAGGGCTCTACTGACCGGCAGGTTACCATCACCGGGTCTGCTGCCAGCATCAGCCTGGCAGAGTACCTCATTAATGCCAGGTGAGGGCGCTATACCTTTTTGGCAGGAACTGATGTACTGAGAAAAGCACATAGCACCCCTGTTTATTCTTGCATTATGTTGCTATTCAAAATTTTTAATGTGGCTATTAAAAATTATAACACCTTGGAAGACTGGTAACTTTCTGTGGTTTGGAAATGGTGCCATACCTGAGTCTCACATTTTCAGGTTGAGTTTATTCAGTGAGTTATTTTTCAGCTACTTCTTGAGATAATGGTTTTCTTAATTTTTCCCCCAATGTCTCCTAACTAGGTTGTCCTCAGAGGCTACTGGACTGGCGACCAACTGATCTAGACACCGCGTCTGCACTAGTGCCGACTTTTTACCATCAATTCCTGTACACCAGTGACTGCAACTAATCAGGATTTTCATTTTCAATTCTAACCTATACATCCATAAACACGTGCTCACTGTTTATTTCTTCATAAATTTTGGTTTTAAATCCCATTGAAATCAAGGTTTTAAAGTGTTTTTTTTTTTTGTTTGTTTTGTTTTTTTTTTTCTTCCATTTGTTTTGCTCTCCCATCAAAGAATGGAGGTGGATGAATTTCAGTAGTCAAAGTGTAGTTCTGTTGTGGCAGATTTTCCAAAAAATTAAAGTAAAAAAGGAACATTAAAACTGTTCACTCTGCTTGTTTCCTTCAAAATTCCCCTGTATTTATTGACCCACCCTGCCGTATTTTGATGGTTGGTAGCAAACCCGACCTTGGTGTGGGACCTTGTTGATCTTTGGGCTTGCTGGGGGAATGGACTCACTACCCAGCAGTGGCGTTGGCTTGCTCCTGTCTCACTTGTATTATCTGGATCAACACTAACTGCAAGCAAACACGCTTAAAATGCTTTATTAAAGTGAATATGAAATCTATTAGTAGGATTGTTTTAGCTGTTCTTTGCCACTCTTAATTTGACTTTTTCTGCATCATTCCTATTTTTCACCCAGCTTTATGTTGGCGGTTGTGTGGAGGGGTGGGAAATGGGTACAGGCATGAGGCCCAAAGGCTGGGGCTTGGATCCTTTTCTAGAGACTTATACTACTAACATATGTTGGTATATTTGTTTCAATAGAGAAAATATTTTTTTTAAGTAGAGTGGGTGGGGATTTTGGGATGGAAAGAGGGTCTCCTTGTATAGAGCCCAAGAGGTTGATTATTCAGTTTATTAGCAAGAAAAGAAAAAAAAAATGACTGTAGTTTCCTGCTTTTTCTTTGCTTGAGTCAAATTTTATTTTTACTATTTTTTGCAGGAAAAATAAATTCCTGTTTTTGTGCACGTTTTCAAAAAATTGTAGAACTGGGTGCCACAGAATTCTTGACAAATTACAGAATTAAAAATGTCTGAAAAGCTAAAAACTACGATGGGCTCATGGAATGTTTCCTTCACCGTAGTAAAATATATGCACTTGTGCCCTATTTTTAAAAGTTTATAGTCAAGTATATTGGAGCTCAACATTATGGATTGGAAGCATTTCCTTACTGTGCTTTTCCTCTCCCTGCTATGCAGTTTTGTTGAAATTTGTGTCCCTGCTATGGATGGTTAGGGTAGTAATTAGGATTCAGACAGTTGTTACTTTAAATTTTACTGCAGTTACACCTAAATTTCAATGTTTTAAACCACACATTCTCCATATTTTCAGCATAGCTAAACGATTACTTATTTGGCAGACCTTTGCCTTTGTCTTTCTTTAGTACAGTTTGCCAGAGAACAGCATCTTGTGACACAAAACTTGCCCCTCTTAATGTCTTCTTAAGTAAGAGCCCATTAAGTAAGAAAATGACTGTCTTGGGTTTGAAAAAACACAAATAGTTAATGTGTCATTTGCATGTGTAAGTCAGAGATGTACAGAATCCAACATGTAAACATCTATCACACGTTCAGTATTTAACAGTGCAGTTTATTCATTATTAAATACATTGCCTATGTTACAGTTAATGTGGTAAAATATTTTTCCCTCTACTTTCGTGCTGGAGGCTGTTGTGCTGCCAGAGCGATGCAGAAACAAACCGCCTGTGTGCTCTCCTGGCAACAAACGTTTGTGGAGACAGGAATTCGGCTACATCGCACGGGCCTTTGCTTCAACTGCCTCATTAGTGGCCTGCAGTGTAGTGCAGTGTTTGTGCAAATTCAGGCCTACAGGGCTATAAGCGTTGAGTAACAAGTCTGGCAATAATAATTCTAGAGATTCACTGGGATATTTAAAGTGCCAGAAGCTTAGATTAGAGCAGGTAAAACCTAGAATGAGTACAACATCTATTTACCTTTTACTTGAAGGTCTAAACAGTTTTTTGCTGAAGTCTTCTGTTGAATTTTCACATGGATCAACTGACTTCAAATTTCTACCACTGGCAGCACTTGGTACACTACTCTGCTACAGATGATCCTTCCAAAACTTTAATCTTCAGGTTTGTATTACAACTGTGAAACACAACTCAAACTGTGTGCATAAAAAGGATCAACAAAATAGTAATAAACGGCAGTCTCTTCCCCGAAAAACCTGAAATATCGAATAAAACATGAAATAAAAAAATAAAATTAAACCATTATAATTTTGTTTTTTCAAGCTCTGTCCGAAATAGCTTGCTAATTCCAAAAGTTTTGAAAAGTTCTCCAGATTCTTTGTTATTTTCTTATTTTGTCTTACAGGAAGTGTTTTTGCAGTTATTGTCCCACTTCAATGAAAATTACACATTTATATACAGATGTTAAATAAATATAAAAACATACAAGTTGTGGCTTTAAAAGGCCTCATTTTGTGAGGTTTGTGAACCACGTGGCTTTGCAGGTGCCCCAAGATAGGGTTCAGATTGGCTGGTTGAAGGTGAGGTGTTTTTGCAAAGCTGGGGCGGAGAGGGGATACTGGTGGAAATAAAGACGTCCATACATGTGCCGGTCTGGTTTGTCAAAGTAGGGGTCCTTTACAGTCGCAGGTGTTCAGAGAACCTGGTTCCCCGCTGCCCGAGTGGTCGAGTTCTGCGCTGTCGCAGTCAGAATCATCGCAAGGGGCCAAATTCTGAAAAAGAAAAAACATTTGTAGTTTTCAGATGCCCTCGGTCCACGTGACACAACTTCCATAATCACTGCAGTAAAGTATGTAGCTGCCCACACCTCAGCTATGCTCCTGTCATTGTGTTTACTGTTTTTCAGCAGCATTATACCTCGCCATTGCTCTGCTCAGCGTTAAGCTGACGTAGAGCTGCATCCTTGCATGGGGAACCATCAGACACTTGAGCTGTTTCTGGCGCATCAGCGGGGATTTCTGAGCCCTGGGACAGAAGATCATCGCTCTTGTCATCCAGGCGCTCATCGGTGTTAGTGCTGACTACGTCCGGGGTGCCACTGTGCGAGTGGTCACTGGTATTACCCTCTTCTCCATCCGAAACAGAGGCATTCTCTGAGCTGAGGGTGGATGGGGACTGGCACTTTGTTACACTGGCTACCCGTCTGCAGCCAAGACAAGGAAGGGAGGAAGAAACACTCAGAAAACAGATAAATGTCTGTCTTTGCTCATTGTACCACTGAAAACATCAGTCTGCTTCTGACAACTGCAAAAAAGCTCTACAGTGCAGCAAATCAATTCTTCTGCTTTGAGTCGACCCATACACACCGTCTCCGTGGAAACTCCAACTCACTGTCAACTTCCCCTTCTTCCTCCTCCGATGACAAGCCTCGCCTCTGCACATATCAAGACAAAATAGTGATTCTGAATTCCAGCATAGCATTATGGATATTGACAGGCCTTTGATGATGTCACTGGGCATCATCAGACACAGACGTATCCCAGATGTGTCAGCATCGTTCAAACAACTGGAGTGGATGGGTCACCTGTTTTCGTGTAACTGCTGCCCTGTACAGGATTGCTGCAGGTGTCAGGTGCTGCCCTCCACTGGCTCCTCTGGGTAAGCGAGGGACCCCCACACCTTCCCCCCTGTCGTCTCCATCATTTGGCAGGCGGGGGTTTCCTAAAATAGAACCCCGGCCAGCAGCCACTCCTCTTCCACAGGGGGAGTCTGGGCTGCTGGAAAATGGGATAGAGGCAGCATCCTCGCTGGGTGTGTCACTGCGGGGTGGTGTCTCCTCAAGGTCATCGTCCCCACCCACAGCCTCTCCGAGGCCCGCAGAGGCACTCTGGCTACCCCCTCTCTCTAGCCCAGAAGAGCGGCCTTTGCTCTGACCCTCGGCCTCCAAAGCAGTGGAAATGAGGTCAGGACTTGAGGAGGACATTTTCTTCTGCAACTGGTCGTGCTGAACACCTCGCAAGGCAGCACTGGGGTCCAGGTGCTGCTTGGAAGGCAGGGCATTATCAGGTGTAGCACCATGGAGCACGGAACAGTGGGCCACAGCACCGGAAGGAGTGGCAGCGACTTCACGGCTGGCCGAAGAGAGCGTTGCCCTTAGCCCTAGTAGGTCCCCACTGCTACCCTTGCCGGCCTTGCGGTGACGTGTCTTTGATCGATGTGAACGACTTGGTGAGGTGGAGCCCTTGTTTGGGCAAGAAGGAAAAGTCATCTGGGTCAGAGAGCAATCCAGCTTAGGAAAGATCACATCTGACCTCAGGATATCAGGCCTGGAGCACAGGAGACAGAGAGCATTTTGTGTGTAGCAGATGTCAATGGGCTTTGTTCCAGCACCTAATAATACAACTAATCTGAAGGTGCTCTGGACCTTGAGGACATTCCTCTAATTTACCTTTTGCTGAGTGATGGCAGTTTTTGTGGGATGTGTCTCTTCTTAATAAATTTTTCCATGGAAGTAGAGCTGTGCTTGAGGAATCCAGGATACTTCTTCTCCAAAGACTGCTCCCTTCTATAAAACACACAAGTCAAAACGGGGCATTAAAATACATTTCTCATTTGTTTTCCAGGGGCTCTAATCCTCTGTGATGCTCTTCCTCTACCTGAGCAGCTCCTTCTCTTTGAGCTCCAGCTGTAACATGACGGCATTAAGCTCCATGTACAGGTTGTTGGCTCGCTCCAGCTTCCTCTCGTAGTGCTCTCGAATATCCAAAGCATGCCTGGGAGCAGCACAGCACACCAACATCACGACCCCATAATTATATCAGTGTCAGCAGAGCACTTTCTACAGATTTCTTTCTGGTCATGAGCAAGCTTACTATCTAGTTAATAGATGATGAAATGGTTAAAAAGTGAAATTAACTTGTTTCTGAAAATCACTTCAATGTCAGTTTGCACACATAAATCTGATGAGAGTGATGCTAAAGTGTATTGGCCTAATAAACATATTGAGTCTTCCTCACAGGCTTAACCTGGCCTCGTGATGGAATACTGGAGATTTCAATTGTATTTGTATTTGCATAAATCTGACCAAAGACATTGGTCCAGTGGCTCCCTCCTTTTTTCTAGCGCTAGTTAGATGGATACTAAATGTAAGCTCAAAACACAGACCTTAGTTCCTCCCTGCGTCTCTTCACCAGCTCCTCGTCCAGCCGATGCAGACAGGTGCCCTCTGACTTGATCTTGTCAAAGTGATGCTTTACTTCTTCTCGCCATTCCGCCTGTGGGATAACAGTGCAATAAACCTTTGGGTGAAGCGGAGCTACCTCCGTTCAAAGGGCTGTACCCGCTGACAGAAACAAGCATGGTGGAAACCTGGGTACCTGGGATTTGAAGTAAGTTTCCTGTGGGGTAGATAAGACATCTGCTGAGGCAATATCCAGGTGGAGCAGAATCTGGCGGAAAGAAGGTCTGTTTCTGGGTTTATGGTTCCTGTAACAGCCAGATGTAGCATTGCTGCTCATTACACAACTGTATAAAATGCCAGACCAACAAAACAGTTTTATTATCCCAAGGTAAACGTGATAAACCAAGTGGAATTTATGAAACTTTGTGTGTGGATCTATTTATTGGACCTTTCATTGTCCCCTGGTAGCTCTTACCAGCATTGCTGCAGGAGGATCTTGAATCCATCAGGGCAGCTGTCTGGAACGGGAAGCTGCAGACTATTGTTGCCAACACCCCAGATGATGGCGGAGGAGTCCACATCCTTGTAGGGGATCTCACCTGTTAGGAGCTCCCACAGTACCACCCCAAAAGACCTGGGAGAAAGAATTAGGCAACAGGCAGAGAGTAAATATTCACGTATTCACTGTATAAGAGCATACTTGTTCCTCAACGGTGAATAAAATCATTTGCTAAAGCAGAAAAAAATGTATTTGCTTTCTGCTTCTTCAGCTATAAAACCAAATGGGCTTTCTGATTATGAACACTAACTGTAACATGTATTATCCTTCAATTTTCATGCAACCATTGTTAGTCTTACCAAATCAAATCAAATTAATCTTGAGTGTATGTTAAATTTCTTTCTCGCTTCTTGACCCATGTGCTTCTATATTTTAATACTCCTTGTTCCAGCTTTTGGCTCCGAGCCAAACATCCTTTTGAACTCACCAGACATCCACTTTCTCTGAAACTGGCTCATTGCGAATGACTTCTGGCGCCATCCAAGCCACTGTGCCAGCAAAGGACATCTTGGTGCTGTTGTCACTGAGCTCTTTGGATGTACCAAAGTCAGAGATCTTCACAACATCATCAGAGGTGATCAGCATGCTTAAGCGGGAAGGGACGCAATGGGAGCTATTAGAGTCTGGATGACAGCATCTCCTCTGTATCAGCTTTTGTGAGGATGATGGCTGAGCCATTAGAGCAGTATCACGCATAGACCGAAACTCACTTGGGGGACTTGAGGTCTCGGTGGATGATCTTGTGGAGGTGCAGGTAGTTCATGCCTCCTGCAATACCCATGGACCAGTCAACCAACAAAGAAGGCGTAATCTTGCGACCTGCTCGCAGAACCTCATACAGCTGCCCCTGGGCACAGTACTCCATGAGGATGCAGTAGCAGGGTGCCTGGGTGCACACACCCCTACAGTGCAAGGACATGAGGGGAAGGACATGAAAAGAAACCATTCTTTAATCTTTAGGCAACTGTTCTCAATTTCTTTATAATTTAGCTTAAAGGAGTGATGAGTATCAAAAGTTTTCTCACAGTTCTATGGTTGCTTACAGTATGTCTGAAACACAAGAAAGATCAAAATAACTGAATATGAAGGTGACTTCTCACTTGAATGTGATGATGTTGGGGTGCTTCAGCTTGCGCAGATGCTTAATGTCTGTCTCTTTGATGTCACGCACTTTTTTGACCGCCACCTCCTCTCCATGAAACTTCCCCAGGAACACGGCACCTTGTGCCCCGCTTCCCACCCACTGGAGGTCTGATATCTCCTCAAATGGCACCTCCCATAGCTCTGGGAAACAGAGTATGAGATGTTACTGAAATTATGAGGGACTCATCAAAGAACAAAAAACAGTGAAAGTGTATAACTTAAGTACCAATACATGTTCCCTCTAATTCCTAGATTTGTGTGAAGAGCTTTTTTTTTGCCAATCCCAACATTCAAACATCTTACCATCACAGATATTAACTGAGATAACAATTTAGCTTCTAGTATGTCTGCTTAAAATTATATTTCATTGGAGTGGGTGATAAATTTGTGCATCAAACATAAGCATGATGTTCATGTTATGACATGAGACAGAGCAGGTGTTGGGTTCCAAGAGTCCATCTACCAGCAGACCAGACATGGTTTTCACTTACCTTCCTGACTGTGCTTGTGTTCAGTTGAGTAAGCCTTCCCGATCATTGTCCACACCGGCTTCAGGCAGCCAAACAGTCCCTCGAGGAAGCCTCCACCTTCTGACTGACAATGCAGCCTGGCAGCATTGTCTGACTGGCTGCGGGTGGCCCCACCATCCACATCACGTCTCACCTCTGCTACTGCCCCACTTTCATGCAACTCAAGCACACTGTTGACAAAGTGCTCTGCTGGCTCATAGCTGGGTGTCAGGGTCTGATCACAACTTTGAGCACAGCTTTTGCCTGGCACCACAGCACCCCCTGTGTCAATGGATAATACATTGCGAAGGACACACTGGGTGGGGGTCAGATCTGTTTCTGGTGTGCAGGCAGAGGTATCCGCATCTCGTCTGCGGAAGGGTGGCTCTGACACAGGGGTGCTGAAGCCTGAGAGAGTGGGGGAGGGCACTGTGGGTTCATGGACGCAGGCCATGGGTGGCCCTGCTCATTTGACCTCCTCGACACAGGAAACTAGACCAGAACCTGGATAACGGAACCCTGTGTGGAACCCCACAACAAGGTGAGGAAGAAAGGACAAGAACTATGTCATATGTAGTCTTGAAAATTGAAAGACAATCGTATTGTACAGTATTTCATTTACATGCAGTACATGATATTGCATTGATTCAAAATCCAATTTGTTTCTAAACAATAAGCTCCTAAAAATTATATCACTGTTTCAGGCATATCATCCTGGTGACATCCTTCAGTGCAGCTGAAATCAACTTTACAGATTTTGTACCAGAGGCTGGAGACATGTTTGCCAATGTCAACTTCTGGCAACCTGGAAGTGTGGTAAACTGAAGTTTTAGCTCAAGTAACAAAGGTGTTGTTTTTTTATGATATTCACTGTAGTAAAATGTAAAATGTAAAAGAAAAAAAAATAGTAAATTCTAGAGTGGGAAGAAACACTGGAATGGAGGCAAGCCCGGCCTGTCAGGAAAGGCTATACATACTCCCATGTGACTGAAAAAACCTATGGAAGACCAGCTGTCTCGAAAATATTTTTCTTTTTTGAACGAGTTAGTGCTCACTTTGATTTTATTTGCATCACCAAAAATCCTTTCACATCAGTTTTTTTTTAAACGTCCCTCATGCATTTGCGTGAGACCCAAGAGTAAGAATAGTTCTTAAATCATGGCATTCGAAATGCTGTCTTTTTTGTGTTAAAGTAACGAATTGACGGCTACGATGAGGATTTCCCCCTTTTTATGCGCCACCTGCCACAGCCATACTCGGAATCCCGTTGCATTCGTTTTAAACTTGCTTTACAGTAGAGCGTTATTTCATTTTTTTAAATTTATGGACACGGCAGACCCTTCTGATGCTACTGGTACCGGGATTACATGAAACAGAACCACGGAAGCAGAACTGTAGATGATCGGTGTTCCGACACCGCAGCTGTTCGCACATCACGTGCCGCTCGCCACGATCCCCTCGCGCCGCTCTCTGTCATCTTTGTTTTATTTTGGTGCCAATTACGTCATTGCTACGTAACAATGTAACTGTACGGCACCGTGGGGTGACCCGGCGGTTCGTGCGCTGTCCCACCTCCAGCACGGTGGCCGTTTGACGTTTTAAGCGCTCTTGCGCCCACGCCGAATTTTTATCCATTTTCAACAGGCATTTTAGGCAGATGCAGCCGTGGTGAATTTAAAGTGTTATTGCGAGGACCAATCGCTGCGGCCGCGCTCGCAGAAAGGCGGTTGGGGTTTATTATGTCAAGCATTAAAGAGTGAAGAGATGTTTCTGGTTAATGCCGGTGTAGGACAACATAAACGACTGTCCCTAATGTCACCGATATCAATAATATCACTGAGAATATTGTACATGGTAAAGATCGGGGAACGACACTGATCGCTGCGAACGTGACTGTTATTAGTTCGTTGTTAGCAGCTGTTTTGTTTTTTAAGATTTAGCCTTTACAAAACACTGTAAGATGCAGCGTTTTTTTTTTTTTTTTACATTTCTCCATCGATCCCGCGCAAATGCCGCAAACCGACGTTTATTCCGTAAGAAAGCTATTTCGTGAAAGACTGCCTAATGAGTATTAAACCCCTCTTTCTGCCGAATTCCTCCGCAGAATGTGACAGAATTACATAACCGCTCCGACGGAGATGTCCGCGCCCCCCCGCCCGGTTGCCGCTCGACGCCCGTGGGTCCGTGCCACTGCCGCACCGGGGGAGCGCTGTACCTCACGCACCTCCCCGTATACGCAGGGCGAGGGGACGAACGAGAGGCATCGCCGGCGCACGCTTGTAGTAACGTTTGCATTTCGTTAAAAGCCATCGGTTTTGTGTTGGACATCGCAGGACGGCGCTGATCGCCTCACAATGAACCGGACCCGCTTTCGGAAAACTGGGTTTAAAAACACACACACACACACACCGCTTGGCCGTGTAAACATCATGGACCACTGCCCACGACGCACAGCTGGTTTCATATCCGACTAAAATATGTTTATTTCGTTTGGATTTAAAAAAAAAAAATTAATGGGTTAACGGAGCGCACACACAGGCTGCGTGAACCACATCTGCATTATAGCTGAAAAATTAATGGACAGCGTTATAATGGAAATCCCGACGTTTAGAATCTCAGTTAAAATAGCCTAAATTAGCCTGTGGATAAAATATATGTTTTTGTGCTTGTATACATATAATGTCACCATGCATACGAAATGAGAACACATGAAAGCGCTGGCTGTCCTACCTCTCGGTCGGCTTCGGTGCGCCTTGACAGGCAGGTGCAGGCTTGGGTCTGCTGTTTCGGACGCGCGTCCAGGCAGCGAGCGAAGGAAGACAGCGCGTCCCTGCCCGTCCCCGCTCGCCAGGTCCGCTCGGTCACTCAGGGCTCCATCGGCCAAAGCGCCCTGTCGTCGCCAACTGTGCCAGTCGCGACATGCACAGGAAGATGGTTGAGGGAGTTGTCTGTGAAGCCCGAACAGATTTCACGTCACACCTGCTTCGCTGGCATCCACAAGGGGGCGCACCAGTGTGCCCTTCGCGATGCCCGCAGCCAGGTGTCAGTGTGGCGAGGGAAGTGAGACCGTCTTCAGCGCTCCATGGTGTCATTCAAGTGTCCACGGTCAACATCTGTCATTCCCTGTCACTTGAGCAAAAGCACCGTGCAAATCATCATTCACAATAGCATGTGTTGTATTAGTTATGTTGCATTCATCTATTGTTACACTGGAATATACGCCATAGGAACAAGGTATTTGGAAGCATCAGGAAAAAAACAAAATAGTTTAAAATGTTGTGATCCGCCGTGAATTTTTTTTTCAAAATCCTGGATATTATGTAAAAATTACGCACATAAATACTGGAAATATAGTACTGGTCCGCTCGATTGTCGTGCAATAGCATCACTTCACCTTTAGATGGAGACAGATTTTAAACAGGACAGCTTTTGCGCATTGCTAAATGCTCGACTCCGTTTGTCCCTCTTAACTTGCCGTCGCAGCGTGTGTGCGTAAATGCGGCGGGACTTCTTCAGAACACAATGACAGATCTGTTCACTTTATAGCACCAAGGTCTGTATTATTTACTCTCAGAAATATTTCTGACATCGTATTTTTGTTATATAAAACTGTAAGAAAGTAGATATCAGGACGTCTAAGTGAAGTTGTACTTTCGATGGTTCACATGGGTCTTTTTAACCTGCGCTAAAAGAGCTACATATATGGACATGTACAGAACTATACCCTATATACGCATGTCGTTATTTCATACAGTCACCTATAATGTATATGGAAAAATTGTGTGGTGTTGCTGATGATCCAAGGTTTGTGTGGCCTTTGGAAGCGTTAGTAAAGTTAGGTCGTATTGATTCACTTCGTTTTCTTCATTCCGCTGTTTCCATCGCAGGTGAAGCTTGTGAAGTTTTACAATGAATTCTTTGACGCTTTTCCCTCCTCCGCTGCCCAACGGCAGCATCACTTTATACGAATCCAACAATGAGCTGGTTTATGGGACATCTCTGGATTGTCCCCAGAAACAGGTGGGGATCTGCAATCCTCCAAACAAACACATTTTGCTTCGAGCCTACGATTGTTGCCCATCTGTGACATAAAGTGTTGTTCTTGACTGTGTACAAGCAGGTATTGATGCCACAGAGTAAATTGTAATCGAGCTCTGTATGTTTCAGGAATCGGACCCTCCGAGTCTACTTTTCCCCCGCGAGAGCATAAAGCCCCATAGTCGTCCCGAGAGCAGCAGCAAGGCAGCGTTCCTGGACCACTGTGACACACTGTGGATGAGGAGCGCAGGAGCTTGGTACTCATGTACACTCAATGCCATTTGCATTCTCTTTCACTTTCATGTGGTGGGATTATCCACCATTCTTTTACATAAAGGTGTCCCATCATCAGTGCTGTGGTATTTTGTTTTTAGGCGTGATTCTGGACTTTTGGGATTGCTAGATGAAATTGCCAATTCTACTGCAGAAGAAGGTAGGTATTCAGCGTGGCTTGCATCACCAGTCATTGAGCTCAAATCACAGTCAAGATTCAGGGTCATGGTGTCTTTATCTTGTCCTAGAACAGACTTACTTATTTACTTAGGCCCATTACCCCTTCTGGGGCATCATCTGTTGACAGCTGTTCACCAGAGTGTTCTGTCCTGAGCCATTCTTTCTTGGTGGCTCAAGGTGTACCCCATTTTGTTTGTGTAAGTTTCAAGGCTGTATTATCTGGTGTTGTTTGGCTGGCCTCTCTTCCACTTTCCCTGGGGATTCCATGTTTATACCTGCTTAGTGATTTTGGTATTTGGTTTATGGATCATGTGTGCAATAGAACAGAGTGTATTATTTAATCACTTCAACAAGGAAATACTGAGTATTTACCGTGGTCTAGGTAACATCAGCAAGCACTTTGCACAGCCTTTATCAATGGTTACTGTACTGTATATTCAGCACAAATATTGTAAGTATGGATGACACGGGCAAGAAGGGCTAGCAGTGCCCCACATCCTGTGGTCAGTGAGTACTCAGCATGAGTCGGTACACAACACATACAATATAGAAGTTTCTCAGCAACCATCAGAAGGTGACTTTTTTTGTCTGTCTGTGTGGTCTGTTTGTAGTCCCCAGGTGGCTTACTGTAGGCTCCAGTTGGATCTTGGCTCTTCTGCGCTGGATCTCATCATTCCATGGCTCTCTGTTCCCCCACCTTAAAGTAAGACTGTCCCACATTTCTGCTTCATAGTTGGCCATACTTGTACCATTTTCCTTCATCTTTATATGCTACCCACACATTCTGACCTGCACAGGCTGCCATCACAGCAGTGTCTGCATTCTGTTAACAATAATGTAAAGTCCCATGCTTACTTTTACCCAGAGTTAGCACAGTTGTCATATATTTTATATTCAGTGTAGACTTATTTGGAAATTAGAGTGGTAAGAACTATGAGGGCATCTCCTTGCTTACTTACTGGTCTTTGTACCTACAGCTAAGCAGTGAGGACATGGTGGCTGAGTTTTCTCAAGTTCTTGACTGGTGAGTGCTTCAGTTTCTGCCTCTCACTCCATGCACTGTCAAGCTAAATAACTGATGATACACCCTGAAATGCAACTTAGTCTAACTGTAATAGCATATATTATTTTATGCTGTAAACTGCACTATATACTGTATGTTCTTTTTCAGGCCTGACTGTACAGTGCGGGCCTTTGCATGGCACCCACATACAGATAAGTTTGCTGTAAGTCTGCTGGATGACTCCATCCGCATCTACAACTCCAAAAGGTATGACATTTTGACTCAGATAACATGTCACTGTAGCTGATCCCTGATTTGCAAAATTATTTGGGATGGAAATGAAGAACTAGACCCAGTGAAGGGCTAAAACAAAACTTTGTCTCACTTTCCACAGATGCACTTCCCTGATCTCTTCTTTAACCACACACATCACCCAAAATTCACTAATATTAATACAATAAATATTACACAAAAATGTTTGTATCGGTAAAAAGTTTGTAAAGCAGGGACCAACTGTAGTTATTGATAACAATAACTATAGTTGGTCCCTTATTTTGAATTAAGGATTCTAAATAACCCATAATGTATATATACTCTGTAAGTGAATGAGTGTGTGTGACTGTCCTGGGATTGATCAGCATTTCGTCCAAGGTGTACACTGCCATATACCCTATGCTTCTCAGATAGGTTCTGGAAAACTTAGGTTTGATAATGGATGGATCTTCACTGTGTGCCCCCATTATGTCCCACAGTGCTACAGCACCCACCCTTAAACATCGCCTCCAGCGCAATGTTGCTGCTCTGCAGTGGAAACCCATGTGTGCATCTGCGCTGGCTGTGGCTTGTCACAACTGTTTGCTCGTCTGGCATGTGGACCCCACCTCTCTTTCCACCAGGTGGCAACACACACACACACACACACACACACACACACACACACACACAGATACAGATACACAAACTGGCTATATAATATATTATTTTAACTAAATGGTTACATAAACTGTTCATGAACAAACTAAATTACTAATTACGCAACGAAAGCATACATTATTTTATTATAAATGCATGTTAGCTTTTCTCAATATAGTGTGAAAAAATCAGAACAAGTTTTCAGCTCTAGGTTGCAGTTTAATGTACTTTAAACTCTCTCTCTTTCTTTCTCATTCCCTCTCACCATAGACCATCCTCAGGCTGTGCTCAGGTGCTTTCCCAACCTGGTCACTCTCCTGTCACATCGATAGCCTGGTCACCCAGTGGCACTCTGCTGCTGTCAGCCTCACCAGTGGACACAGCCATGATGGTACTGTCCTGCTCATTTCCTACCTCACCGTTCTTACGGCACTGATTCTCACATGCCGCTGAATTATTTACTACATTGCATATGGTGAGACACACAGACATAGCAATCATGCAAATCTGGATTTTTTTTTTTTTAAAGTTTCTTTATTCCTCTGTCTCTATTTCTGCCAAGGTTTGGGATGTGGCAGGTGAGACCTGTGTCCCTCTGCATCGCGTGGGTGGAGGAGGCGTCACCTTTCTTTCATGGTCGCCAGATGGAAGCCGTGTTTTAGCCTGCACCCCTTCTGCCCTTTTCAGGTATGCTGACATATTGCAGTATGCACTGCAGAATTTGCTGTTAAGTTGTTCTCGTTCAGCTCTAGCATCTGATGTGGACACTGCAGGTTAAAGCAGTAGTGGCCAAGGAGTTTTACTAAGTTTATCCTGTGATTTCAGGGTTTGGGAGACCAGAATGTGGACGTGTGAGCGCTGGCCTTGCCTGAAAGGACGTTGTCAGGTGAGGTAAAACCCATGTTATGCCTGCAGCACAGCCAAGGAGACATCACTGTCTGATTTATAACAATGTACTGTGTGTATCTTTGCATGTCAGACTGGTTGCTGGAGTCCAGATGGAAGCCGCCTACTTTTCAGTGTCCAGGGGGAGACTATTATTTATGCCTTGACATTCACTGATGCACCAGGTACCATATATTTTTGCCAGTATTTTGTTTTTGTTCTTTATTTGCAAATATAAGTTTTCCTGCAAAACAAGAGTGAAATAGTGGTGAAAACTGTAGAAGACAATGAGTGTGTGTCAGCATACAATTTCTGATGTCCTCTTTAGTGAAAGTAACAGGAAGGTAAATTGGTACGTTTTCATTTTATTTCTATTTTGGTGGTGACACTGCTTTTGTCTGCCTCTTTAGGGGAGCCTCATGGGGGGTCAGGGAGCTCCAAAGCAGCAGCCATTGTGGCAGATGTGTCTGAGACCACCTTCTCTACTCCCCAGGGCCAACTCAGGTGAGCTGTTAGTTGTTCTCTTGTCCAGATTTGTTATTTTTTGCTTAAAAGTCTATTTGTGAAGATATTGTCTAAAAAAACATACTTTTTTTGGCATCTATATTGCACACAGTTGATAAAAAGTGGGAAAATATTTAAGCCCCTTCTCATTGCTACATGGTGGCGATGAACTAATTTTGATGATTAATATTTTAAGGATGAAAGTTGCAGGTATGATGTGTACCACTAATCTTACTGAGATACAAATGTTTGTGTCCCTCAGGGTTGGTGGAGAAGTACAGACAATGGCTTGGGACCCACGAGGCGAGAGGCTGGCAGTGCTCCTGAAAGGTATGGAACTCGGATTTACGAGTACATTCCCACAATAAAGGAGACAGATGTTCTCTGTCTGTTTCCACTACCAGCATGCAGCAGCATCTGAGTGTTTCTATTCTTTGATGGCGTCCACCACTAGGTGACCCCGAAGCCCCAAACAGACCTGCAGTGATTGCTGTGTTCAAGACCCGCACAAGCCCTATCTTTGAGCTTCTCCCATGGTAGGTTTCTGTCAGAGTAATTGTTTGAGTTCAGTGAACATGAGAATACATCCATGCCCTACATCTTCTCTGCTTTTACCAAGTCTGCAAGTGTCTTCTCAATTCTAATATTTGTCATCATTTTATCTCTTCCCTCAATTTTACAGTTTATTTAGCTGTTGTAACTTTCATACTTTTTTCACATATTCATCCTTTTGTATAACAATGGTTAGATTTGTTTTCTTCATTCTTTTTTTTTTATTAATGGTCACTGCAGTAAATACCAGTAATTTAATGAGAGAATGATGATGAGAGTAATAATATTAATATTTGCGTATCAGCAGTAAGTTTTTTCTGTTCCTCCCTTAATTAAAATTGCTATAGTTTTTTGCTTTAGTAAATATGAGGTAGTATTTAGTCATTTAGTTGAATGTCTGTCTCAAAATTTAAATAACATTACATTTGTGTGTTCTGTTTGTTTTGCCAAAACAGATCATGGATTTTATGGGCTGTTAATAATTATTAGTAATACAGAGGTTAACAATTAACCA
The DNA here is from genome assembly GCA_018136845.1 of Heterotis niloticus. NCBI lineage: Eukaryota > Metazoa > Chordata > Actinopteri > Osteoglossiformes > Osteoglossidae > Heterotis > Heterotis niloticus. The sequence continues at coordinate 6,902,387 of CM030898.1, forward strand.
ACATCTGTTATACAAATGCTAATAATTGCCTCTGCTTTTGTACCCGTCTCTGTGTCTTGTGCTTTCTCCCTCTCATAGTGGTTTTGTTCAAGGAGAATCTGGGGCCGAGCCTAGACTCCTGCAGTTCCATCCCCACTTTCCCAGTGGAGCTCTGCTCACTGTGGTAAGCCACCTTGTTGTTCTAGCATTTTTACTCTTAATACTGTGGGGTAACTGTGTCTGTTTTGCTTTTCCATCTATTGTCGCAACATTGTTCACCATTATGAAGTTCGGTGCTGCAGTGGGAGACTGAATTGAATGATTTTCCCTCTCTGCAGTGCTGGTCTAATGGAAGGATCTCTCATGTGCCCTTCTTCTTTGTGAGTGCGGGGGGGTCTATGCCTGGCCTTAGAGGCAGCCCCCCAGTACCACCCCTCCAAAACAGGGCTGTGGAAAATGGAGAGCGGTTGCTGTACACTGAGCTGTCCTTATGAACCCAGCTTATGGTGAAAAGTGAAAAATGGAGTTTAATTTTCTGTCTCTCAGAAAAAAATCCACCTTTGCACATCTACAATAAAGCATTTCTATTTTCTCTTCTCTGTCATGTCCTTGTAAGAATGTAGGCAGGAAGGCATTATTCTTCACAAAGGAAGGCTTCAGCACTGCAGGCGTAAAACTATTAGGGGTATTAGAGATTAGGGTCAATGGGACAATGTAGAGGTCACTTGGGTTTCTTCAGAGTTAGGAGATGTATGATTATTGAAGAATGGGTCCAGCTGGCACAAAGATGTGAATGACATCTTTGGCAAATTTTTTTAAATACCATCTTCAGAACAATTAAGTGCTTGTAAATGGAGAACTTACAATCACAAATAAATTTTGGCTTTAAAAGCATGAATGTTATTCCATGCTCAATTCTTCTGTATAATTTTTGGCAAAAGAAATCAGTGGCCACTCAATATTGAGTCAAAAGGCAAAGTGGTTTGTCCTTGTTTTTTAAGGAAAGTGCACATAAAATGGGTCACAACTGTAAATGCAAGTGCTGCAAGGTGGTGCTGCCTCACAGTGGCTGTTCAGGTGTAGGACTGAATGCAGCTCAGCATGTAGAGTTTACAAGCTCTCCTCATTTGTGGTTTTCTTTCAGTTGCGCCAGTTCCCACCCACAGTCCAAAGACATGTACTGTATTTCAGGTTAATTGGTGACTAAACTGATGGTAGCGTGAGACTGTGTGTGGTTACCCTGCAATGGACTTACATCCCCTCCAGGGTGTACCCCTCTTAGCCTAGCAACCAATGATTCCAGGATAGGATCCCGACTTTGCAACTCTAAGGACAAGTGGCTATTGAAAGCGAGCGAGTGACAACTGTATGTGCAAATATCATGAATTATATCTTAGAGTTTCCTCCATATAAGCAACTTCCTGGGGAAGAATAAACTCAATGAAAAAGTGACTTCATTGTTTTTCCTTTTATTTCCAATTTACATTAAACCACAACAAAAAAACCATAATGTTCACAATAATATTTATAATAAAAATATACACTCCCTCACACACAGACATACCTTACCCTGGGCAAAAGAGGGTGATAACTTGGGAGTTGTGTGGCCTACAGGGGGGCTCCTGTGGGGCAAGCCAGGACAGAGTGTGTTTGGTGAGATGTGGACTTGTGGACAGCTGGCAGGGACTGTTCTGGATGTCACACTTGTCAAGATGGGTGAAAGTGTCCCTTACATGTCTCCACACTCACCTGAGCTACTTGTGTTTGTTTTCAGCGTTTGAGGTAGCTTTAAAAACTGCTTTTGAGAATCAAAACAGAAACAAAAAAATCATTAAAGTCACATTTAATAAGAACTTGGGTGTTTCTTACAAGATGCATATTTTTATTGTGGGCAATTATTTGAAAAAACATGTAAAAACCAAAACTGACAAGAACTTTTCAAAATGTGTGTATACAAATACACATAAGTAAAAATATATCAGAATCTGGTTGTTGAAAATACAGAGTGTATTACAACAATAGCACCATTGTCATGAACTTGCGGACAGCTGTTCTGATGCACCTTGTGTCTAGAAATGGCATCATTTACATAAATTCAAATAGCTGGGTAAATTTTTAGTTCTTATTTTGTGGGGGAACAAGTGTATTTCCAGCATTTTGACTTAACACACCCATTTTTGCCGCACCGTTGTCCCAGAGATTAGATAATAAATAATTATCACCAAGTAGTTTTGCTTTCCCCCCATTTGCTTCTCTTGCATGTTGCTTCTTCCTCCCGGCCATCTGTCCTTACTGTTTGGAGGAGGTCTGCCCAGTGTGGGGTCAAGGGATAAGGGAAGTACAAGTGGACTTCAAGGAAGTGGACTGGGGCAGTTGGTGTAATCTGATGCACAGTTGACTATGCTGGTGTCATTCAGTGCAGACATCCTAGAAGCATAACTTGGATAGTTCTTTTTTTAAAAAAGTTACGTGATTTCTCTCTGCTGTCTTATGGAGTGCATGTTCGGTTTCTTTTTGAGTTATTTTGTAGCTTTTGTTGTTCTCTTTTGTCATTCTTTTTACAAGAAGCAGACGGGGCCGATGTCTGCTCCGAACTCCTGGCCTGCTTCTCCGATGTCCATGGGAGCAATGTCCACGATGGGAAGACGGGATGTCTTCTGTGATTTGTACTCAAATACCGTCTTGCCCCATTGCCCTGTGTGTTGCTGTGGACAACAAGAGAATTTTGTAAGAAAATATGATATGCATAAATAGCAATATCCATCACATAAAAGCCACCTTCAAATATTATTTTTAATTCAGAAATATTTTCAACAAATATTATTTAATTCTTAATTAAGTATTTCTAATATACAATGGTAGCTAGCATATTGATAGGTATTTCCACCTGCTGGTATGCACCTCCTTGTAAAATGTATTTAGAAGTCTAAACATTATATCTGCTTCAATCCCTGCACTTGTTTCTGCTAAGGTTTTGAGTTTAAAGACTTTAAAATCCTCACTCTAACCTGAAAAGCTGAACATGCACTGACACCTCAGTATCTTTTTCACTTTCCATGAGTCTATTTCCCACTTCAGGAAGTTTCTTCACTCTGAATTATTATTATTATTATTATTATTATTATTATTATTATTATTATTATGTATCTGTATGTACGCTAGGGAGTCTGCTTTGGAGCTTTTCAAAATACTAACACTCACCGTGCAGCCATCTTCCAGAACATTGTAAGTGAAACGACTGTTGCCCTCAGCACGGATCTCAATGTCATTTGAGCCCTGCAGCAGCAGAGCTTTCTTCAGGTTGCCACTACCCTGATCAAGGTATGCGACACTGTTGCGGCAGTGGTAGGTGATGTTCTGTGAGGCCTCATTTGACAGCAATCGCAAGAACGTCAGCTGGATCTCAGCAGTTTTGGGTGGCAGATTGTTCCCAGCATAGCTGAACTGCAGGGAGGGCAAATAAGAGGTAGCGGCTTAAACCATCAGGAGAGCTCTTCTGACATAGTTTAACATGTAAACGGCAACATATGTCACATGTAAAGCAAAGTGCGATAGAAAACCGACTACATTACACTAAACAGCCACTGAACCATTTTGATAAGTTCTTCTTACCTGGAAACCTCCATTCATAGTCTCTCCAAACCATACATGCTTTCGATCTTTGCTCTTGCTGGACCACCAGTTCTTGCGTGGGATGCTGGCAATATTTGGATAGACGCAGGTCTCTCCTGTCTCTAGGTTGCAGAAGACCTTGATTGCATCCGTGGTGCAGCCAAGGTTGGGGTCAATCCAGTAATTCCCTGGAAATAATTATGGATTTAAAAATCAGTTTCAGTTTTTTAAGTGCCATTTTTTTGAACAGCATATCACAGGCATTTTTCAAAGAATTGCCATTGTCTACGCACTCACCACTCTTCCAGGTGGGGTAACTAAATTTCAGGTCCCTGCAAGTGCGGGCTGGGTTTTTCCTAGTGCCATCTGGGTTAAGAATGGTCTCAATCTGGGTGTTGATGGATTTAAGGGTAGCATCAACTTCTACATCATGTTCCCTGAGCGAGGATGAGGAATCATCTGCCCTCATGTACCGCAGGGGATCTGGGCCTTTCTCTTGAGGGAGGCCTGCGAAAGCAGACATATCGATACCAGGACCTGGGGGACCAGGTGGACCAGGGAGTCCAGGAGAACCAGGAGGACCCTTGAAGAATGGAAAGAAGAAACTAGTTATGATCAGTCACAGCCACAGTGCATTAAGAATACTTGAGGGATTTGCACAGTTTTTTTTCTACTGACATTTCAACAAAAAAACATAAGAAAGTCATTCATGTGATACAGTATTTAAAACACACCTTTTTTGCACAATTTCCATGTCTAGTTTTTTTGGGGACTGGATGGCGATTCAGAACAGGACAAATCCAGCTGCTGTATATGGGCTTTTTCCAGCACCAACAGATTCCCAGAAATATATGAGGCTACTTACAACAGCACCATTTTCTCCAGAGCGGCCACGAGGTCCAGAAGGCCCCAGAGAGCCAGGCAGTCCATTAACTCCATCCTTTCCTGGGGACCCAGGTGGGCCAGGAGGTCCCTAGGGAAGCAGTTATGCATGAGGCTGCGACCTACTCTGAAACCATCAGATAGGTATGTGTATAGGTACAGTGTATAAACACTAAAAAGATAAAAAGTTTTTTAATGGTAAGTGTGTTCATGCCTATCATGCACCCCTGTACTCACTTTGGGTCCACTAGGACCTACACGTCCAAGAGCTCCAGGCTCACCAGCAGGACCCTGGGCAAATACAAGAGCACACACAATTATGTGAACAATAAAGCAATCATATCAAAGTAAAACATTATTTACACACAGTTTCTAGCAGTTTATAATCCTGAAGATAAATTCCCAAGTTCATCTATATGATTAAAGTACTTCATGCCATTAGATGTCAGTTATTAAGAAACTTGAGTGTAGCTAAAAGCTTTTATTTTGTTTATTTGCAATACAGGGGATTAAACAAGGACAACCTGATGTATATTTTAATTAAATGATTGCAAACTATAGGTATATATGAAAGTTATAGCACGAAAAAACATTCTCACCATATTTACTGAGACCAATCTTACTATAGTTAATGAAAAATTAATACAAAGAATTATTAGTTGCAACATTGATAGTTATAGCAAATATTAGCTACAGCAAGTAATATAATAATGATGTCCATAACACAAATAAAATGCACATACATATGCACTCTGAATTTCTTTGTTACATTTCACACAACAATGGACCCTATATAATCTGTAGTTCAAGGTACAGTTCTTATATTTTTAGTAAGTTATGATCTATCAAAGGTGAAAGAAGGGGAAAATTCATACTCCAAAAATGTAGTAGTCTATGTATTTTTCCCTAGAGCAGGCAAGCATCACTTACAGGAGGTCCAGGAAGACCTTGTAGACCAGTGAAACCTCTGTGTCCCTTCAGTCCTCTCTCTCCCACCTCACCAGCTTCACCTTTGTCTCCACGAGGGCCTAGGGCTCCCTATGAAAAAGAGTTAAGTAGGTCAAAAGTGGTGAATTCTTCAGGATGTGTTCAATGGGTGTGGCCATGGACAAAGGCCTGGCATATACAAAATGCATATATAGAGTTACACTTCTTATAAAGTGTTGAATTTGTATTCTCTCTTATTAAAGGCACACCTAATCTAATTTGTCTATCATGTCAAACATGCTCAACTTCCTAGTTCCATTTATAGAATATATTATTAACTTCATATACTGCTATTTCATTCCATGCGCCATCTCTGAAAAAGACATCTGCAGTGCTGAAGTATTAATGTATATTAGCATTTAATATGTGTGGTGATGAGATCAGTTTATGAGCTGTTTGTTCTGAAATGAGAATATGAGCTGTATGGCTGAGTGTTGTATATGGAAGGGCAAGGCCAGTGCATGTGTTAAAATTAGTAAGCGATATGTATACTGTAGGTCAATGTAAGACTGATATACATTGGTGGACTTGATCAGTCAACAAGTTGTTCATTGGGGTAAATCAGTACATGAGTCGTGTATGTGTCAGTGTTCAGAGTTGGATATGGTGGACAATATTAGTGTACAGGTTATGCATGGTGAAGACACTCACAGACATTCCTCTAGCCCCAGCTGGGCCAGTAGGTCCTGCAGGTCCTTGAGTTCCCTATGAGATTGTGAAAGAGAAAGAATAAGGTAGCCAGTAAACATTATTTTGCAGAACAGAATGTGAAAAGACCGAGATCCAAATTTATTTTAAAACTGTATATAAAACAGATTGTATATGAGACTAAATTCAACTGTTTGAAATAATAACCTTCATAAATTATCACCTAACTTAAAAGACCCATTATTATCTTTTTTTATACTTATGTTATATATATAGTTTATTTATTCACATTGCCAGTTACTAGCACAAAAGAACCAAGGTGGCTTTGACCAGCAGCAGTGATAATGTTTAGTTTTATAAGCATCAAACAACATTTTTCTAAACATGGGGTCATAAACCACAACACAAGTGAAGTGCTGAAAGGGGTACTCACTGCTTCTCCTCTATCTCCTTGTTTGCCCAGGGGGCCAACAGGACCGGGAGGTCCGGGGACCCCAGGGACTCCAGCTGGACCTGCAAGTCCTGTGAGCCCACGCTCACCCTGCAGGAGAAGATATGCTTTAATTAGACTTCAGTACCATTACATTCATAAGGATATTCCCCTCTTATGGCAGTCTGTAGCCTATCTTAGACCCCATTTGCACTAAACTAAGAGGGGTTCACCCTGAACAGAATGACACTCCATTGGAGTGTAGACACACACGTACAGTAACTCACACACTGTAGGCAATTAACAGTCACCAATCTAAATAAAATGCATAGTCTTTGGACTGGGAGAGGAAACTGTAGCATCCAGAGGAAATCCAACCAAACATGGAGAGAACATGCAAACCCAGCACAGACCAAGCAAGATTTGAGCTTATGCCCCAGCAACGTAGGTGCTTCAAGGTTGCAGTGCTTCCTGCTGCACCACTGAGCTGTAATGACATTCACTGTTTAGGTGATTTTTTAAATATTTAAATTATTTGTCTTTTATACATAAAATACAATTGCGAGTTTATTAAGTACAACTCTGACCTTCATGAAATTGTATACTCCAACATGTCATATATCATGTAAATGGTGAATGGAATAAATCGGACAGGCCAGCGCTCCTAGCATCAACCAGTGTTCAACTGTACATTGGAATGAGCAAAACAAGTGACCTTAGGGACTTTGAACATAGCATGACAGTAGCCACTAGGTGGTTTTAGAACCTCTCAGACAGCTATCATCCTTGGCTTTTCATGTACAGCCATTTCAAGGGTTCACTGAGGACTGTGCCAAAAGCGAAAAGGGCAGTCAGTGATCCTGTAGATGGAAATTGCATCTGAATCAAAGGGCTTAAAAGAGAATTGTGAGAATCATGCAAACAAGCAAACAGGCCACAACCAGGTAAATCTCATCCCAGTTTCATATCGGTGTGCAAAATGTTATTTTAGAATGCACCACTTATTGGAGTTTGTCTTGAATAAAGTGCAGCCAAAGACCATGCTGGGTGCTGATGTAGTCTGCAAAGAACGTGATAGCATATCTCCAGTGGGCACAGGACTGTAAAAACTGGACCACCAAGGAATGAAAAAAGTTTCCAGGTTGGATAAATCCAGGATTCTTTTGCATCATTTTGATGAAAGGGTCAGAATTTGGCACAAGAAACATGAGTCCAGGGAGCCATCTTATGTGGTGTCAACAGTACAGGTGGCAGTGTGATGGTGTGGGGAATGTTTTCCTGGTACACATTCAGGCCTCTGACAGCCACTGAAGAACATCTGAGTAACACAGCACATCTGAATGTCTATGTTAACTAAGTTCATCTCTTCATGGTTGCAGTTTATCCACACTTGTATAGACACTTCCAGCATGATAATGGATCGTGGTGCAAGGCATGTATCGTCACTGAATGGTTCCAGTAACATGACACTGGGTTTCCATTGCTTCAGTCACCTGCAGAGTCTTTGGATCTCAATTCTATTGACCATCTTTGAGAGGAGGTGGAAAGGGCTATTTCCCCAAGACTGAGACATCTAATTTGGAGCAACTACACAATGCAATCATTTCTGCAAGGTGCAACATTCATGCACAATGCATCCAGCATCCTGTAGAACCCATGGCCAGATGAATTAATGCTGTTCTGAAGGCCAAAGGAGGTACAACATGCTACTACATAGGTGTGCCTAATATACTGTCAATTCAGCATATACTACTCAACACTTAAATCTGATCTATAGAAGATGACCTTGAATTGCTTCAACATGTTTCTATTATGACTGCATATGACAAATGAGAATGTAATGAGATTGCAATGGGACGAACAGGAAACAAATTATAATACATACATGTAGTATATTTGAGCACATTATTATAATTTATACATGTTCAGTGACTGACAGATGGAACTTGACATTATTACCTTGGTGCCAGGAGCTCCATCTCTCCCAGGAGGTCCATCTGAGCCAGAATTACCCTGTTATGTCAAATGGAGAATATAAACAATTGCTGAAATTCTGTTGGTCAGTGACAACATTTTTTCTAGATGTTTATTTGATTAAATTCCAGTTATATGCTTCTCTCTGCTTGATATAATACAGGCTATTATGTGTCTAATATAAATTTTTGTACTGATTGCATGTAGATATGATTTTTGTTTTTTAAATGTTTTTTTTTAAGTGTAATGTGTTCCTGAACTCTAACCTCTCGTCCAGGCTCTCCAGGAGGTCCAGACAGACCAGGAGGTCCCACAGGTCCGGGGAGGCCACGTTCACCAGAATTACCAGGAGAACCTTGTTTTCCAGGCTCACCCTAAAGGCAAAAAACAACCACAATTGTTAAAGAGGAGGGCAGCACTGTATTAGCCCAGTTTTTTAATGTTTTAATAGCATAGGGCCAATTGTAAAAGATCATTCAGTGAAGGAGAAAAAAAGTACTCACAGAAGGTCCAGAAAGACCAGGGAATCCTCTTTCACCACGCTGTCCAGGGAGACCCACAATGCCACGTGGTCCTGCCAGACCTTGAGGACCTGGACCGCCTACCTGACCCTGGAATACAAGTTACATGTTAGTAAAAGCAGAGTAAATATGGAATTTCAATGTGAACTTTTTGCAGAGCAATTGCAAAGGAAATTGCTGAGTAGGAGATGTGTCATACAGAAGATTATGCAGTGTGTATTTACACTGCTGCAGCACTGTACAAAATGTAAAACACACGATGATGAAAATTATAGAAATACAATTGAAAGAGTGATATTAATATTAACAAATGTTATTTGAAGCCAAAGTGAGTGCTGCTAATGCATTAAGCAATAAGCTAGACACTAAATAGTAATCTCACAGGTTTTCCTAGTTGTCCAGGCGCTCCCTTCTCCCCAGGAGAACCAGCAACTCCGATTGGTCCAGGTTCACCTGGTCTCCCTGGCAGACCAAGATCTCCACGAATACCCTTCGGTCCATCTTTTCCAGCAGGACCAGGAGGGCCTATCGGTCCAGGGTTACCCTGAGACACAGTGAAGCAATATGGCAGATGGGGTCACACATCCTGATACTAAACATCCTGAAACAGAAACATTGTCAAAAATATAACTGTTGTTAAATACAATTTGTAGGTCCTCATTAAGCTGAGTAAACAGAATTAACCTTGCAAAATAAAAAAAAATGAAATTCTTTCAAAAGAATACAATGGAAAAAAATTCTAAACTTATTCCTATCTTTATGGTAAAATGATCAGTTATAAATTGTTTTAATCTTTTGCCAATCATTCACTGTAATCATCTGTAACCAATAATTTTACTTTTTACTGCTTCTAGTATTATTTATTCAAACTGCAGACAATCAGAAACCTCAGCCTTTAATGTACCGTATTGGCTGTTTTATATCTTTATTCTATGAACTGTAATAAAAGCGAATATCTGAAGAAGAGAAGAGGATATGTAGTTCCGCCATATACACCACTACTACAGCAGAGATGGATTATGGAGACTCAGAAAGTAATACAGAAAATGATTTGAGATGATAGACCCACCCAAAGTACAGGGATCTATCATGAACAGCATGGTTAACTCAAAACAGTTAAATTCGGGGCTTACATTGGGTCCTGGTGTTCCAACTCTTCCAGCAGCTCCAGGGAAACCAGTTATTCCCTAAAGGAAAAAGGAGACAATTATGACAAGCAGAGCTGTCACGATTCTTGTTCCTTTAAATGGCTACCCCAATGAATGTCCAGTTGCCTATTTTTGCTGAAAATAATAGTGAAAAGATAACTGCACACTGCTAAAATAAGTCATAAGGAAATTGCGAATCTAAGTTGCATAAACTTGGCAAAGGTCACTTATTCTAGGGAAGTTAATAATAGAAGATATAGCATAGCCCTGCAGTGTAACTGCAAGTCTTTGAGTTGAGTAGAATTTATTGCTGTGGGGTAGATGAAGTTACTTACAGGGGCACCTTGAGCACCACGTGCACCTTTGAGACCAGTAATACCAGTGAGGCCCTGAAATGAAAAAGGATAAAAGCTCAAGATTGCTATAATTCACATTCCTCTACAATAAAGTTATTTTGGCAATGGCATGGGGTAGTGAAAAGCAGAGCCTTGAACAAAATGATGCAATGCTGACTTTAAAATAATTATTCTTTAACAATTACGGTTGAACTGTCTTTGTTGTGAGTGCAGTCAAGTGAATACTCTCACCAATTCCAAATAGGCAGCAAACAGACTAAAAGACAAGGTCTGCAGTGTGGCATGAAATCACAACTCTAGAGAGGCATACACATCAGCATCCTCCTACCAATGGAGAACACATGGGGACACACCTGGGGCCCAGGAGCTCCTGAGGGACCCTGGGGACCAGGGGCTCCTGTCTGTCCCTTTTGCCCAGCCTCTCCAATCTCTCCCTTAATTCCAGGCTGACCATCAGCACCCTGTTTAAGGCAGAAAGGATAAAGCCGTTTTAATAAGACGTTTTACTAAGACCATTTCATGTGCATTGATACATCTACATTCAAGCAAGTCAGGTTTGGAAACTTTAAAAAGTACATTTTATATTTCCTTTGAAAAGTCTATTAAGTACTTTTACAGGATCTTACTGAAAGGATGTGTTTTTGCAAACAAGTTTCAACAGAGGAAATGAACACTGCTAACAAACAGTAACCATTGACAAGCTTTTACTACATCTAGTAAAAAAAGTAGGAAAATGGCTTCTAGTACAGAACGTTACAGTAGTTGCATGCGGGTAATCTAGCATCTGTGGAGTACAGACCTGTTTTATGGCTGGGCAACTAAATTAGAAGTTTTAAATTTATTTTGTTTCATTTCATTTCAAGTTGCCCCTGGCTTGCTGAGTAAAAATGTGCTACACAAAGATGGTGCATACACATGGTGTGTGAAACCATAGCCATCACACTTACTGGGGGACCAGCAAAGCCAGCAGGACCTGTAGGTCCAACCTCTCCACGGTCACCCTGAAAGAGAGACAAGGAAGAAATGACAGCTCAGTGACAGATACATACCCATAACACAATACCTGGCCTGGTAAGTATGTACAGGTGAGAGGTATTTAAACTAAAGACCCTCAGACAGAAAAGCAAAAGTCCTAACCAGTACAGTACCTGCTACCCATTGGGGCTTTGTGTATTAAACCCCTTGCAAGTTTGAAAGGTTCTTGAAGTGCTAAAAAAAAACTTAAAATATATTCATATATATACATTAATTTAAACTAACAATAATATTGTCAGTACATAGGGTATAGGGTTGAGATGTTGTAATACTACACTACTGCCCCTATGTTGAAAACAAAGAACTCACACTCCTATTATCTGTAACTGACAACGCATAATTCAAGACAGAAGATGTTGCTCTTAAAACCTGACTGACCATTTTCAAATGTTTACTCCCTCTTGATAGCAAAATATAAATTTTGTAAAATGTAGAAAATCACCTGAAAGTGATAAACATCAACAAAATGTCAATGTCAACATTGACTATTCTTACCATTTTAATGAAGTCCATTTTGCATTTTGTGAACAGCTTCACTGTAGATAATCTTTATATGTAATAATATTCTTCTACATAAAGATGAGGAGAGTGCTTTCAGTCTCAAGCAATGTCATTTCAAGTAAACAGGGAAAGGAGATGCTTACAGGAGCACCACGAGCACCAGTAGATCCAGGGAGTCCTGTTGGACCAGTTTCACCCTGAAGAAGGAACCAGGGAGTGGGAAGTTAGCCAAACTTTGTCAATTTATGAAAAATCAAAATATGACATCACAGTAATATCTCACCTTCAGGCCATTAGGACCAGCCGGACCAGGAGAACCAATGGGACCAGTCAAACCCTGAGCAAGAAAGCACATAGAGATACATATTTTAACTGGTCATTATCCCAGGTTATCATTCATGAATTTCATAACCAAACAATCCAAGAGATTTCACTGAAAATAATAATGTATGCATATGTGTTCATATTATTAGTTAGCCTTTGACAGTCTGTCATTGTGACAATGATAGGATACTCACCCTTCCACCATCTTTCCCAGGAGCACCCTCAGGGCCACTTTCACCATTGTCACCCTGTAGAGCACAAACACAAAAATAAGATCACTTATATATATGACAGCAGTCACAGTGTTGTATGCAAAGCGGTGATAGGAGAGGTTTTATGCAGCAGTGGCAAGTGGTGTTACTCACTCTGTCACCCTTGGCTCCAGTAATGCCAGCAGCACCTCTCTCTCCAGGCATCCCCTGAAGGCCTGGGGGTCCTTGGACACCAGAGGGTCCACTAGAACCAATTGCCCCCTAGAAAGGAAGAAGCGAACACAATGGAGCACAGAGGTCTGTACAGCAGCTGTCAAAGGCTGCCAACAGTTGACCTAGAATTTTAATTCATTTTATTTCTTGAAAGTCTGGTGCAGATCTTGTTTTGCTACTAGGACATCCTGTTAAAGAAGGATGCATGCTGGCAGGGTGTCTGAAAAACATATTTTAGTGATTCTTGAACTAATGCATGCTGGATAACGTGGGCAAAGTGCCCCTGGAAAAACAGGTTTGTATTTCACACATTAAAGTCTGCTCTTTCTCAACAGGGGTCAACTTCCTCTTCCTTAGAATGATACAGGTCTACTTTGGCCTCGTAACAACACTCAGAGGCATCGGCTAGGGAGTTTTTGTATTCACCTTTGGCCCATCTGTTCCTGGAGTACCAGGAAGACCCCGTGGTCCCTGGAGACCTTGTGGACCAGCTCCTCCCCTCTCTCCTGGGAATCCACGTTCACCCTACAGAGGAAGAAAGAAAGGAAGAGAAATAGAGAGCACAGGAAAAAGCATGGAATTAGAATACAAAATGTTGGACCCAATTTTGAGACCAAGAAAATGTGCTGAGAAAAAATAAATAAAACTAGACACTTACCCTGGGTCCAACAAGACCAGGTGCTCCAAGCTCTCCAGGAAGACCCTACAAAGGAGCATAAGTTTTATTATACATGGATTCATCAACAACATCTCATATTCATTATGTCTAATGTGGACCGAACAGAGATAAAGCAGAGACAGCACAAAGCTATGACTATGGGGGACTTACCTGTTCACCAGACTTGCCTGCTTCACCTGGAGGGCCAGTAGGTCCAGGAAGACCCTAAAGAGAATATTACAGACTAAGGTTTTTCTTGCTATTATGCACTGAGATTACAAAGCAAATTCCTATGTCTTGTGCCAGACTTGTTGGTCAATATTGAATGCAAACAATTATTACTGCCATGCTCTTCCTTTGAAATGTTGGATACATAGACAGAAAAAATGATAAAATATATAATCTTATGCAGACATACGTAGCTAGTGTGCAAGGTATGAATTTAGATATTAATTTCATTTATAAGGTTATTTAAAGTGTAACTGGGGAAAAGCTAAAACAGTATCCAGTGAAGCTTTTCATCTTCCTTCTATCTCTAGCTGTTATCACATTTTTTACATTTTTTTAGAAGACATGAATTAAGACTTATGTATATTATTTGTGTTGGTATGTTTGTTACGTAGTAGCAGTCTATTTTTCTATTTGGTCACATTTCAGAAACAGAATTATTATGGTTATGAAAAAAGTTTTAATGTAGCATAATTAATCTCTGCAAAGTTTCTTTTGTTTTTTCCAGAATGTTTGGCATTAATAGAGCGGGTCTTCTGCTACACCCTGTCATTGTACAGAAAGTTTGATATTAGGTCCCACTAACTTTACTTGATGTGAAAAAGTTAATATTGTGTTTTCATGAAGGTTACAGCTGACTTACAATTTGAATGCATGGATGATGTAGACATTAACTGTTGCAACTAAATATCCATCCACCCTATCCTATCCTAGCCTATCTTAGAAACACAGGATGATAGGCTATGAATCACACCTTAGATGGATGTCAGGTCATCACAGGAGGTAAATGAACATAACAGTTATTATTAAGAATTTGAGTTAGATGTGCGTTTTGGCATGTACCTAGATATGATTTCCAGGTAAGTGTATGACAAGAATTACCTGGAATCCAGGGGCACCAATTTGTCCTTGCTCTCCTCTCTCCCCAGCTGGTCCCTGTCAGGAAGATGTCACCATCCGGTCATTAATGCATCATGACAAATTTAGCACAGTTCCAAGATCGCACATCAATACACATAATAAGCAGTTCTACAGAAGGCTGCATGGCCTTACAGAAAACAATGCAACAACACAGGAATTCCCCACTTAACACTGCTCCATTTAGCACTTTTCATTATAGTACTTGTGCTTTAACACTTCAGAGCAAATGCAGTTACAGTCGGAATCTTTATTTCCCTCACGTATCTCTGGTGCTTGTACCAGGGACACTGGCCCCGCCCCTCAGGGGGTGGGGCTTTGTCTGTGCTTTTTTTTTTGTATCATTCTTCACCCTCACTGAGAGCACATTCTGGTGTGTGTGTGTGTGTGTGTGTGTGTGTGTGTGTGTGTGTGTGTGTGTTTGTTTAGTTTGGTTAGGACAATACTTGCAGGTGCTAGGACAAGTTGGCAGGAGGAACTGTCCGTGGACCCACACTGCAGTTATTGTAATGAAATACACACAAAGATGCCAAATACCTCCAAATTTACCTTCTTTTCACTGCAATTTTACTCTTTTCAGTGTTTCAGTTATCTCCCCACATATTTTCATGTACTTACAATACATTTGCAAAGATAAATAAGAAACAACTGTTTATGAGATTCCAGTTTTTAATAAAGATTTTCAGTAAAGCTTCATTCATTTTTCACTGTATCTGTGTTTGCATTTTCCCTTATCCAGTAAGATATAATGTTATAATGACTTTGTGTAACACTTTTTTGGTTAACTCTGCACTTTGTAGGAGGAATGTTTCTTGAGCACTAATGTGCAAGCACATAAATTCTCCCACTGCAGTCAGTAAAATGGTTATAAGCTCAGATTTCTTGGAATGTTCTTAGAAAATTCTATGAGTGACCCCAGGTCTCCACCAATGTGGGTGAAAAACATGAATTTTTAATGAAAAACCAGATGACTGAAGCATGCTGCATTGTTTATGTAATTTATCATTGTAAGTTGTCTTGAAAAAGCCATCAGCTAAATGCTAGGTAATAAGAAGTCTGGTTGTTTTTTTAACAACAAATCATATTTGTGGCCTAAAAACATGAAGGTAAGAATTGTCATAGTGTTGGAAGTGTAGTTGGAAAGCAGCTAAATTAAAGAGGAAATTTGACATTGGGCAAGGGAGATAATAGATGGTTTTGAGGACTATGTGAAAACTTACAACTGGGCCAACTGGTCCCATAGGTCCAGTCTCACCGTCTTTACCAGGCAGACCCTGATGGAAGAAGTGAATGAGCACAACCATCAGGACATAAATAGAATGAGGCATTTATGGAATTAATGACCAACATGATGTCTGAATTCAGTGAAAACATTGTTTGGATGAAAAGGTTATAGACTTGACTTACTCTCTGGCCAGGGTTTCCAATAAGTCCCTTTTCTCCAGACTTGCCAGGCTCACCCTGATGTGAAACAGAAATGCAGTGCACTTACTTCTCCAACCGGCAGATGCAAAGATTTCAGCTTTTTGTGGCACATTGTTGTAAAGTGTCTGCATACAATGATACATTGATTTTGATCTTTATTGGCAAACCCACCAGTAAGACAAAATAAATGCAAATAGTGAGTTCAATAATAAAGTTTCTCATAGTGTTAATAGGATAACTCACATTGGTGCCTTTGGGTCCAGGGAAACCCATAACTCCTGGCTGGCCACGGGCTCCCTGAGGGCCAGGGGGTCCTGAGCGACCATCCTGACCTGCAGCACCCTACAGCAGGCAGTTAAGAACACCTTAAACCATGTCTACACATTACAGATCAGGGTGTGACATAAGGTCACCATCCGGCAAGAGAGCAACTCACTTGGAAAACTTTGAAAATTCTAACAAGAGCAGAATAAACAATGGGTAAATAAGAAAAAGGCTCCATAAGAACTGTTAATTAGCTGGGTTAATATTCTTATGTCTATATATGTATATGCCGTAACTTAGCAACATCAGCTAATGGCTTCCCAGAAGAAGTCTGACAGTCATACTCACAACAGGTCCAACTTTTCCCTGAGGGCCGGTATCACCAGGGCGGCCAGTTAGGCCCTGTAGGTTGGAAGAGAGAGAGATGGTGGGCTTAATAATGATATAACTCCAGTAACCAGTGTCTCTTGCCTATTTTAAACTATTTTCAAGATCAGGCACTAAACACATACCCAGAAGGGGATGCTGCACTGTTAGTAACTAAACAATGCTTTATTCTGCACAGTTATTAGAAGAGTCATATGTGGTAAGCAATTACTTTAACCTACAGAGAAACTCACACACATGAATTTAAGTGCGACACTAAAGAGATTTCTGAAAACAAGCTAATGTGACCGCATCTGTCATCAGAGTAAAACTTTCAAATAAAATCAGAACAGAATACTCACTCTGGCACCAGGAAGACCAGGCTCTCCAGGACGACCAGGGTCACCGTTAGGACCCTTGGCACCCGTGAGACCTGGCACCCCACGTTCACCAGGTGCACCCTGAGGAAACAGAGAGCAGTGTGAAGACAGCAGGCATTTCCAAATGAGATCCATGATCATGCTGGTATTTGTAAATTAACATGTGTGGATTTGGTACATACTGAAGAATAGCATTGCTGTACTGTAGCTACACAAATATGTGCACTAAATGTTCAAAAATGTGCACTACATTATAAAAGCAAATGTATGTTATAAAACAAATGAGTAAAATATTATACTAGAATTAAACACTTTCCCGGGTATTGATAAGCATTGTTCCTGAGCAGCAGAGCAGTTTCCTATGACTTGTAAGTTAATCAGAGTTTTGTGTTTTGTGGCAGAATAAAACACTGCACATAACAAACATACTTATAAAGTAAACATTACACTTCAGTATTGCACTGCAGAGTGGATGTTTCATGCAGGTGAATCTAGGGCCGATATTTTTTGATCAGACAAGAGCCTTAAAATGTGTGTTAACTTAAAAAGTTTACAGAATGTAAAAAAATACATCATTTTCAGTGCTAGATTTTTCTTCACACTCTATAGACAAACATTCCTATGTTTAAAAAGTAAGATTTAATCTACCAGTAAGCTAATTCTGTCACTACTGTCAACCTGTTCAGCCAATTCAACCAGTGCTGTCATACCCACCTTAGCACCTGCCACACCGTCCTGACCTGGGAAACCACGGTTACCAGGCGCCCCCTATAACAGAGACAAAACAATACAAAGAGGTTATGGTTATTCTGAGGAACACAGAGATACATTTTGGTGTTACAAGAGAGCATCATTAACTTATTACACTTAGATTTGGCTTGTCATGCCTGTGCCAGGACACATCACTATTAAATGGATGGAAGTGTTCTAAGGTGCCCAGTTCTGATAAACACTTCAGGTGGTTTACATGGTGGGATTTTACGTACTCTCTCTCCAGAAGGTCCATTTGGTCCTGCTGCACCAGGTTCTCCTCTTGGTCCTCTCTTGCCCTCCTCTCCTGGTGAGCCAGGAGGACCTTGGGGACCAATAGCACCCTACATAGGTAGCACAAAGAGACCTTATTGATTTTAAGTCCACCAATAATAGAGTTAATAACCAAAGTTAAAGGAGGAAACATCAAAAGTAACTGAATAAATGACTTACAAGCTCTCCCTTGGGACCAGCTTCTCCCTTGAATCCTGGCAGACCTGGGTCACCCTAAATTGGTGAAACAAATGAAACAACAAAATTAACTCAGTGTTCTCTGTAATCTAAGTGTGTGTGCGTGTGTGTGTGTGTGTGTGTGTGTGTGTGTGTATGAACATACTTTTATATATATTAAGTAAGTATATATTCGTATTAAACACACTGCCAAATAACAGGAGCTTCAATTATAAAGGGGATCCTATTACCCATCTAATCCCGTCCTAACCCCCATATATATATTAAAGTATATATAATATATATATTAAAGTATGCTCAGACATCCTTCACAGAAATGTACTGATTCAGTTCTACCCATGTGTCATCTTTAACCACGTATTCTGGTCGGGGCCATGACAGTCTGGAGCCTATCTCAGAATAAATCTCACATACACACAGACACACAGATACAGACACACCCACACACACATACATATACAATGGTCAAATCTGAAATGACCAATTATCCTGTATCACATGTATTTGAACTGTGGGAGCAAACTGGAGCATCTGGAGAAATCCCACACAGACTGACCTGGATTCAAACCCAAACTAAATGTATAACAACAACAGCAATAATAATAATAATAATAATAATAATAATAATAATAATAATAATAATAATAATAATAATAATAAGAAGAAGAAGAAGAAGAAGAAGAAGAAGAAGAAGAAGAAGAAGTGCCAAGCATGATTAGGTGTCTGTACATTGTAAAATGAATTTATTGTAGTCGCCTGTGTGATGCTGACTGTGTATCTGTGTACTGTTTTGCTGACTTGCATCTTTGTCAGGAATTAGCAAAGAAAATGTATGGAAGTATAATAACTACATAATGGGTGATGAGTGAAGTCACTGCCACTGTCTCCATCCAGTGTGTGTATTAAAAAAGAGTCCAACTAGCATTGTTCGAACCCTCCTTGGACACAGATGGTCATTGTTTAGAGGATAATTTGGAGATTAGGACAGTATATTTAGCCAGAACAAAGACAGATGACACCACTGAAAGATTAAAACCTTTTGAATTTGAGACACTGTGTTTCTCTTTTCAAAAACATCTGATTCAACTGACAATGCTGTTGGACAGAAGAGAATAAAATAATTGCCTAAGGGCCAAAAAATGCAATTTTACATAATATGGTGGCTGAAAAAGAGGTTATATATTTTCACTGTAGCATTGTTTCATTTTTGTATAGGTTAATCATTTAAAAAAAATAATTTGTTACCTCTGAAAATGAAACAACAAATAATGGTGCACAATGTGTGAATTCTGTCACAGGAGGAAATAATTTTTCCTTTCAGCTGGCACTGAGCAAAGTTACTCACCTGCTGTCCTTTGGGTCCAAGAGAACCTGTGGCTCCCTGTGGTCCTGGGGGTCCTCGGGGTCCTGGGAAGCCAGGAGCACCAGCAATACCGGGGGCACCCTGAAGGGGTAGGTGGAAAAAAATTAGGACATTAATAAGAGTTTCTGAAGAAAACTACTAAACTAAAAAAAAATCAGAAATATTCCATATAATCAGATGCATATTAATTGATCATTTTACATATTATTTTTTTTGTGGTGAAACTGAACAGAGATGTTTCTGATGAAATCTATCTGGCCAAAGGTACTCACTGCAGAGCCTTTAGCCCCTGGAATGCCATCAGTTCCAGGATTACCCTGAAGGAAAAGTGACAAAAGGACAGGGGACATCATTAGATGCAAACCCATGACAGTGCAGAAAGTCTGCTCTCTGCATTTTAGCAAACTCTTTATGGTGCACCATCATATTATTAATGAACATAATTCACTTCCAGTGGAGATGATACTATTCCACAGTTAGCTGAAAAAATACCATATTATTTGCAGTAACCGTAGAGTAAAATTGTGAGGTCAACACAAAAGCATAACTGCAATAATTGGTTCACTTACAAATATATTTTCCCTACAGTGGTTTAGTTATGAAATTTCAAGCATACAAACATTATGCAGTTCCTTTATTTCTTCACATTTATTTTCTTCACTTATTTTCTTAAATTCATTTCATTGTGTTTCAAAGCTAATCCATCCCGTGTTTGTGCCCAGCAGGGTGTGAGTGAAAAAAAACACCCAAACACAACAAATGTGTGAGACTGAATAATTCAGCCCAATTCCCCAGTGCATGGCATTCATGAATGCTGGTGTTTAGCAAGAAGATGACTAACACTGCACATTTATAGGTCAACAGTTGCCTTTATGAAAACTGCATAGTTCATATGTTTTTTAAAGCTTGAAGTTAGTGAAAACACTAACATAAAAAGCATTAGGAAGTATTTCATTTATCACAGCTGTATCCAAGACTTTAACAGAACTCAAAGTGTAAATAATCCAACAGCAGTCTGAGTTACTAAGCTTTTACGGACTGTGGCTTTGATGTAAAAGTGATGCTGGATTTATGAACAATTGCGATTATAAACTGACAAACTGACTGCAAACTGAGAAAGAGACACATTTTCTTGCCTGTAATTCATCTGGAGTTGTATTAAGATTTGTTTTTGATGGGCTAGGGGAAATTCTATATCAGTTTATTTCAGACCCCAGATTTTACTCACATGTGCACCAGCTGGACCAGGAGATCCTGGAGTCCCTGCTTCTCCTCGGGAACCTGGAGGACCCTCTGCCCCTCGGATCCCAATTGGACCAGCTTCACCCTGGGAAAGGAAAGAGAAAAAATTAAAATGAGCTGCAGTGCACCAAAACATCAGTGTTAAATGGCATCATTCTACATTTGTGTCTGTGTGATGGATTCTTGTGCAATAAAGCTCTCCATTTTTATTTTTAAATTATTTTTGCACAAATGCAGAGGGATGCAGCTCTCAATTTCAGAACAAACACATATGTCTCAGAGTGCCAGCTGATATCTACATAAAAAAAGTTTTTAATGTTTTAATGACATTTATAGGTATAACTGAAAAAACACCTAAAGTCTATGTGATGGGATGCTGTGGTTAGCAGGTTTTGAGCACAACATCAGCTTCAGACAGAATTAGTTCTAATGTTCAAAAGTTTTCCAACTCCTCAGTGGGAATTAAATATAGTGCTGAATAGGATTCATTTTCACTCCTTACATTCAAATGATATGAAATCAACTCAAAAAGAGACCATTGTGTGAGACCCAGCTGCTGAAACTGGAAATAAAGAGCTTACACACCTTGGCACCTGGGGACCCTGGGAAGCCTGGAGCTCCAGAAGAACCAGGGGGACCCTGTGGAAGGAGAGGAAGTCACAACAAAGGGACAGTCTCTTGTGCCATCGTTCATTTTCAGTTAAACCGTAACACTTACATATGTGTAGAGGATCATAAATAAGATATATAAGATCAGAAATGTAATGAAAAGAAAACCATACATACAGGTGGGCCAGCAGGACCAGGCAGGCCATCGTTACCACGAGCTCCCTGATACATGAGAAGCGGAGGAGAAAGTAGTTCCAGTAAGAGATGTGGCGTAGGTTTACAGAAACAGTTTAGTGTAATTATGATTAAACTTCAGCAAAAAAGTGAACTGTAAAAATGGACCAAAAAAGAAATAAAAACTGCCCGTATTAACAGCTGCTGCCCCTAACCGTAGACTGAGTGAAAGGAGAGGCCTGAAGCCTGCATACAGACTAGAAGTGTATGGGGAATGGAAGTGCAGGCTGGTGGAGCGAAACTCACAGCAGATCCAGCAGATCCAGGACGCCCCCTTTCGCCAGGCAGACCACGGGGGCCCTACAGTGACACGAAGGCACAAAAGTACATGACAGCTGAATTAGAATACATTATTACTATTATTATTAACATTAATGTTCTGAAGGTTTTGCAGTGCTAGTATAAAAGCATTGGAGTAAAATTAAATTTAAAAGTAGTGTATTTTACATGTATTCCTCTTTTCAACAGCTAAAATAATTATAAATATTTATAGTGTTATAAAAAAAATTAGGTGTAAAAACTATTTAATAATCATAAAGAGGATTTTCAAAAAAACCTCAGAATTATTATGTTCACCTCACTATACCACTAGCCTCTCAGCTGCTATTGCTGGTTTTAAATGTAGACAAAACTTCAGTTTAGAAGGTGAAACCATATTTCTGTCAGTTTAGATGCTTCAGCATTATTAACAGGTGTATCTCCCAGTATGACAAGGTATATATTTAATAGCTGGTAAAACAGTGTGAGTGACTTGCTCACCATTGGCCCATTTGCACCATTTTCACCTGGAGCTCCAGCCTCTCCCTGGTGGAAAGAAAGCAAAGCGGTCTCTTCAAAACAATGAAGTAAATCAAGAATAAGTGAGGTGAAAGAATTGCATTTTTCAAACTTGACTTGTTACAGAAAAACCTGGCAGGGTCTTACCTTTATTCCTGCAGCCCCAGTTTCTCCCTTGGCACCATCTAGACCCGGGTGACCCTGTATGGACAGTTGGCAGTTATTATTCTTTCACACTACATTTCATCGTATATATAACACATTGCCACTGGGTGCTTGTTTGTTTTCACCAGAAATGTAGGTGTTAACATGTACAGGTAGTGAAAGAAATGGTGGGATACGGTGAGAAAAAGTGCCGACATGTTTATCCAGTGCTGTATTTTCACTTTTAGCAGTTATGTCATGATAATTGTTAGGTTTCTGTGCATTTTTTTCATCCATTAAAATATACAGATGGCATCACCACACTGACCCTGTGACCCTTGATCCCAGGAAGTCCAGGGGTTCCTGGAAATCCTCGTGCTCCCTGAAATAAAAGAGATGAGGAAGAAGGGGAAATGAAGAAAAGGGAAAAGATGAAAAAAGATCTGAAACATCGCAATGTTACATCACACAACTGGGGCCACTGACACACCTCAAACCACAGTCCCACTAACAGTCCATATTTGAACAACTGTGCATACAGTACAGGTTCTCCAGTTTAGCGGGTTAAGAGTCATGGAGATGCAATAAAATGGGTTTTATTATTTTTTTGGATTACTGGGAGGCTGTCCAAGCCATGTCCTAAATATGTTGCATAATTTTAATCTGTGTACTGTACAGTTAGAGAAACGCATTTTAAAAATATGCCTTCCAGAGCAGACAAATATTAATGGCTGGGTCTCAGGAGGCTACAGATGAAGCCAGTACAATGTGAGAACATTATTTTAGGAGGCTAAATGTGACTGGTAGACCCAAATCAGAAGGTCTAGCTGGGGATGATGCATGCATTTATGAAACTGCTGAAAGGCCTACAGTATATACAGTCATCAAATTGTTCAATAAACTCACAGTAAAAATAAATGATACCAGTAGGTTGAAAAGAGCTGAGCTCTCAACCACAGCCAGTAAATTTTTGCTCTGCTTATAGATTTCCACCTTATAATCAACTGACTGTTCATAACTCTCCAGGGTGTTACCTGCGGGCCTGAGGGTCCACGTTCTCCTGGCTTTCCAGGTTTGCCAGATTCACCCTGGACACAGACAGGAAGTGTGAGGAGATTCATTTGGCAAAAATACTGTTACACATGGATGTTTAACTCCGCATTATTTTTCTGAAAACTTAGCCGTAATGAAACTTTTATACATTTCCTGCGGACTGTGTAAGATGAGCACCAGTATTAAACAGAGGACTTTATGACACTGGATAACTATTAAAAGAACACTGTTTCTAAGTTTAATTCCAGCTTAGATCTCACAACCTCCTGGGGATGTAAACTGAAAAGTGAAATTAAGAAAATGCATGAAATGAATGCTAAGTTAAATTTACAACCATATAAGTCAAGGTTTGGCCTTTTAGCTTTGTTTATTAGTCATTGTTTGCAAAGGTCTTCAAACCCATATCTTGTATATTCGCTCACATTAACAAAGCTGTTTGGGCTTGAACTCCTGCAACACTTGTGATACGGATGTGCCATGAAGAGTGAGACTGTGGTGGATGAATACAGAGGACATTTGTGTTCAGCTGGATGATACTCACATTATCTCCAGGTTTCCCTGAGGGTCCAGCGGGACCTCTAGGGCCCATTGGACCCTGTTATAAATGTGAGCAAAGAGAGGAAAAAAAGACAAAACTGTTATTCCCTGACTGTAGCAGGACAAAGAACTTGGAAATAAATAAACACATACATACATACATACATACAGTATGTATGTACATACGTGCATACATGGACTGTGATCTATGCAGTCTGACTATAATAAAGATGCACCTATCATAAAGCCTATAATAATTCTGTAGAACAGTGGACTGCACTTGGAGCCAAACAACTGGATACTTTGAGATGTTTTCCCCCTGAAATGTCTCCTGTTCTTGTCTTCCTTCAGCCTCATAACCACTCTACTTTATGGAGAGCTGGCAGGGTGCAATGATGATTCTGCCAACTCAAAGTCCCACCTCTCCCTGGGTTCCAGTGCACTGGCTTTTAAGCCCATCAGCTTTCATGTGTTTTCATGCTGATGCTCTGCATGGTTTTCACACGCAGCTCCTTCACATCATTTTTAAAGACTCTCTGGGGAAGTCTAGTGACTACTGGATAAAGTTGTTTTCCAGTTAATTCAGCATCCCTGAATATGGGGCCTGCAGTTAATATGCATGCAGGATTTATAAATGACTGTAATGCAAAAGTGAAATCATCATTTTAACATGGTTGCAGGTTTGGCTGTGGGGCATCTGGGCAACATCAAATACTAACCATCGGTCCAGGCTCTCCAGGCTCTCCAGGATTGCCTTGGAAACCTTGTGGGCCCTAGGAAATGTAGCAGAAATAGAGGGCAGTATGTGAAAAGAAAATCAACATCCTCCATCCTAGGCAGTGGTCTGGTTAAATAGTGTTGATAAACTAAGGCACCGTTAAAGTAGGGCAGAAACTGAGCTGGGGAAATTTATCTGGCAACGTCACATCTGGAATCCTCAACACTTAGATCTCTCAGGGTCCCAGGACAAAGGGCAGACAGCATAGCAGGGGACAAGCAGGCTTAGTGAAAGAGTCAAGTCAGTCAGTGCTGCTTCTCAGCCAACATAAGGGAACTCTAAAAATATCAGAATTAATAAATGTTCATCTGTGCACACACATACGGACAGGTCTGCCCATTGTCTGGTTTCATTCACCGTAAAAGGACAGGAAATTAGAAAATAGTAAACTACTGTACAAAAACCAAAGTCATAATTTTAACTCAAACTTGTTGTTCTGATAGGAAAAATCTACTTCTAAAAAATTACTATTGACATAACTGACATGGCTGAAGTGTACAAGAAAACATAACAGAAAAATCAAGCCCTTCTCTGTGGTCCTGCAATAAATAGTTGATGCTGAGGGTTTCACACCCATGTGTCCCACTGAATGCAGTCAGTGTGCTTGAAGTCTTTAAGGAAATGCAAAGGAATACTCACAGGAGCTCCAGTGGGTCCAGGGGGACCACGAGGTCCCATGGGCCCCTACAAGAGGCAGAGAGTGACAGTAAATATGGGAGAGGAAAATGGCAGGTGTATTTCCTTAAAGGAATATATTACAGGGAACACTGACAAAAACTTGCATTCATATTTGCAGACATAATAAACATTAATATTCACATGGCCTTTGTTTCATGCAACAGGAACAAGTTCAGTTAAATACAATTTACCTGCTCTAAATCTATGGTACAGGCTACAGTAAAACCCAGTTTAAAATTAAATTCACAGTCTTGTTCCATTAAAATAGATATAAATAATTTAAAATCTTTGATAAAACTTTGAGAATTTCTTGTAGCCATGAAAAAAAAATTCCATTAAAGTTGGATTTAACATTTTTACTCTGTATTCATTGCAAATCTGAAAATCCATTCTTCACTCCCTGAGATAAATGTTTCCACAATATATGTGAACAAACACCTGTTTCCTGTAGCCTCGAAGGATGGAGCCGCCTGTGCATTATTAGTCTTTCAACAATCACATTTCAGACTTTATTAAAAAGTGACTTAGGATAAAATCAAAACTTTATCATTTTAGCTTCTTTCTGGTGAAAAAACAGCGCGCTCACATTCCTGAATTCCCGACACCGCAATTACGCAAGTTGTCCACTGGGTGTCACTACATCTCCATAAAATATTCCTTGCTTTCCTCGTTACCACAAAACTCACCAGTAGAAGTACAATACATTTTAGTATAAAATGGCAGAGTACAGTATAGCATCCTACGGCTTAGAATAACATTTAAACACAAGTACTCATATTCAAGAAATTTTAAACCCCAGCAGGGTATCAAACTCAGGATATAAGGTACTACTGTGTATGCTAGTTTTGACAGCAACCAGCTTAGCTTGTTTAATAGCACAAATTAAAGTATTTTGTTCATCCATACATTTCCAAAAAAACCATAAATTGCATTAACCACTCTACATACAAAATCCCAACTACCCCCATGTATGAAGGCTCTTGTATTCTTATTCCTTACCATCGGTCCTTGCATGACACCCATCTGGACTCCACCAGCTTTCTCATCAAATCCACCTGACATCTGAGCAGCAAAGCTCTGCACAACAGCAAAAGATTGATAGATGCACACATTAATAACTAATACCAAACAGCAGAAGTATCGTGTGAGTACAAAGCATTTTTGTATGTTAATGTAACATCACTGTAACATGAGACAATGAGGAAAGGGATGGTCCTGCACTTGTGGTATTTACAAAGCATCACCTCCTCCTTCCTCTCAGACATCAATTCTACTTATATCTAAAGTTTCCTAGCATAATTCACATGAACAACCTTTCCTCCACATGAGGTAAAGTTTTCTCCATACTTACTCCACCGAGGCCTGGGGGTCCTGGAAGGCCAGGAGGTCCTGGCTTTCCAGGAGGTCCTGGCTTTCCAGGAGTACCAGGTTCACCAGCTCTCCCTTGGGGTCCAGAACTTCCCTGAGAAGAGAGAAAGAGAGGAGGCTCTGTTATAATTCTAAAGATCTGGACCCAAAAATATGAAAAATGATTAAGATTTATCTAAATTCAATTTAGACTTCTTTCTTGTGAAGTTAGCAGCCCCTTTGATAAATCTATCTGCTAAATAATGATTCCCTCCATTAAAGCAGGAGCATCGCCATTCAAAAGATGCATCTAAATAGCACAAAGCTATTAAAGCTCATTTAAGAAAATAAATACTACACTGGACCTTAACATGCAAGCTTTTTAAGATTGATTATAAAATGTCAGAATAAAATTACTAGAGTAGCTCTCAGGTCATCCATATTAAATATATTATGTTTTGAAAGACCCTTTCCGAATCACAGGGGTGGCTTGTAATGTTCCTGTGATGTTTCCACATTCGATTCGCTACGAGGGGGTGGGGGCTGGAAGATACACCACCCTTTCACACCCCAAGGCAGATGCACCTTGTAAGCAGTTCCTTGAATGAGGTTTTATCGTCACAGTGCGTCAATATTACATGATAAAAGTAGGAAGTTCAAAAGTTCATAAGTCTTTTATAACCCCTAAAGACGAATGCCAACAGGACTAATGTGGACAAATGAAGGAAAAACCATATCAATGCTCATTTCAAGTGGTCATATTTCAATTATACAAAGTAAAGTTGATTTAGTTTAATTTGAATGTGTTCAGCAAACGGTCTGGCAACAATTTATACACAAACATTATTATTATTATTATTATTATTATTATTATTATTATTGTTGTTGTTGTTGTTGTTGTTGTTGTTGTTGTTGTTGTTGTTGTTTTGGTACTCCAGTAAATTATAATAAAAGGTAAACATTTATTGAAACAATTGAAGATTAATAAATGATTTAATATAATTTTTCCATAGAATAATTCCTGTTAAAAAAAATTGTAACATTTTGTTCATTTCTATCTTCAGAAAGGAACATTTTCTACAGAAAGGTATCCCATCCAGGGGTTACTTTGGCATGCCATGCTGACAATAAGGAGTGAATGAGTGAGTAAGACAAAGAGAGAGAGAGAGAAAGTGACAGAGAGAGGAGAGCTGCTGCTCTATCATTCTGTCATCCCATCTAAAGCCATATCAGACTGTGCTGTTCACACTCCCAAATTGAAAAATTTATCTCGGGAAAAGTTTAGATTTCCTGTAGGGAACAACACAGGTTTTTAGATAATACGCTCACTGCCTCAGTGTTTCACAAAGCGTGTTTGAATATTTAAGTCAAGGGCAAGAACCATCTAAGCGCAAGAAAGTTAAGTAATTCATCTCCTATGACACATGTTGACATACATTTAACAGTGTTCTGCTAAACTGCCCTGAATCATTTGTATCCCTTAGCAGAGTTTTGTCCAGTTACTTAAACATAAAAGCAAACAAATAAGCTGTAGATTCAACATATCATCATAAGGCCAACCTGTATAAAAACCTCCACAACTGTCATTTTTCCTTTCAGCTGTATTCATCACAGCTCTCTTTATGTATTAAGCAGGTCTGCTGTAACTGCTGTACCTGTGAAACTGTATATAATTTGGATATTTTATTACACCATATGATTAATAGCAATAAATTTAACTACTGTTAAAGGGAATACAATAGGGTTATCCTAGAGCTCTACCAAGTGGCTGGCAGTGAAGGGCACCACATTTTGTCCATACGGTGGGTCAGATCAAAGAACCTTGCAAAATAAACGTCATGTATTTCCTAACCAGTTTTCAGGTAAAAAAACATCTCACCTTGTCTCCCTTATCACCCTTCAGTCCACGAGGTCCCTGCTCCCCCATGGGGCCCTATGATGACAGAGGCAAACACAGCCACCATTCAGGCTCATCACCACACATCCTGTCCTCAGCTTCAAACAACAAATTCTTTTGGTGGAAATTTTAAAGCCTGAGCTGTAGTTTGAAGCACACATAAACAGAAAATGGTGCTAAAATGGGTGTGCTAGTCAGAAGTTAAATGAAATCTGAGTGTAGCTTAATTTAGACAGCCCTTGGGCTCATTGTGAACACAACAACATACCATAGGGCCTTGTGGTCCATGATCCCCCACCACCTGCACACAGACACAGACAGCAGTATTGCATGATCACACCACATGACCTCCACATATGAATGAATGTTCTTCTCAGACAATCCCAGCATTACTGACTTAGTATAATCAGAGGTGAAACTCACTTCTTTGACATGACCTGGTTCACCTTTTTGGCCCTGAAAGTGAATAAAACATTAGCACGGTTAGTTATCTAAAGTCAAACCTGAGCAGGTACTAGGCATGAATCTTGAAAGCAATTCAGCGCAGTTTAAATGTATAGTGCTGATATATGTACTGATTTTAATATAAATCACTTTAATGCCACACAATCCGTAGCATTAAAATTCCTTGTTTTTTAAAATAAGCAAATAAATCTAGCTTAAGGTCTCCCTGTCTACCTTTTAGTAGCGTGATGAACAAATTCACTCACCTTTACACCATTTTGCCCTGTTTTTAGAATAAAAAAGAGACTTTAGACACAACAGATAAATAGTGGTGCATTTTGTTGATTTTGCATAAACTTCACACTTGCTGCAGCCATTCTAAAACAACACAAATCAAATAATGGAACCAGACAAAACTGATGAAGAACCCATCTAGTCTGTGGATATTTTGGTAGAAAGTAACCCAGGTTAAATACCACCTACTAGGGAAGGAGAGCTGCATAGGGAGAGGTGCCACACAGAAAAGGACATGGGGTCACTTTTGTCATCTATTTGCATCACTGGACAAATGTAGGTTGGATGTGTGAGGTCACCAGAGCTCATCACATAGGTGAGGTGTGAGACCTCTAGCTTGAAAGAAGTCAGATCATATTGAATAGCCAAGAAAATCCTTATTTACTCTGGAAAAGAAAAATTTGCCAACAGAGAAGCAACAGTGACATATGTCCCTTCTGTCTGGAGCAAAAAGCAAAGTTGTTAGTTTCACCTTGAAGCACATACTGTTTAGTTACTAGAGATCAGTACTTAATAAACCCTGGTTCTGCAGATTTGCTGATTTTCCCCATAAAACTGTTTTGAATTTAGTTTAACTGAGTTGTCAGTTAAGTCTTGGTTTGGACTTTATTTCTATTGATGATTATCTAGCTGTTGTCAGGCCCACAAACTGACATTAAACGCTGGTTATCTTTGCTGTCAGTGCTGATGTTGGCCTCACAAAATCCCGATATAAATAGTGCTATTGTCTGCATATTTAATTATTGCTGTCTTTTCTCATTTTGGAGTCTTCTCCAAAAGTTGGGGCACTGAGCAAGTTGCAGTACACCTACAGCCTGGGCAGGACACCAGTCCATCACTGGTCCATCACACTCACTCACAGTTAACAAAGACAAAGACCAGTTTAAGGCCACATGTAAGCTACAATGAGATGGGACCCACTGTAAAACAGGGAAGATGTGAAAAACCCTACCAGACTGAGCCAGGTCTGCACTCACACCTGAGGACCTGAGGTAGTTGTGGACAGCAGTGTTACCTGCTGTTTTTCCAAACATACATTATTAAAATAATGCATTAATAATATATACTTCAAAACATTTATTTTAACAACCTGCCCATTGTACCAACAAGTTGAATAGTTTGGTCATTTCATTCTGTCACAAACATTCTACCTCTTTTATTTACTTATTTACTGCAAATAGGCATAAAAGTCAGCATCAACTAGCTAACAGCTCAGTTAGACCAATTCAGAAACAAAAATGTATGTTCAGTAGCATTGGACAATTGTTTTTCTTGTTTTCCTTCTTTCTTCTTTGTTCTTGTTGAGAAACGGCAACCACACCACAGTCTAGGTCGACATCCCATCTCAAGAAGACTGGATGTCTACAGATTTGTTGTGCCGCTGCTATTTTTCAGCAAAACCAAAGACAGAGAATGCCAAACACAGGGGACACAGCAATGTATTTGTAGAAATGTAAATAAATAAATTACGACCACTGGGTGCTCTCTGGTCAGTGGGGCAGACAGGGCAACATTCTCCAAATGGGATCTCAGGGCTGAGGCAGTCTTTTAGCTCATCGCAGATAATCTCATCACACAGGACACTCCCAGCATCACACACGCAGATGCGACAGTGTTCTGGCCTCCACATTTCCTTGTCTTTATAGGCTCTCCCATCTTGGATGCAGCTCCCAGACTCTGTTGTGT
This sequence comes from Heterotis niloticus, assembly GCA_018136845.1. Lineage (NCBI taxonomy): Eukaryota > Metazoa > Chordata > Actinopteri > Osteoglossiformes > Osteoglossidae > Heterotis > Heterotis niloticus. The sequence continues at coordinate 6,933,752 of CM030898.1, forward strand.
GGGGGCCACATGCAGGGGTTTAGTGGGGAGGTCAGACCATACAAAAGGCAGGCGGGGAAGGGAGAAAAAAGCAAGTTATCATAGCTGCACAGCACTCTTTCCCCCATGGTGTTTGCCATGCATATTTATGGGTATAAACTCTCACCCTTCCAAGGTAATGAGTGAAATGCAGTCCACCACACTAACATTAACAAAGCTAGGACAGGACAGTGGAAGCACTGCCATGATCTTGTTGACAATAAACACCCACAAAAAGCACAATGAGGAAAGTAGATAATGCATATTTTTACAGCCAAAATTAAGTGAAAAAAACAGAAAATAAAATGCCAAATATTGCTGAAATAGGACAGCAAGGCTAAAATTGCACAAAATATATTCTTACAGTATAAAATATACACTATGCTTAAAAAAACTCTCTTAAACTTCCCAATGACGCCCACATGGCGGCAGTGCAAACAAAATGATGCGCTTCGTTTTTAAATCTATCAGTCAATCATAAAAATCCTGAGCTGTGAATATAAGAAAATATCTAAAGTTGATCTAGCAACGTCTACAAAAGCCACCTAGCATTTATACAGTGACAGCACTTCTTTGCTATCCCAGGAGTATAAATTTGATAGAAATATTCTATGAGGAAAAATAAAACTTCTTTGTTTCAACAGTTAGCACTCAAAGAGGCCATGTAGTCACTCTCTTTGCAAACACAATATAAAGAGATTGTGTCAGTTAATGACATATGTGCACTTTATTTATACATCTATAGACCGGTGCATAAACCCAGTTTAAAAAAATAAACAGAACCAACTTCAAGACTGTTATTAGCCATTCCTGAAATTAAGATAAAGGTTTACTGTAATAGTCATAGTGGTGTGGAAAATGTAGGAGCAAAGGGGAGCAGTTGTGGTGTCAGACAGTGGTGGTCTTTCAGCCTGCTCTCGGCTCACCAGACAGACCTCCTTCACACCACGCCCTCTTCTGCAAACAGTGACCATTTCATAGTATCCAGGTCGCCTTTAAGATAGCCAACTAAAATTTTTAAAAAAACTTCCATATGAATTTTGATTTGTTTAATGTATTCAGTTTTTTTCTTGCATAAGCATATAAGGTAACATGAGCAAACTGGCGTTGATGCATTAAACTTGTGAAAGTGACCAGTGTCTAATGAATGAATGAATGAATGAATGAATGATTCCCACCCAGACCCCGGAGCACCATTCTGCTACAGTGCGCTCTCCAAATGGCACCCTTTGAGCCCGGTATACTAAAGCATTGACCTATGAGATGTTCAGTTCATATATGAACATTATTAACAGTCACATAGGTGACACCTTTGGCCAACGTGAATAACACCGATTTACCTGCTTTTATAGCAGGGGATTAATTGTTACTGCATCAGTTGAGACCAAGCCCCATGATCAAGGGTAGGAGAGGAGAGCAATAAAGGCTACACCACCTGCTATCACATGGGCTTCAAAAAACAGTAACACCGCATGGATCTGCCCTTAGAGTTTCCCTTTATACAGACATCCTACCACATTTAATCGAATTAAAATGCATCCAAATTCACTTAAATTTAAACACGTAGTAACCCTGTTAGCATTTATTAACAATTGAAAGGGAAAACTGCGTTTATCTCCCAATTTTGATTAAGTATTCTCTTATCATGAAATGTTTTTGAGCAGAAAAAAATCTCCCACAGCACAGGAAAGAAAGAAGAGGAAATTCATTAAAAAACTCATATATTAGTCATGTATTAGTCATATATCTCATGTGAGCGGCCCTCTTTTTCTCATTTCCACTAAATGCAGAAGTTTTGTCAAATGATAAACATCTATTCTAATATGTATATATTTTTTATATTAAGGATCCAGTGCTTTCTGGCTGGGAGTGAATGGAGGTAGAAAGTCATCACATTTCAAAGGAACTGATGTGTGTCAGCATGTGTGCGTGCGTGCGTCCGCAGCATCAGTATTCATCATTTCTTGCAAATAAAATGTGAATAAAAAATGAGTGGAAGCATTTGCATCTTAACAGTGCACGCGTGACTCAGATTTAAATTCATACCATTAAGAAACACTAGAAACAGGAACTAACTTTTAAACATGTATAAAGAAAGATTCCTATGTAATTACTAAATACAGCTATTAAAGAGTTAAAAAATTCAACATTGCAAAAAGTACAAACAGCATTATTAAAATGTTAAATCTTTGTAGCAGCAAAAGAATTAGTTTACAGGGAAAATAGAAAATAATATATATATTTTCATTACTAAAACATCTTTTTTTTCTCTTTGAAAAAATTAAAGAACGCTTGCAACTTACGGTTGTTATCTTCCTGACATTTGGCAATTGCTATTAAAACAACTTGGGCTGCAACAAGCAGCAGAAAAGTCCTGGGATCCAGACAGCGGAACATGTCTAGATGTTACACATGCGGCCCTTTGGGGTAGAAGAAGTGGCTCGACTGTGGTTCCTTCCAGCGATCAGGGCACCATGAAGACCACCTTCTCACACCGACGGGGAATCCAGACTTTGCACCCAGCGCACCGGCTCAGGCGCTCAGGTTTTATGTCCGATCTGCCTCCAGTGGATGTTGGGATATTGCTTTAGTGCGGTCCATACCCACCCCCAGCCGAGGTGAAACCTGAGCTTCGACCCCGTCTCCGCCTCTGTCCCCCTGGGTCCTCACTGTCAGAACCCACCTTAGATGGAGTGCTAAGACCTGATCGCCCCAGCAGTTCTCTTTGCTCACTCTGCTCTGTCTGCAGTGAAGAATGGACCACTTTTTTAGTTCTAAACAACAGAACTAAACTGGGCTTGAGGAGCAACGGATGCCAGTCGATTATAAATGAAATGACAGTTTACAGACAGAATATTTAGCTGAAATCCTGTCATGTGAGATGTGACATTTTTTGCCATTGTGCTGAACCCAACAGGCACTGAAAGACAGAAATTAAACTGAACTGTGATTATAAAAGCATCTGCACTTTCTCTTAACCCTTGCTGACACTGTTTTAAGTCAAAGTGCATCTTTAAAATATTCACACAGCAATGATCTCATTTTCTGTCTTTGTTAACTTTGGTTACGTGTGAAGGAGAAAATTATCAAAAGTTACCGACAAGCAAAATACAAAGGAATTAACCTGATTTTTATCATCTTGTACTGATAATACAAATTAAAATAACGGTTTTGCTGTGAATCTGGTTCTCTCCTTGCTGCTTAATTCTGTTCCAAGAGAACATGACAGAATCCAAAAAAGCATTAATTGCTTTACTGGCAAAAGTTTGATTCGTACTGCAAATTTTTTATTATCGGCCTCTGGTGGGTCGTTTTTGACTTTTATACTTGTTAGTTCCTACACGGGTTTTCTGGGTAAGCACCCTCTGAAAATGAAGCCTTAGCATTCACACTTATGTTTAAGGCACCATTTGAGATACAGAATTACATTAGAAATGGTTTCTAACATACATGTAATCACAGAGATTAACCAGCATACATACATATATATACTGTACATCCTAAGTGTGGAGTCTGCTACAGTCATCTGGTTGGCCATCTGCTTAAAAGACATGAACCCAAGTGCTCCCCAAGTACTGTGAAACTCTGTGAATCAGACTGAACTCTTTGCATGATTCATAATTCGCAGTCCTGACACGAACAAATCTATATTTACCTTTGAAATGAATTCATGTGTATATAAAACTTCAACATCTCAATTTCTTTCAGGTCTTTAAATCTTGGCAATTTATTATCTCTACGACTTCCCGCTCATTTCTGCTGTTTCTGGTTGCCAAAGGGTTAAATCTCAGATGGAAAAGTCGACAATAGCAGCGAGAGAAAATGCTAAACAATTTAAACAATTTGTTTAAATCCCAGAAAAGAGACACAGGTGGCACATAAACCCATGTGACAGCATAAGTAATAACAAACATGACACACAGTTAAAAAGAGCTTTGGGATTGGGTGAGACATTGCCACTGCCTGGGTCTGCAGAGAAACCTCTGGAGGTACAAAGCTAACTGTAGACTCCCCCCTCTCAAGCATACTATAGTGCCCAACACCATAACACACGCACCACAGATGTTTGCAAGCAGCTTCTGGAGCTAACAGGTGGTTATATGGACACCCACTGTTAGGACAGCAGGTGACTCAACAAAAATTTGCAGGCCTGAACTGCTTGATGTTCACTCTGCGCCTAATACACCTCATTGTGATGGATCCTCTCTGCTGTCATTTCTGGGAAAGAGTTAAACAGACCTTAAAAACCAGTTGGTAATTCTAAATACAGGAACCCATGTGCTGATGAAAACTTTAAAAAACATTGTGCTTGCTAGCCATTATAAGGAAAGCCCTGACAGAGGGTGTTTGAGTAGCTGTGAGCACAGCAGACAGAGCTCCCCCTCCTGCCCCACACCCCACCACTACCACCTGGGTAGTCAGCACCAATGCCACCACCAGCACTCCCAGTATTCAACCTCACCACAGCTGAACCAACAAAGTGTGGCAGTACCACAAACTCTCCACAATGTCACACCCCCATGGGAGTTCCAAATTCCTTTATCACTCTGGACAAAGAATAACCCCTAAAAAGAGATCTTTGACATGGAGACATACAGTACAGACTTTATACATGACCAGGACTTTAACAGTTTTTACTGAGCACCGGAATTGTAAAATAACTGATTTCCATTCATGCAAAAAGGTTAAATGTAAATGTAAATCAAATACTAAATACAGGGGTTGCATATAGATAAACTGTTAGAAACATAAACACCTGTGCCATTTCAGAATCAGAATCAGAAAACTTTATTATCCCAAAGGAAATTACTTTTAAAATGTTAACACAAAATACGGTATGAGCTATTGTAAGTTTCTACATATACTTTTAATTCAGCTGTTTAAAAAGAAATAGTAGGTATTGTTTGCACCTTTTCCTGCCTAATTTACTGTGCTGTTGTGCATTACAGCAAAAATAGAAAGATTGAATCAAATGATATTCCTAGCTTCACACAGGTTTATCACATACAGCTATGTCCCATTAAAATATCCTTTTGTTCGCTATTAATACCCAAAATGTACTGTTCAGCAAACAATTCAGTTATTATTGTTATTATTGTTCATTTCAGAGAGGTGCACCTGATGGTTAAGAGAGTGCTTACATGTCAAATATTTCCCAATCATAAATGTTATAGTTAGACCTTCAGCCTCTCTTTATAACTTCATCTTCAATCCCCATGCTGTTTAGTGTTTTGTGAAATAATATGTAAGGCTGCTTGAAACTGTTTTGTTTACTTGATGAAGCTATTCCTTAACACAAGTAAACTGGCTATTTAAAAAGTTAACTGGGCCTGACCCAGTTCTTTAAAGTAATATGTAAGAGCATAGTAATTTGACAATAGCTTCTAAGGTTTGTGCTCTATCTCAGACAGCCAGCAAGCTAAACCCCCCAACTAGTGCAACTGGTAAAAGCCATTTTAAGCTTCTATTTCTCATTTATGAAACAATGACACCATGTGTGCCTATTATGTATCTGTAGCTGCACTGTACATGCAGTGATGGAAAAATATGTTCTGTTTCTCAGGGACACAAATTTTCTCTATGTCACAGGCACACATGCGCTTACATGTACATCATTCAAGCATCCTTCTGTAAAGGGTGAGGAACCAGGAGCCTACATCAGTAAAAAACTACTGGCTTCCATTAAGCGTCCCAGGTACGACTGTATGGTATTACTGTTATTTTCTAACTGACCTGTGCTGGTTGTCTGAAGATGCCCCTTCTTTTTAAGCTGTGAGAATGTCACTGTGTATTGATGGCTGACCGTGTAGCTGTGAACGTATTTGAACTGCCTTGTGGAATGAGATGCTCTGCAACAATTCTGCACTCCTAGATGCCACTGAAAGAGCAGCCCTGTAGACCAACACAGGCTCTGCTCAGCCAACTAGCGAAGAGTCAAATGAAACGTGGCACACAGTAACGTTTTCTAAGAATAACTGAAGGTTAAAAAATACCACCAGCAGAATAAACAGGAGGGGAAGACTAGATGTAACTAAATTGGCATGGTTTCAACTCCCTGGTTTCTCATTCACAAATGAACTTGTCAGGAAGCTCTTAACATGTTCATAGAATAAATTGGGTGGATCCAGTAAGTGTACCCCTGTATACCCACTGTTAAAACATATGTCACACTCATGGTAGACAGAGCCATGTTCTCCCTGTTAAACTGAAATACTGTTAGCAAGCCACATGGCTGTGAAGGACTCAACAGTGGGTCCACAGACATGCAGCCTCGGACAGTCATGAGGGAAGGGATTAACTAAGGGCTGTACAGCCTGTAGTGGGATGGAAAGCTCTCGTCATGTCCCACTACTGGAGGGATGAAGACCGTGGTACGCTAACGTATATTATTCGCATGATGTATTCCCTATTGCCATTTTCTTTACCACAACAGCCAACAACCAAGGTTTCCAGATTAGAAACAGCAGTAGCTAAATGCATCCTTATATTAGAGTTTAGGTTGCTGGATGTTGCAATTCCGGAACTGAGTGTGTATCCAGCAAGGCGTAGGTAAGCTCAGATCTTAACATGGTTAGTGCCTCTACACCCTTACACATGCACCCATTCCACAGGACAACTTGAGCAAAAAAATGAGGAGGTGCACTGGATCTCAGGGCTTCCACAGGAGCCTTGGAGGAGAGAGGCAAAGAAGGTAGGGGAATGCAGCATGCTAAGGTGGTCCCAAGGATGGGCGGGCCAAAGGCTGGGGGCCAGGGGCCGTGGTTGTGCACACTCCTCTTTTTTGCACAATGACCCTCTGTGCGGTGGCCCCAGGAATGCTGCGAGGGTGCACTGGCTGGCTGGGGGTGGAGGAGTGCCAAATCCACCCCAGGCTGCACAACAACACGGAGGCTCCTGAGGTCTACAGGGTGTCTGGGCTGTACTGACACGGCCATCAGTGAGCATTTTTGTCTCAGGAAAAAAGGGATTAATTTAACACATTTCCGAAGATCAGTGGTTAAAGACATAAAGAATCAAATGAATAAGAGCCATGGACGTGTGATCTGTTGGTAATTCATCTTCAGTCCCTGAAGTTTTACACTGGTGCACAGATAAATTCTCATAAACACATCTATTACGGTTGTGTTAACATTGTGCATGCTGCTGTTTTTAGCAGATGCCCTAATTCAAAATTAAACGCAGGTTGAAGCAGAAAAAAAGAGTTGCATTGAGGGCAAATCTTATACTAAGAGGATTGTTTAGCTTTAGTAGCGCTCCACATGTAGCTTTAAGAGCTAAAGGGAAAAAAATTAGAAAGTGTGAAATTGCTTATTTTGTCATTCTCATCTATTTTAACCATTTTATCATTATGAGTTCCAGTAGATGATTTGACTTTTAATTCCCTCTTTAGTGTGTTAAAATCAGAGATTGAACAAAATAATATATGGCAGGGGAAGATAGGAGATATCTATCAATTAAATTCAATTTTTAGAGCCCAGCTCACCAAACTGTCCAGTTGCAGGCCTCTAGCCCCTTGGCCCACTAACCTCTTCTAACTCCTCAGCCTTTCCACATCAATGTTTCATCTTACTATACCACTGTGTTTTTATATGCATTTATTCTCTTGAGCCTCACCATCATCTAAATCTGTATATAATATCATTAATTTTGATAAGTACTGCATATTGTGAGTCCCGTGTTTATTGCAAATCTGGCTATAGAACCACTGTAGGTGCGCAAAGCACTTGAACCTGGCAAGTCTCTGGGTTAAACAGAATATTTAAAAAAACAAAGGAGATCTGTTTCCATAAATCCAAAGCTGTTTAGAATATGATCTCTGGGGAAACTAAAGGAACAAACCCTGCTCAGACCATAAGTATGGGCATAGCTGGGAAAGAAATATATCCAGAGAATCTTTGATCCATGCATACTGCTTGTAAGAAAGTCAAATAATTTCTGACAAAAATATGTTTGCAGTTTGGGTTTCAGGTTTCCTTTCTGCGAATGACACGTATGCTCGTTCTAAGATAATGTCTATGCCCGTGCGTTTATTACCTTCTTGCCATTTTGCAGAGAAATTCCTATGTCATTACGGTTCATTCTTAGATGCAGATCCATGAACAGGACTGCGGTACAGAGGGGCAGCCCGAAACAGGTACCCCACACCTTGGGGTACATCAGGAACGAAGACCCCTAGTGGGAAAGTGCCCCCTTGTGGTGAAATTCATTGCAAACCCTTTGGCGCTAACAAGCAACACAAGCCGGTGGGATAGTAAGTAGCACTGCTGCCTCACAGTGGCTGGGCTGCTTGGGTGTGGGTTCAAATCCAGTTCAGTCTGTGAGGAGTTTGAATGTTCTGTCTGTGTAGGTTTCCTCCCACAGTCCAAACACAAGTGTCTCAGGGCAATTTGCCACTATAAAACTGCCCATAATGTGTGCTTCAGTGGAATGGTGGCCCATCCAGGAGTTGTTTAATAACTTAGTGCCCACCATTTCCCAATAACTTTGGACTTGTTAGCTCTACTATATTAAAACAGTCTTGTGCCCTTGGACATGTTAAACTTGTTGGCCTGATATTATTGTACAGTCATTCTCTTCTGCTATTTATTGGCCATTCGTTTTTTTATTTTACACCTTTTGTTATGTGATTTCTGCTTCATGTGCCATCAAAAGCTGCTGTATGGGTGAATGTCTCTGCTGGGAATAGTAAATTTGTATGCTATCCTATCCTTAGAGTTTCCACAAGTAATTGTTTTTTGGTTAAAGGTTTAAGCAACAGAGAAGATTCTGGATTGTTAACACATTTGCAAAGTCTGATATTTAAAAAAGTGCCTGGACTTTCTTGTTGTCTAGTCTAAAAACATGTCAGTAAGATCTACTGGAGGAACGCTTGCCTTCAAATAAGGGCCTGTAGAAATAGGGGAAAGGGGGGATGGGGTTTCCCTCAGCAGGAGTTAATATGGCAGTCAGTCTTACACTGAGCATCTGTTGTGGAGGTAAAGCTCCTGGGCTTCAGCTGGACTCCAAGTTCTCAGCTTGGATCAAAAATTCTTGCCCGATTGAGGGTGTCTCTCTTCCTGTGTGAGAGCATGATGGGGGGAGAGGTTAGGTTTGGGGAAGCGGGTGAGGGGGTTCACACACAAGTTTGAAACTGTCGGGACAAAGGTGCCATTCAGCTGCAGAGGAATGGAAAACAGAGCTGAGGGGATGTAGAGCAACGGAGAGAGGCCCTGGGTGAACACTGATCCCATGTGAGTACTGCTTCTGTTTGTCAACTGGTTTTGGGTCAAAACTAGTGCTGTGTAAGGACTGGCTATGTTTGAGGCTACAGGTAAGAATTATTGTTTTTGTGAAGAGAAGGTACATGTGACATTCTGTGTGAGAACTGCCTCTATTGGACTGGTTTTCTATGTGGGAGTCAAAGCCAGTAATGATACAGAGGAGAAATAGCACTTTTCTATACTTTTATGAAGTTCACCAGAAGCTGCAGCGGTTACATCATAATAAATAAGAACTTTCTTTAAGAAAGTTGTCACTCGCTCTGGAAGGATAAAAAACAATGTATTAGCACTGATTTTACTTTTTAGGATGGGGTCAGTGTATGGCTTGGCGTTCCTGCAAAATCTGTTATACCTGAAAAAAGTTGTAATTGTAAAACATTATAAAACCTAAGAGCATTTCTGTCAACAGCCAACAGGCTATGTAATGAGTCCCTTGATTCAGACAGGACAGGTGGACACATCCAATGTGTCCTGGATTTTGGACAACCTGAAGGCCACAGCTGATGATGGCTGAGGGACTGTGTGGTCAGACATGTGGTAGGCACACCAAGGACACCTCAAGGAGCTCCCTCCTTTTTTAATGCAAATACAACAGTTATACAGTGCAGAGACATCATTTGCAGAAATCATCAGATGATGTGTTTATTGCTGTGTGTATCACTGACAGGCAAGAAGACAGCTACAGAGGCTTACTGAAGGATTTTGTTGCACATGAACTAAACCATTTGCAGTTCAACATCAGAATGACCAAAGAGATGGTGGTGGACTTCAGGAGGTCAAATGGTCCACTGTGTACAGTGGCCATTGATGAAGAAGAGTGGGAGGTTGTGAGGATGGGAATGAATCGGGCCACCTGGAGTGGACCAGCGATACTGAAGTTCTGTACAAGGAGAGCCAGCATTGCTTTTACTGAGTGAGCAGCCTCCATACTTTATAGCATGCAGGAAACGGTTGCAGATGTTCTACCAGTCTGATGTAGCAGGTACAGTTTTCTATCTATCTATCTATCTATCTATCTATCTATCTATCTATCTATCTATCTATCTAAATGGAATAGTAGTCCCGGTGGCCTAAAAAATTCAACTGCAATTTGTGGTGCATTTCTGTCCTTGAAACAGAATTTGTGAAATGATGTGACGGTTTACACATTCTTCCACCAGCAAAAAGGTCTCAATACACACTGTCACCAGGAGGCAGGAGAAACGCAAGTTCACAGCACTCCCTAGTGCCTCCTCTCCAGAGTGCCGTTTGTATGCGTTTTTTCCATCAAGGCTGCATTTGAGCTACATGAAGCTCCAGGGCACAAATAGCAGAGCTTCTCCATGAATTTTAAAAAGGCAAAACATAGTTGGGTACAATTCTTCAAAAAGTTGTGTCTTGCATCAAAATCCCTGCCATGCTGAATTTCCACCATATTTAAACAGCGTATAAGTGACAATGGCAGCATACTGGAAGACACTGTTGTGATGTCTTGTTGCTACGGAGATACAGACTTTCTAAAATATGTACGCCTTTAGATCTAAGAAAAACCGTCATGTTTTTATAGTCAGTATATAATCACAGGCACTTTTCCAATTGCTTTAATAGACCGCAGCTGAAATACACCACTGATGAAGAATCAATCCCCTACCCAGGGGAGCATTAAATACTTGTAATGAGACTTCTAATGTAGCAGGCATTCATCTACTGAATGGGCCATATGCTTTAAATGTCCTGCAGGGGTCCTGTAAAAGTCCTGACCTCAATCCCACTGAGAATATGTGGCACAGTTTGGAAGCTGGAGTCCACATACATGATGCAACCAACCTGAACAACCTGCTGGACATTTACCAAGATGAATTCAGAAAAAATATCTCCCAAAGTGTGCATAGCTGGTATACTTACCCCAAAAAGATTTAAAGCTGCTACTGCAGCAAAAGGTGGGGCTACCAGATATTAAATGCAGTATTGATTGAAATGTGGGACATTTCAGTTTTTTATTCTTTTAAATACCTGTTCAAAACAACTGACTTGGGCTCTAACTGTTTATTGTTATGTCGCCATAACAATTAAGCATGTGAGTTCACATTAAAAAATACTGATTGGAAAAATTTGTGCAAGTATAATTTGTAATGCGGTAAATGACGATAACTTTTAAGGGGGTTGAATACTTTTGCAAGGCACCGTTTCTTTGGTGGCAGATACTGTAGCAGAGGACACCTGAGAAGTGCACACTGAAGGGATCCTTGAAGATGTCAGCTATTTGTTTGTCATTTATCCATATTTCTTTCATTTACATTATTTGACTTCTGTCCAGCTGTGTCAGAGATGCAAACAGAAAAGGACTGCAGAATTATGCATTACAGATTTTAGACATGATGTTGCCATAGTACACAGGTGCCAGAAGGAAATGTTCTGTATCTTAAATCCACTTGTGCCCAGGTCTCAACACAGGATTAAATCTGAAATTCTTCATGAATAATTTGGAGCCTCTGTCTTCTATTACAAGGTTACAACTAAAGTCCCATTTTAAAAACAAAAGAGTGAAAATGTTAAGACAGTCAGCAGAAATAATCCAACACCTACTATGTGCAGTGCAATACAGAAGGATAATTCAGGAGCTTTATTGACAAACAGTGTAAGGTGGCTATAAAAAAAATGGAGCCTTGGGGGAATTCGTCTTCTTTTCACAAGGTCTACATTTTTGTCAGTCTCTAAGTAGCCTGTGTTCAACAAAAATGATAAACTGTGCTACTTTTTTCCAAACCTCTGCGGAGCTACCATACTCCAAAACTGAGGCTGCAAACCACCCCTGGCCTCACGCCCAAACCTAAAAAGAGAATGAGGGAACTTGTTGAAGTAAAACAGATGAAAAATTTCTGAAAAGTAATCTAGTTATCAAGAGTCATCCAGTAACTTCTCCTTTCTACCTTCTTCCCCACAGTCTAGGTATTGTACAATCTGTCCAGTGAAAAACTGACCTCTGAGGCTGGTAGAAGAGAGGTCTGTATCTCCGAGACCTTTGGAAGAGGTTCTGAAGGGTAAGAGCCAGTAGACGATCTTTCACCTCAGAACTGCCTAGATCCTCAATGCCCTAAATGATAATTGCTGTGTTATTGAGTTGTTCTTGCTTTTCAATAAATACAGCACTGAACATTAGTCAGATCTCACAAGTTTACCATAAATAAATTTAGTAATGTTGCACCCACATGAGGTCCCTACAAAGTTTATATTTTTGATGTAGCTACAGTCATCACTATACAAATTACTACCTCAAATGGATGAGACAGTCGCACTTATTGTATGTTGCAAACGGATGAACACAAAGCTTCTGATGAACGTCTTGTATAAGACACAACAGCAAATGCGGTGACAAATCAATGTACTTAACACAGTAAAGTGCAGTAGCTAAACAGTGTAATTCCTGCAGAAACAATAACCTTACCAGATCATCTGTCAACTGATCCATGAGACCTTCTTTTTGCATGTTTTGCTCTTCAGGAAATGTAAGACCACCTTCTTTCAGAAGTGTGTGACTCATGCCAGCCATGGACAGAACCAGGGCAAGAGTGAAACACACCTTGGTTTCCATGACCTGGGAAGAAGCTTAATGGTATCTCCAGATGTAGAGGTGCAGGACCAGTGTGAGGAGCTCACACGGCAAGGAGCAAGTTGATGCTTCCTCTGCTCTCCCTTATATAGTGTTGCATCTCCACTGCTTTCAGAGCAGGCCTGTGGGGGATGGAAGGAGGATGGAGAGGTAGATAAAGTAAGTTGAGATGAAAGTTTTAATAAACTCAGAAAGGGTCTATTGACTCTGCTTCCATATCACATGGGGTCAGGGGATTTGGAACAGCTGTGAATCCCCTAGACTCCCCCTTGAACCTTCAAAACAGAACGCTCTCAGCATTATTAAACAGATAAATCCTAGCTAAATGGTCCCATTCCCAATAAACTTGTTTAACCACTGTTGTAAATAATAAAAGGTTTGATGAATAAATCATTAACTAGATGCAGACTTTCTCAGCACTAGCAAGAGGGAATCCTGAAGATGCTCCAAGGCAGATGGCAAATACAAAAAGGGAAAATAATCAAAATGGGATGCACCCGCTTATAAAATAGCTAGAAATATGTCATACATTTTATTTAGAACTCAAGTTGATATCACAGGCTTATTGTACAAATGAAAATTTTCTGCATCCTTCTACTTGATGAACACCTCTCAGAGGAGAAGTGAATCTCCCGCTAAGAACAAAAATTTGGAGTGATGTTTTATTTAATAACTGCTTTAGATTATTTAAGCATCCGATTAAGAGTAATGGCCATGGAGAGTGCTGACCGAAATCGCAGTCACAATTCACTATTTTGATGAACCTCTACAGCAACTTTTCGTTTTTGTATTAGGTAATCACGCAAGCTGCAGCATTCCGTCTAACACCAATGGTTTAACCAGATGCATACTATTTTATTTTTTACTGGCAAAAACATTTATTTTTAAATATAATTTTGAGAATTTATTCTGAGAATTTCTGCTCAGCTGACATTTTCCACTGCAGTGTTAAGCAAACAACTCAATGCAATGAGTTGGGAAAACTGAGTTTTAATGTGGGAGTAAAGACAATGCCAAGTTTTTTTATTAGTTGCTTTAATAACATCCAAATACTTTCTCACAAAGTAAAAAGTTTGGTTCATTTCGATTTGATAATGTAATCACCCATTCCCTCCCAGGCGATTTTCAATCATTCTGCTAAAAGTTGGCTCCTTAAAGGGAACCTTAATGTATTCTTGGTTTTTTGCTCCATTCCCAGCTTGATTGGTTTTGTTAAATTTACTGCAGTGACAAGTCAAATATTTCTGTGGCTGTTAAACAGCTGGACACATTAAGAAAAACAAAAATCCTTTCTGTAGGCTTGAGCTCACTCTTCACACTGGGTAATACAAACTCCTAAGTCTGAAACAGGACCTCTGTCCAGGGTACTGTGAGTAACACTGTAGTGACACCGTGGCATCCATTTGCATCTGACGGTTAAGGTGATTGTATGAACATCATCCTCCCATCCCTCCCCAAGTCCTGTAAAAACATGGCTGCCCTTTTGTAGGATGGCTGTTGCTTCTCATTTTTCCACTAAAACCACATCTTCAGTCCAGGCCCACTGGAACCTCCAAGCTGGAGTGTGTGAGCAGCTCCCCATCCCAGAGTGCAAAAGCAGGACAAAGAGGGGCCTTAAACACAGCCCGGATGGAGTGAAGCACTTGGGGGTTCTGAACATCTACCAAACCTAGCAGGCCCGCCTCAAAGTCCAAAAGCAGGCCCACACGGTCCGGCTTACCCACACCTGACAAAGGCACCATCTTATTGCTGGTCATGGCATACCACTTGCGCTGGGTGTAGGCGAACACCCAGGAGCAGCTGTTGGTCCCGATGCACTCATCACGCGCCATCGCCGCCTCGGCTACACCCACCCGGAACTCCTCCGACTTGCGCACGGTCACCTCCCAGTAGTGGCGACCACTTGCGACTTGGCTATCGCCAAAGACCACGGCCCAGTCCCGGAACCGCTCTGGGTTGTCCATAACCAGGCTTGGGTCCAAGCCAAGAATGCGGTAGATGACACCGGTGTCTTTCTTGAACAGATCCAAACTGCTATGCGCTGTCCGCTCATCGAGTTTAAACTGCAAATCTAGACGAAGGAAAAACAGATGTCAGTCTCTTGCACATTAGCGATGTGGTTCAAGCCATCCCTGCACATCAGAAGGGTCTGGGTTCACATCCTTATGCCTGCTGTAGTACTTATGATCAAGGTAGTGACCCTAAATTACTCCAGTAACATTAGCCAGCTTTATAAGAGTATGCAATCGTACTAAAATGCAGTTTTTTAGATGCTGAATGTACTGAAAACTGTACGAAAAAAAATGTATCCGTTTTACAGGAGCACATAGGCTGAAGCTCCCGACGTGTCACTGCAACGCACAGGGTCGCCATGTCCTTGTCCCATTCTGGGAGCACGACCACCGCAACAACGTCCTCTTAATGAAGACTTTGACACAAAAATAAGGAACCGGCGTCCGTCCGTAGGGCAGCTCACTGCAATATATGTATATAAACCTAAACAAGAAAGCAGGCGTTCGACCAACACGGTGAGAGACTTGCAACGAGAACTAACGGAACACAACACTGTGTTGTCCCCAAAACCAAGACGGCGGTCAGCGTTCTGTTTTATTTCACACAGTTAAAACGTACGATGAATCCGTTCGTCTCGGAACGCCACAGAAAGACCGCAATGTTTCACAGCGATGGACTTCGGAGCGAGACCGCGAGTGAAGCCCCCGACCTCTGCGCCGGGTGCGCCCACAGACACGCCGCGTTCACCTGTCCTCGCCGTGCCCGTCACGTACAGCCTCCCAGGCGGACCAGACCCGCGGACCCCCATGGAGGGCAGAGCGCTCAGAACTCGCGTCCGCTCTCGAAAACAGGCGAGCACGTTTCTCAGCGCCGCCATGTTTGGCCCCTGAGCGTCACTGGGGAAAGATGCGCACTGCGCATGCGCAGAACTGGTGTCAGCGACTGTTTACCATAAATTACTCTACCCTCTTTTCAGCTTAACAGTGGTGTTTTTTAATCTGTCTTTATTTCCATGTAGTTTCGTGCTACAGCGATGAAAGATAATTATATTCTTCAAAACAAGCTGAAATACTTCTGTTTAACCTTTTGTCTCCAAATTTGAAATATAAAAACAGATTTGAGCTGTAGTTTATAGATCTTGCCACTGGGTGGCGCACATTCATCATATACAGATCCCTACCTCGTCCACTGGGCGAGGTGAAGCCCTGAAGTGAGGATTATAAATTATATTCTGCAGTTAATTCAATTAAAGAACTTCATGGGCTTTATTGTGTTGAAAGTGGTTAGATCTGAGCATTTTTTGATGATTTTGTAAAGCAGTTTTGTACCAGTACTGACTAAAACCTGATTTAAGTGTAGTTGGAACAAGTGGATAGGCATCTCTAAGATGACTGCTTGCAACAGAAAAGCTTAAATGAGTGCAGATAAATATTATTATTTAATCATTTGAAACTGTAGTGTTTACATATTTTCTCAGTCTAGACCAGGAGTGGGCAGCCATGCTTATTGAGAGCATCAGCCTGAGCTGCTTTTAGTTCAATCTCGGAGCTTCATGGTGCAACTACGCAAATTCAACAATGAGTCATTTCACTTGGGTTTCTAATGGAAATAAGTAATTCAAAAGCAACTATAAAACCATTTTAGGTTTGGCAACTGGAACTCTCCAACCCTGAAGGCAGTTTTCTAAAATCATTGCAGAATTATGATAACTGTAACAAGCATCATTAACATTTTCTAAACATTAAGACATTTAGAAAATTACCCTAAGGGTCCAAATTATACCAAACATAATGGAGGATATGAGAAACAGCCTCCTGCACTGGAAATCAATTGATCACCAAATTTTGGAACAATAGCAGGTTTCTATGAAGAGAGCCAAGAGTGAGCATCCCATATTAATGTGGCAGAGCTACTGCTAGAGTTTTTTAATGCCCCCTCAATCTGAACCTTTTTGTTACGGCTGTTCACACAAGATTTTTAAATTATTCCTGAAGTCAAAAGTTGAAAAGTCTTTAATGTTAAGGATTATAACGTATCTCTTCCTAAAAAAGATGAATAATTTAGATCAGTGCGTGCCACAGGAGACACTGTGGTGGGAAACAAATCTCTGTTCTCCATTTGGTGATGATCATCCAGTCTGGCCCTTTGCCGCTTTTTAATCAAGCAGTACAGATCAAATGTGAGGATAAAAAGATGTTGTCCCATTCCTGGGCCTGTATCTATTTATGTCTCGTGGATGTGTTGAATTAAACTGTGATGCCATTGTTTCCGATAATTGAGTTATAACATCGCAAGGTACGCAGGTGGGTAACAAACATAAATCAGGGTATGCAAAGGTTAATGTGGAAACCTGGGGTGGTTAATAAAATTGTATTCAGCTGATAGTAGAGCTGTTTTGCAAGTTCATAGACAATTACTTCCAGTTTTTCAACAGAAACATGTGAATTGTGAGCAATGAAGCAACCTTCTGATTTAACTGCATCTGCCACAACTCCATTGTCTGCTATAACACTGCTACACAGGGACTAGAGGCCTGTCTGCAACCTGTAACAGCATTTAACCATATTTAGAGTAATCAATACTGATTCTCTCTTGTGTCCTTAGGAAGACTGTTTGAAAGGGGAGTAGAAGGATGCTGAGAATGGATTTGAGTCTCCAAAAGATAGGGGAACTTTTGGAGCCTAAACCATCTGACTGATACAAGGGAGGGATGTTCATCTATCTCTCTCTGATCTTTTGTGACAAAGGAAAGGACACAAGGAGAGAAGCTGTTCTCAGATCCATCAGTGTCTGACTGCACTGGTGGTGGGAATGTAGATAGGAGTAGCTCTAGAATATTGCTTCTCTAACATATAGCAGTGAGGACAACACTTTCTCTTGTCTCCCAATGCAGAAGTGCCACTAGTGACAGCCCCCATTAAACTGTCCAGCGCTCACCAGTGGAACACAGGATTATCTGTATTTCTTTTAAGTTGTCATTCTGGAAATTTAACCATCCCCCAGTATTTTCAGAACATAAACTGCACACATGACATCAAAGGTCTGGATAAAACAACTCTTGTGGAACAAAATCCATCTGCCACACACAGAGGAGATAACCACACATTGTGCCCCTGTCATCACTGTCAATTTTTCATACTTATAATACTTTTCATGAAACAAAATAAATCAGGTGAATGCTATTTAACGTGACTGCTAAGAAAGAGCCATGCCTTGGGTTTTTGAGTCTGAAGAACTTAGCCAAGGTGCATATGTCAGTAGAAATCATATGAAAATGTTTACCCAATGATATAAAAAAATCCTTTTGCATTAGGGCTAAGGTATTTTTGGACATAGCAAAGATGCAAGCCCTCCAGAGGGCAATCGTGGTGTGATTTACCCTGTCTAACATACGTGCACATTAAAGAAGACATGTTTTTCTTTGCATCTTTGTTCTTTGTTCCAGTAGGATTTAAGGTCAGGGACTGCTGGGATGTTCCAATGTAAGTCCACTTAGCAAAGATACTTTAGATCATTCAGAGGTCCAAATGCAGGGTTGTCTAATACAATAACTACTTCTGGTCTTGCTTTTTGAAAGACTGCAGTAAATAAAAGCATGAACAGATTGAAAAAGAACGCACAGGATCAAGAGCAGGATCAAGCACCGAAGCAGTATGACTTTAGTGTGACTTTACTGCTAATGTGATGTGGCCCTGGTGTTACTCAGAGGAGCATTTGGATTATAGCTCTGCTTCCAGTCCAGGCTCTGTTTAGCTCCTGCAGAGGTCCCAGTGCCACAGTCCACTGATTACATTTCTCAGCTCATTTACGGTTTAATAGCAGCCACAGGCGTTATCTGCACAATTGTAGCTGAGGTTTCTTTCTTTTTCTTTTTTGGCACTGTCTGCATAAAACAATGGCGTTAATATTTTCACTCTCGTCTCATATCCAGAACTTTGATGCTTGCTTTACCACGTCAATAGTGGCATATATAAAACTACACCATACAATATATTACATCCATTGTGAATAGCTGTTTGTCCAGTGCAGTGTCACTGTGATCTGGAGCCTATCCCTAAAGCAAAGGGACGTGAGGCAGGATGCACACAGTCCACCTCTTTATTCACTTACGTGTACACACAGTACGGGGAAGTAATGGTCATCAGTCCATCTGAAATGCATGTCCTTGGATTTTGGCAGCAAAGCAATGTGAGCACAGCAAGAAAATGCAAGCTCCAAGTGGAGTCAGTGTAAACATAAATTAATAACCCAGTTTTGTGAGGTTAAGGTGCCAAAAATAACATCACCACTTTCTATAGTGTTTGTAGGTGAATCTGAATGGTACTGTTTATAGGGTGCAGCTTTAGGATACCTGGCTTTCCTTCTGTTGAGACCTCAGCCCAGGGGGCTGGATAAAATCCCTTAATAAATCCCTTTGGTAACATGACACTCTGAAAGCATTCAATTTGACCAAAGAGGGGTTGGACCAGAAGGTATTGATTCATGGTGAAATAAATTTATTCAGAATGAAACCCTTTATCCCCCTGCGCAATGCTCTGCCACCCCCTCTTCACCCCTGTCAACTCTTAGCGCTCTGCCTGAAATGGACAGAACACTCCTGTGCCCAAATTTTAATAGCAGGTGGCAAAACATCCTGAAACAAAGTCCATCCGTGATTTGGATCAGTTCGCTTCATGTCTGATTATACCTGCAACTTAGGTTAATTTGTGTCAGGCATTGTGAAGAATTGTGCAATTTGGGATCTGGTGTCATTTGCCAGTGAGATTTTCCTCCTGCAGCCTATGCTTAGCTGGGATTGCATCACCTTAGTCTGGTGCATTAGACTGTTATTCACACTTATTATTATTTAACTATTCTTTGCTCTGACACTTTATATGGTGTTTATATTCAGCACCTTTTGCATGATGCTGTCAAACTGGCTTAACAAATGTGCTTTCTGAATAAATGAATAAAATAAATAATAGTAAACAATATAAATAAACAGCAGAGGGGCTGCTGGGGAGAGGGAGATGCTGTGGGCCAGCAGGGATATGGTGTGGAGATAAATTGTTGTAAACTTCTCATTTGCATATTCTGGTTTTAATACATTCCTGCAGATCCCACAAGGCCCGAATTGTCATGATGCCATGATATCAACCCTTGCCACCTGACCACCCCTTTTTTAATATCTTGACAGTTTCATTATTGGGGAACGTAAAGAAACGCTGGCAAACGCAGCTTGCGTATTCAGGGCACAAACCGGTTGGCAGTGTACACTTGATAGATGGCTTTTACCTTATTGCTTTTCGCTTTATGAAACATCAACATTCTGCTCGTGTTACATTGTTAAGAGGGCCTAAACAACTCTCCAAAACAAAACTTAACAGACATGTGACATTTGTTTTCAGAAGAGGGATCAGTGTTGAGGCGAGATTCCCATGCAAAATTTGAACTGATAGTTTTCACATTTCAGATGCTAAATTCACCATTTCTTTAACACAAGGGTTATGAGTCTGAGGAGCCTCACTATTTAATCTCAGCATTGACACTTTGAATATCCTTCACTGAATAGGAATGTAAATTCTCTGACTTATTTTACCAGAGCTGCAGTCCTGATTTATTTTCCTATTCACACCAATACAATCACAGCCTATAATTTTCTGGGATTAAATATATCAGATATTGTATTGCATTACATATAAATTAGATACCTTTCATTCGGTTGTACCCGTGTTCTTTTTGCTTGCAGCCAAATTCAAGCGAAAAGCTGTCTGAGACTGTACAGTTCCAGTGTGCACTCCATGTATGTGGCGGGAGTGCCAGATTTTTGTTTCTTCTCTGAGATTTGGGTGCCATACAAGACATATGGCTTCTCCTTAGAGGCACAAACAAAAAGCGGATAGCAACAAAAAACTCTTAAGCCATCGGACACATTTCACCACCCAACACACACGAAAAATAGAACCAAATGACATTTTCCTCATCGACATTTCAATAATTCAAAATCACGGATCAGAACAGTGTAATTCCTTCCAGTTAAACTAGTCTTGTGAGTTTTGTCCTATTTAATCAAGTAGCCCACAATTTTCCTACAACTATGTGACTTTTTAGAAGAAATGAACATTTCCTGACATCTTCAGAATGATCAGTGGGAAGCTAGCTAAGCTAAGGCCATGGTTGTGACATTGCCAGGCTGTACAAGATTCTTTCAGTGCCACTCTTGGTGGCCCTGCAGTCTACTTAAAGCTATGATGTTGATATTGGCAGTCTAGTTAAGACGATGGTGGTGAGATCAGTTGGCTGTGCAAGTCTGTGCTGGTAAGCTGCCACCAAGTAAAATTGCAGAGTGGGTAAGTGAGCGAAGGTATATTTTGGAGAACCTTGTTGGGGCCCAAGTCAACCAGATAACATGTCAGAGGAAAGGACGTATTGGTGGTCAGCACAGAGGAGAGCACTGAAAATGAGTACAGGCTCAGTTCCATTTTTCACAGCTGAACTCAGCTGCTGAGCTACTTCAGTGGGGTGGATTTCACCAAAGGCTGTTTAATCAGCCACTCTTCAGTTTGAATACTGGAAGTCTTCTTAAGTGTAAGGAACATTTAATGAAGACATTTTAATTACAAATGGATACCATGCCCCTGGCTAGCTATATGCTAAATGAATTATGTGATCATTTTTAACTTATGTTCCCTAAGCAGATGGCACTTGTGTTGTTATCTGCTCCCTTCTCCCCCAGCATCACGGGACTGAACTGCAAGGAGGAAGGTACCGGTGAGGAACTGCTGAGATATAACGTTTTTTGCAGGTATTTACACTTCAGGAAGGAAGCGGAGACACAGCTTGGTGATGTTACATTTTTAGTTCCTTGCATCAGTTGGTATCAAAATGAAGATCCCTCCTACAAATGAGCTGTCAGTTCCAAGTGCAGACTACAGTAAATACTACCAATGATTAAAATATGTTAAATGGTAATAGTATTGGATTTTTCTGATGAAATGTACAGAAGACATTATGGAAACAGAGGGCATGGCCCCACGTACGACTAAAAGCCCAGCATTGGTTGTGCTTGGCTGAATTCTCCAGCCAGCTGTCCACTCCCAGGGGCAAACCCATCTGCCCAGTGCCCTTTATCTCTGTGTCTCCATACAGATTTGGCCTTCAGTCTTATGCTGCCTTCTTTCACTCGTGCTTGCAGCTCGAAACCCTAAAGAAGCCCATTTCAGCTAAAAGTCCATCTGTCCGAACTCCTCTAAGCAATCAGACCTCCTTAAAGTGCTTGACCTTATCCAAAGATGGATGCCATGGAAGTGGCAGCATGTGTCCCCATACCCTGCGTGATAGAACACCCCTGTAAGGACATTCTCAGTATCTTGGTTCTCACAAAATCCAGCTCTCCTGTTCTCACCATTTGTGATACACAAAACCTTATATGTGGCACACTCCACAATTTAATGTTATTTAGTCAATCAGGCAAGGGCATTTGGCAGCCATCATCTATACCAAGGGGTGCTACAAATATATATTAATGGCCGAAAGTCCTTTTCCTGGTGCGTGCCAGTTTTTAGTTTTTCCATGACCGTTGTAACTATTTATTGTATTGGTTTTAAAGTGCAGTGATGAATGAAGCAATTATGACTGTTGGGTTGTACGGTTGATAATCCCAAATAATTTTGTGTCTTGCTATATCCATTCTGATCTGCTGATAAAACATATTTTCTGGTTCTCATTTGGTAAACACCATTGCTGATGAGTGCTTTCCTGTGACATCAACCCCTCTACTGGTTTTACTGCAGCAGAAAATAAGGTCTGGTTTTGTCTCTAGCCACAGGGAGACACTGGCGTCAGCCTTCAAGACTGATGTTATAGGGGGAAGCCTCCTGTTCCTGCCCCATGCGAATGGGCTGCTAAGGACGTGACCTTTTCAAGAGTAATTCCTGCTCTGTAGTGGCAGTGTTAACTTAATCCCTGAGCTCTCCAGGAGACTGGAAACAGTGCAGTCCTTGGGAGTTTAGGAGCTATGCAATCAATATTTAATGCATAGTAATAAATATTTTGTTTTATTAGTAAAGCCTGAATTATTTCATACTAAATTACTTTTTAATGGTTTTACCCATTTGTGGACAATGACAACCTGAAATGAAAAATATATTAGACCAATGTACTTTTTACAATGTACACTACTGTAGGGGCACAAGTTCCAGCAATGTATGAATTTTGTCAAAAAAAAATTAAGCCAGGTGAAAAGCTGAACAGATACAAAGTCTTATCGGTTCTTCTACTATTAATGTACATGTTCTTCTGAAGGTCTAGCTTGAATGAGTACATGAACAACAAAATGATCTAAGAAGTAAATGCAGTATTTTTTTATAATATACTATGTAGTAGTAAACCATAGGATTCTCTGAAGAAGACAATTTTTTCAGATAACAAATTGTGGCTTATCAAACCCAACTTGGTGTTCTCAATTGCTTGTAGTGGTACAGCGTTAAAGTTTATTGCCTTCACTGCTGGAAACTCATCTTTGATCCTCATGCCCTCTGAGACTGGCAGCTAAAATAAAGCAAGTCTTGCTCTGCACTTCTCAGCTATTGGGTTACAGGGCACAGATCTTGGACTTAATGATTAAGTGTCTCCAAATTTTCTCAAGCCATGTCCACAAATTTGTATGACACGAAGCAAATGAAGCAGCCATTTCTTATTTTTGTAGCTATTATGCATGTGTAAGGTATTTGGATAGTATACTGTAGGTGAAAGTATGTATCTACCTGGATAGTAATCTCCTAGTTTCAAGTGTGAACCCATTAGTGCTGCAAATGCCTGTCACTGTTTAGCCTCGGAAAAATATCTTTCATTTATTAATTTAGCAGATACTTTTCGTCAAATTTGCTTAATGCTATAATACTAAGCAACTTGCAGCGATTTAAACATTTTTGGTGGAGCATTTCAGTGTTGGTACGGGTACTTAGATCAAGGATTCTGCAGTAGCAGATGGGATTTGAACCTCAGAGTATTGGCAGATACTATAACCTATTCTATTAATATTCTGTGGGGTATACACTTTGAGTTATATATATCAATAACTATTGCGAAATTGCCGGTGTAACCATCTGCATGTTTCTGTGTCATGAGCCATGTGCAGCCACTTAAATGCAAAGCATGACTTAGGACGAACCTGATGGAGCAACCAAGGAGGGGAGCAGAGGACACTGGTCGTTTCAAAGGATGAGCAGATGGCACTGGCTGCACTGAAATGTTTTATTTAATTTTTAATTGATTTTTTGAATACCCGCAATAATGTTCTTGCCCAGTCGAGTGCCTGGCATTAGATCACATTCGTCATTATTAAAATTTCTTTCTGTCTTGACTGTACCACCCAGGCTGGACTGTGTAATGTGTTAACTACAGTAAACTGTACCACAGTCAACACTCTTCACTGGACCTCAAGGCATAGAATATGTGGTTATATGTTAGAATGTCTTTTTATAAACCAGTGCTACTCTTCGAAGTGCTGCACTGTAATCCCGATGGTATTTGACTGTACAGAAAAGAAAGCAGCCTGGCAGTATTTGCTGTCACCACCACTACCACCACCCACAGCAGCAGCAGCAGCAGCAACAACAAGAACAGAAGAAGCTAAAGGCCTGGTGGCCATCAGTCGAGCGAGCAGCCGGTTAACCTTCAGCGGCAAAGGTTTTCACGCAGCAAGCCGTGAAACTCCGAACCGCACACCTGACGGTCCCGCACACTCGCGCGACTCAAAGCTAAAACGCACAGCGAGTTAAGCAGCAACGGCAACGTGTCTGCGTGCGGGTGCCCCCCGCCGTCTCTAAAAAATGCAGACGTCTTGCGAGGATCCCGCCTTCGCTTTAAGAGGCAGCACTGCAGGAGAGCCGTGCGGAAAGGGGGGCTGGCATGTGCGGCGCCCCCTCCCACAGCGCGACCCCCTCTCTAATGGCAATGTGAGGAGGACACAGTCCTCCCTGCAGACAGCGTCGGCACGACGGCCGCATACGAATCCGGCGCGATCCGTGGCCGCCCTCGGCTTTTACCAAACATTTACACCAACAGACCCATCTTCTTGGCTTTGTGACAGACTAAACTAGTCGGGATGCGATTTTTGTTTTGACTGCGTACAAAGGCGCTCCTTGAGCTTTCTCCCCCCCCCCCCCTCCTCACCGCCTTGAATGATGGCTTTTTACTAAATTGCGGACCCGGAGAGCTGAGCCGTGGTGGCCGGAGCAGCGACACCCTGGAATATACGTTTCCGTGGTAGCGACACGATTGAAACGCTATGTCTTGTGTCTGAAGGGGGTCCGAGTGTTTACACTAACTGCCCCCCCCCCCGCGAAGCGATCGTTTTTTTTTTTTGCCACACGACTTTGGCAGGTCCACCGCGGGTTGTTCCTTGTTCCCTGGTTAACGGGCAGTGTTGAAGGGGAGGGGGGGGAAATGGTCGGCTTGTTTTTTTTGCGTATGCGTCTCTAAAGATTAAACTTCAAAAACTGTTTTTTTTTTTTTTTTTTTTTAACACCGACGTCGTAACATACGTTTGTCCTACTTGCAGCAAGAACATGCTGGCGCGTTTTAGGAACGCGGGTTAGTTGGAGCCTATTTGTGCACTTGTGCTTGCGTGACGGCAAGTTGTGGTGTGCTTTTAAGAGAACTGCGGGCGAGGCGCTCGTCGGGGCTTCCGCCTCGCGACCCCGCGCGTGGGCTTCTGCGGGAATGAAGCGCTCGAGCGGAGAGCGGCTGTCCGCGCGGAACGTGGAGCGGGCGCACGCGACGGCCCCGCACGCGAACACCCGCCAGTGAGTTTCCCGCTGCAATTTCGATCCTCTTTGCGCCGTGAAACAGTGCATGTGCACAGCCATTAATCTCAGCCGGAGTCAGCGCGTCTCTACCTGTGGATTTTTTCTTTAAGCAAAAACATATCATTTCCGAATCGGACTTCATTCATTCACAACAGACGTCGTGAGGAGTTGCGATCATGCGAACGAGGGCGTGAACTTCCTCGTATCCCCCAGAAGCAATTCATCTCCAACTTGACCGTTGCTCCGGTTTCATCAGCCCAAGCAAGCATGGATCTTAAGGTGGAGCCGGAGGAAGCGGACCTGAACCAGCCGCCTTCCATCGAGGTGTTCGCGAACAGGTCGACGCTGCACGGCATCTCGCACATCTTCACGTACGAGCGCGTGTGCGTGAAGCGCTGCCTGTGGCTCGCGTTCTTCCTCGGCTCGCTCGCGTTCCTCGTGTGCGTGTGCGTGGACCGCATACAGTTCTACCTCGAGTATCCGCACGTGACCAAGCTGGACGAGGTGACCACGCCGGTGATGGTTTTCCCCGCTGTCACCTTCTGCAACCTCAACTCTTTCCGCTTCAGCCGCGTAACGCGCAACGACCTGTACCATGCAGGGGAGCTGCTGGAGCTGCTCAACAGCAGGTGCGTCACCCGGCACCTCCAGCCCTTCTTCTGCTAACATCTGCACCATGCGTCGTTGTATGTGTCTCATACTACACTGTGTGTGCCCTGGCCTTCCTGCTGTGGATTATCATCCGACACTTTACCCATTTATACATCTGGCTACCTCCTTTCTCTTTTTCAAGTTCCTCAAGGGTACTGCAGCACTGAACGTGGGATTTGACACTGCAGCCAGCAGGTTAAAAGTTCAAGTTCTTAACTGCTGCAGTACAACCATAAACACGCGTATACTCGCGCTGTTCTGTAAAACAGAGAGGTCCGAAAAATGTGATTTTATCCGATGGTAAATTTGCTGAAAAATGAGGGCTAAGCGTGTTTGACTGTTCATTAAGCTAGATATTGACAAGGCAGTTGGTATTTTTCATCATCTTGACCAAGACTGAGTAATGCATTCATCAGTATTCCACACATGTTACTTGAAACAAGTTGGTGTCTTACTTATTTCAGAATAAGTTCTAATTCTGTAAAAATCTTTTTTTTAGCTAAACCACAATGCCACCTGGATCAAGACTATAGATATCAAGTAATTTCTAGTGCAAAAGTGATGTGCACTATTTTAACTCCCGATGAACTGCGTGAAACCCACTTTCTACAAGATGCCCACCAGAACAAATGTTGCAAATTATTTTTACCCATCCTTCTATATCAACAAAGTGTTTTAAAGAAACAACATGCTTCCGTGTCCTATACTTGCTGTTGTTTGGTATGAGTTTTATATGACTTTTAATCAGTCATTAAATAAACAAATAAATAATCCAGGAGGATGATTTGAAAATGTCAAGCGATGTGTTTACGAAGACACGGTAATAAAGACCAGCTGAAGTTATCAGCGAGTAGATCAGTTGGACTGCTAAAGAGAGCAGAATATACAGAACCTCTGCAGAGACTGCTGTTTCTGTAAACCAGCAGTGTAGAGTAATGTGTCAGTTGACCTTTTAGCTATCCCTGGATTTATGGATTAAAAGTACATTTTTCTCTATTGATAACAAGCCAACTGTCAGTACTGGATAGGTTTTTTAAATGGAAAATTATTCTGAAAATTAAGTCTAAGTGTGAATGCAGTACTCACGCGTTGCGGTAGATTCAAGTTTTTAGTCTGAAGGTTCAATGATATGGTGCTGATATGATATGGTCTGAGCTACTTGCAAAAAAATTCTGAAGATCTTATCTACTTCATCGTGTGGCATTCTGTACATGTATTCTGTGCTATATTTGTGAAACAACTATTACTGAAAATTCAAATGTATGCAACACTTCAACTATGCAGTGGACTGTGTCTCTCCAATATGGTAGAAATATCCAAGAGACCAAATTATTACAAATTTAAATTTCTTAGCAGAATAACGTTTGGCTTACAGACTGCAATGAGGTGTGAAGTAATAATTGTTGTTTTCTTTTTTGTAGTGACAGTTTTGCTGAAGAATTTTCATAATAAAACCGAGATTTAATAAATACTAAGCATAAAATGTAAAGTATACAGTAAATGAAATATGACATTTAAGTCCTCAGTGTTTTAGGGAAAAGTGCTGGGTTTTCTCAAAAATTGATTAGACAGCCACCTGCTTGGGAAATGGTTATAAATCCCCGTGCAATAATACACAAACAGATGTTTGCCCGCTCCTATCCCACAGTAGAAACAACAGGAAGATTTTTAATCACAGTTAACAAAAAATTTCTTGGCAAATGCAGAAGTGTGTCTCAGTGGCCTTGTTAAGGTTTTCTTGGTCTGATAATCATTGCATAGTTTAGGATGTTTAAAACATCACTTTTGAACAGGCATTTAAGGATGTGTTTGGTAAAGAAAGCAAGGCTTTCTTCAGTCTCTCGCCTCGGTCTTTAACATTGCTGGAAAGAGCTCTCTTTCTGTTGTTTGCTAACATCTCTTCATCACAAATACCATAAGTCCTCCAGGGAAGAGCCACATGGGGCATTCTGACTCTGTACATACTCACAATTGAATTACTGTAAATAATACAGGTGAGGTGAAATTGTGTGAAACTACGGAGACTCTGAAACAATGATGGAATGGCACTGTGAGACAGTTATAACCTAGTTTTTGCATGTGACACATGAAAGGACTGCAGTGGAAAGATTGAATGTACAGAAAGTAATAAATCAGAAGCATATGGGATTTTTGTGTTCAAGGTGTGTGATGAAGAGGCCTCAGTTGCTGTTGTGTTACATCCACATCTGGCCACAGTTGTAGTAACACTGAAGAATAGTCTTGTGCTTCCTATCACCCCGTGTCTTATGCTTAATGTATTCAGTGGCTATTTCACGTAGAAAATATTAAAGAAAGACAAATGTTATATTAAGCCCCATAAAATGAATCAAACTGAAGCCTCTCCACTTGTGAACAGTGAAAGAAAACATGAATGTTGTATTGTAAGACGTCAAATAGGATTTTGCATACATGCATTAGGGTACATGCATGAGTACACAAGTTGAAAAGTTGCACAGTAGGCTTTATATTAATCATGAATTAGAAAAAAACAGACAAGTTATTGTCCTTCATTGCAGTGTCTGTAAATTCTTTTGCTGTCTTAAATTTTTAAACTCTACATGTGTAAGCGGGGCTCTTAATTTCCTAAGTACTTAATTGAACAAAATAGATATTTGTAATTGCAGCTTTTCGCTCTGTTGATTGTAGATTAGTGTTTAGCGGTTTTTATTTTCTCACAGTTTGTATCATCGGGTTTGTCAGCTATTTTGATCCCCAGCCTTCTTTCGCCTGGTTCACAGTTTAGTTCCTGACTGATGTAATTCAGATTTCATTCTACCATTCCGTACATTTCCTCAGGTCCTAGGTACGTGGACATTTGTCCTGCTCAGCTTGGATATAAACTGGCACAACCAAAAAAAAAACATAAGCAGATAAATTAAAATTGGGCTTCATTTATTTGAGTGACAGGTCTTTACTTTTATTTGTATAAAGGTATAGTGGTGATAGTCTGTCATTGTTATTGACTTGGAAATGCATATGCATGGTTTGATTTATGTAACAACCAGACTTGACACTGTAACTGAGTTTCAAGGCGCTGAAGTTGTTCCTGCCATTGTCAAGTCCTCATACAGAAACCAAAAGGGCTATAGGAGATAATTCAGTCGAAACCCATCCTCCCCACCATGGGGTGTGCTTTGATTGCCTTCAGGCATTATGAATGTTAGGGGGCATTAAATGTTCCCCATGTAATGTTGCTTCCAGCGAAGTGGGAGCTTGTAGAGACGTCCCCAGAAGAGTCTTCCTGGCAGTGTTGCATTGCCTGCAACCATCTGGGAGCTCAGGGTTCAATTCAGTTAAGTTAGTTTTTTAATAAAGGCACGGTCACATTTGGGAAGAGACGTTAGCAACTGGAAAAGCTTTTAAACAGATCAGGGCAACCACATTCCTGCCATCTGACCTGCCAACAGCTGTGGGTTGTATTGATCAAATTCAGTTAGAAGCCGAATAAGTGACGGTGATAGCAGGAAGTAATTTAATGTTTATTGGATTTCAGTCTAGTAAGAAAGGCTAGGACTGAAACTGGAAGGCTCAAAGGATTGCCTGTGGCATGAAGCAGCTTTGTACGCAAGCAGACTCTTGCTAGACATTGGACATGCTAGGGTGATGCCACATAAACACTAACATTCCAGCTAAATGGCCAATGTGCCTGTTTTTGAAAAATTCATAAAATGTGTAATTCTCTTGGTGGTGGTGGTGGGGGGGTCTGTCTGCACAGCACCTCTGGGGCCTTCGCAGTGCCATCATGAGTTAGGACATGGGATGGCACATTTTTGTGTATTATTTTTGTTGTACAGGCTGATAAATTGGACTTTCATTCTTCAAGAGTAATTAAGCACTTGATGGAACAAATAAGTTGCCCGATTAAACTAAATTCACTGTTGCTGTCACCACTGAGGCCGGAAGCTATTTCAACAGGACTAGAAAACTTATTCATAGGGAGAGCCCTCAGGACTAAGGTATTTTTACATTGTTTTATACCTGCTTTTGCAGTTTGTCCATTATACAGGTGGACTTTTACAGAAGCAGGTCAGGACATTTCTGTAGGGTAAAACGGGAATATCTTCCTGGTAATTGAGCAGTACCTTTTGGTCCCAAGTCCACCTTCCTAACTGTGACTCATAGTGTGAGTTGTAATAACATTGGTTATGAAAACATCTCATTAAAGCCTTTATTTTTATTTCTTACAATTTTCTCCCCCATTTAGTCCCTGCCAATTTTGATTTGTGTCTGGGTGTCTATTCTATGTAGTAATGCAAACCCCTTCTAGTCACCAGCCTTTGGGGATGGAGAAAGAGAGGTTTTTTCTTAAACATTTGGAAGGATTTCATTTCCTCTCAGCAAGTCTTAACAAGTAACATTTCTGTAACTGTTTTGTATTTAGATATGCGTTCACATGTTCTTTTTTCTATGTTTATATATGCAATAGTTTGTGTGAAGCCATGAGAGACACTCAGATACTACAAAAAAGTTTACTTGAGCATCATTTGCCTTACCGATGAAATGTGAAACTGGGAAACGGCTATATATTGTAAGATATATGTGTTAGAAGAAGTGTACAAGAGACAACCAACCTACAACAGCAGGAGTAAGCTCAACTTCTATAGGAGGTGCTTTCATCTAGAAGGTGCAACGGAGGAATTAGCATACAGGCTAAATGCCCAGTGTCTGACAATCAGCAAGAGTGCTTGCAGCTGTTCCTTATTCACAGCAGGTTGGGTGCTGAGATCAGCCTGTGGCTGTATGTGGTACAACGGAACTGTTCAGCATCATCTCTTAAAAGAGGTCAGCATCAGCATGTCATACCTTTTCTCCTGTGTTCAGTCTCAGTGAGTGTTTTTTGGCCTTACTTGCCTTAAAATGCTGCAGCAGGTTGGCAGGAGACCATATCATAGTGACTGGGAAAGAGATAAACTAGCTGGAGATTGAACAGATCTGCACTAGCTGTACTCTGGCTCACTTCTGCAGTTCTTTAGGTCTGGTCTACTCAATACCCACCTTCCATTTTCCCCAAATTAGTCAAGGAAAAAAATGAGCTCTGGCAGTGAATCTGTTTGTTTTCTGTTATAACAGGAGCTTTCCAGCACTCTGTTAATTAACACCACTCTTGAATAAACAAAATAAAGCAATACAGTATAATATAAAAAGTGAAGGAGATCATGTTGTGCCACAACATGAATGGCTTCAGAAATAATTGGAAATTTACCAACTTTTCATGATCAGGATATTTTAATACTATATATACAGCAAAAAAAAAGATATCGTTCAACTTCATTTTTTAACAGAAGAAAAAGAATATATGATCTGGACAGTATTAAAGACACCCTTTCCCAATACTTGGTTGCACAACCTTTGGCAATAGCAATGGCAAGAACATCCAGCTTTTTGCAGGTAGTTTCTCCCACTCAAAGTACAGTTTGTTGTAGCTCTTGAATGTTTGCAGGACTTCTTTTCCCAATACCAAATGCCAACTCTTTTGAAAGGGCTTCAATGGGATTGAGATCAAGACTCAGTGCTGGCCAGTTTAACACAGTCAATTTTTTTCTTTCTGATGCATTCTTTTGATCCTTTGGATGTGTCTTTTGGGTTATTGTTCTGATGGAGGACCTATGATCTTCAACTCATTTGTAGTTTTCTGATTCCCGGGTTACACATTTTGCTCTAAAATGCCTTGGTAATCCTCTGATTTCATGATTCCATTAATACGTTTATGGTCTCCAGTACCAGAAGCAGCAGCACAGCCCCATAACATTATGGAAGCGCCACCATATTTAACTGTAGGTAGGATGTGCTTTTTGTAAGCATCATTTCATTGCCTATAAACAAATTGCTGCTCTGCATTTTCCAAGACCTCTTTTTTGGTTAATCAATCCATAGAACATTTTCCCAGAAGAATGTTGGTCACTCTAGGTAGGTTTGGGCAAAGATCAGTTGTACCTTTTTGTTTGTCAACAATGGGGTCTTCCTTGGCATTTGCACATAAAATCTAAATTTAATGTCTGGCATATAGCATGGGTTTAAACCACTACTCCAGATCACTCCAGGTCAGTTTTAAGCTCTTTGGATTTTTTACATTTTTTTAAAAATAATTTACATCAACCTTCAAAGCCCTCTTTGATCAGTTTTCCTCTTGCCATCACATCGTGGGAGGTTCTTGATATTTCCATGAGCAGCAAATTTCTTAACGTTGTGAACTGTGGATGCCAAGATCTCAGGAGATAGCCTTGTACCCTTTTGAAATGTTATGGTTGGTAATAGTTTTTATGATGGTTTTAGCTTTGGTATTCACTGTTGTAAAAAAAAAAAAAAAAAAGACTTTTTTTTAAAGCATTAAAGCCATTGTTCATTGGTTAATTTAAGTATTGGCAGGTGAGTCTAATTTTGCTTCCACAAGAATCTAGTTTTAATCAAACAACTGAGTTGTTCAAAAGGGTACCAATAAATGTGTTATAGAAACTTTTTGGTTTTTATTCTACTTCCACACATGTCCCTTTTTAATTGTTATTATTTTATCCTGCGCTGCTGTGTATCAAACAAACAAATGTACATAGATTAAATCTGTTTCACTGTCCACTTTTTTCAGGAGATATTGTACATCTTCTTCTTCTTCTTCTTCTTCTTTCGGCCGCTCCCGTTAGGGGTCGCCACAGCGGATCAAAAGCTTCCACTTCCTCCTGTCCTCTGCATCTCTCTCCGTCACCCCCACCACCTGCATGTCCTTCTTCACCACATCCATAAATCTCCTCTTAGGCCTTCCTCTCTTCCTCTTGCCTGGCAACTTCATCCCTAGCATCCTTCTCCCGATATATCCAGGATCTCTCCTCTGCACATGTCCAAACCAACGCAATCTCGCCTCTCTGACTTTGTCTCCAAACCGTTCAACCTGTGCTGATCCTCTAATATACTCATTTCTAATCCTGTCCATCCTCGTCACACCCAATGCAAACCTTAACATCTTTAACTCTGCCACCTCCAGCTCTGCCTCCTGTCTTTTGGTCAGTGCCACCGTCTCCAACCCATAAAGCATAGCTGGTCTCACTACCGTTTTGTAGACCTTCCCTTTCACTCTTGCTGGTACCCTTCTGTCGCAGATCACTCCTGACACTCTTCTCCATCCACTCCACCCTGCCTGCATTCTCTTCTTCACCTCTCTTCCACACTCCCCATTACTCTGGACTGTTGATCCTAAGTATTTAAATTCATTCACCTTCGCCAACTCTATTCCCTGCATCCTCACCATTCCTCTGTCCTCCCTCTCATTTATGCACATGTATTCTGTCTTAGTCCTACTGACCTTCATTCCTCTTCTCTCTAGAGCATATCTCCACCTCTCCAGGGTCTCTTCAACCTGCTCCCTACTCTCACTACAGATCACAATGTCATCTGCAAACATCATAGTCCACGGTGCCTCCTGTCTGATCTCATCTGTCAACCTGTCCATTACCATTGCAAACAAGAAAGGACTCAAAGCTGATCCTTGGTGTAATCCTACCCCCACCCTGAAAGCATCCGTCACTCCTACTGCAGACCTCACCACTGTCACACTGTCCTTGTACATATCCTGTACCACTCTTACATACTTTTCTGGCACACCCGACTTCCTCATACAATACCACAGCTCCTCTCTAGGTACCCTGTCATATGCTTTCTCTAAGTCCACGAAGACACAATGCAACTCCTTCTTACCTTCTCGGTACTTCTCCATCAACATCCTCAGAGCAAACAACGCATCTGTAGTACTCCTTCTCGGCATGAAGCCATACTGCTGCTCACTAATTGTCACCTCCCTTCTTAACCTAGCTTCCACTACTCTTTCCCATAACTTCATGCTATGGCTGATCAGTTTTATCCCTCTGTAGTTACTACAGCTCTGCACATCACCTTTATTCTTAAAAATAGGTACCAGTACACTTCTTCTCCACTCCTCAGGCATCGTCTCACTTTCCAAGATTCCATTAAACAATCTGGTTAAAAACTCCACTGCCATCTCTCCTAAACACTTCCATGCTTCCACAGGTATGTCATCTGGGCCAACAGCCTTTCCATTCTTCATCCTCTTCATAGCTGTCCTAACTTCCTCCTTGCTAATCCATTGCACTCCCCTATTCATAGTCCCTACATCATCCAGTCTTCTCTCTCTCTCGTTCTCTTTATTCATCAACCCCTCAAAGTACTCTTTCCATCTGCTCAACACACTCTCCTCGCTTGTGAGTACGTTTCCATTGCTATCTTTTATCACCCTAACCTGCTGCACATCTTTCCCAGCTCGGTCCCTCTGCCTAGCCAATCGGTACAGGTTCTTTTCTCCCTCCTTAGTGTCCAACCTCTCATACAATTCACCATAAGCCTTCTCTTTAGCCTTTGCCACCTCTCTCTTCGCCCTACGCCTCATCTCCTTGTACTCCTGTCTACATTCTTCGTCTCTCTGTCTATCCCACTTCTTCTTCGCCAGCCTCTTCCTCTGTATACTCTCCTGTACTTCTTCATTCCACCACCAGGTTTCCTTGTCCTCCTTCCTCTGTCCTGATGCCACACCAAGCACCTTTCTAGCTGTCTCCCTTACCACTTCTGCTGTAGATGTCCAGCTCACTGGTAACTTTTCACTGCCACCCAGTGCCTGTCTTAATTCCTCCCTGAACTCCACCTTATAGTTTTCCTTTTCCAACTTCCACCATTTGATCCTTGGTTCTGCCCTCACTCTCCTTCTCTTTTTGATCTCCAATGTCATCCTACAAACCACCATCCTATGCTGCCTAACTACGCTTTCCCCTGCCACCACTTTACAGTCTACAGTCTCCTTCAGTCTGGCCCTCCTGCATAAGATATAGTCCACCTGTGTGCATCTTCCTCCACTCTTGTACGTCACCCTGTGTTCCTCCCTCTTCTTAAAATACGTGTTTACCACAGCCATGTCCATCCTTTTTGCAAAATCCACTATCATCTGACCTTCTGCATTCCTCTCCTTGACACCATATCTACCCATCACCTCCTCATCTCCTCTGTTTCCTTCCCCAACATGTCCATTGAAATCCGCTCCAATCACCACTCTCTCTCCCTCAGGTACACTCCTCGCCACTTCATCCATATCACTCCAGAATTCTTCTTTCACATCCATCTCACACCCAACTTGCGGGGCATATGCACTAACAACATTCAGCATCACACCATCAATTTCCAGTTTCATAACCATCACTCTGTCAGACACTCGCTTCACCTCCAAGACACTCTTTACATACTGTTCCTTCAGGATAATCCCTACCCCATTTCTCCTCCCATCCACACCATGGTAAAACAGTTTAAACCCCGCTCCGATGCACCTAGCCTTACTCCCTGTGATATTGTACATGGTATACCTAAAATGCAAGGGTCCTAATAATGTTGACCAGAACCGTATAACTTAATGTATTAGTTTTATGAATACATTTTTCTGGATGAAGTCGTATTCTTGAAGGACTTTGGGAAAAATTCAGCCAACCCACTGGAAAGATTGTCTTCAATTGTCCATAATTGTTTTTGACTTACATGCACATTAAGCCTGTTGGGCATCATGTCTGATCACATCTATCTACTGCAGCATGTGTAATTCAAAGTAAAAAGATTTTTAAATAAATTTAATTTGTATATGTGTTTTAAAGTTGTTTTTCCTTTTTGTTACATCATCTTCAAATCTTGTTTTTATTATTCTTTCAAGCATTACAGAGTACTTTGATTCAGAATCAATGTGAAGGTTCAGTTAAATGTTTTGTGAGATGACTCAGATTTTGATGTTGGAAATATGTCAGCCTCAACAACATACAGGTCAGTGAGAGCGGACCTACTGTAGTACAGGAAAAAATGGTTGTCTAATAACAGTGAGCCTGAGGGGACTGGGTGACAAAATACTCTAGTTATCAAAGTCAAGTGATTAAAGGTGGGATAGTTTAGTTCAAGCCTTTATGTCTGTGTCTTTCCTAAATAAATTTTACAGCATCAAAATAATTAATGAAGCTAGCATTCATATGTATTATATGAACTACATAAAGAGAGGTGAGTCGCGGCACATAGCTGAATCGGGACTTTCCATAAACATAGGGCTGTCTTCCATTGCATGCACATAAAAATGAGCTGCTGTACCAATCAATAAATTATTCTCATGTGCAAATGACAGGAGTCCTCTTCCATCAGAGCATTTACTTTGCGGCAAACCATGGTAAAAATGTAACATCCCAGACTCTGTAGCCCTCATAGAGCATAATTTTCCAGTCACTCTGTACAGCGGTAAGTCACACATCAAAAGTCTTAAGCAGCGATGGATTACTGACTCACATCTGGATTTTCGGTGTATCCTGGCACATTTTATTTAATTAGATTTGAGTACAAGGTGTAACAAGGATGTGATGAAACCCTCCTTGGCAACCACTGTACCTGCAGGTATGGTTTATTTGCCAGGCTTTAAATAGAACATGATTATTCTCCATTTTTAAGATTTTTTCCCCCACTGCCTTTGCTATGCATTTGTCTGATTGCTTCAAGAATTGTAATATTGCAAATGTGCTCATGTTGTACTACACACATATCCCTGTTTGTTGAGGAGGAAAGCTTTATTAACTGTAATCTGTAATTCCAGCTGTAATACTTAGGAATTAAATGTCATTAAAGTGTTATTATACTGCATCATTGCTTTTGTGCTGTGATGTGCAGTTATTGTTTCTTTTCCCTCAAATATGAAATGTGTAGAACACATATTGTTCACACTGGTGAAGAAAATGTCTGTATAGAACTGAAAAAAAAGCTGAAATGAGATTTATAAAATCTATGGGAGTCAACAGGTATATGACAGGACTGCTGCAGGCTCATGTGCAGTAGCCAGCTAATTTAATACTTTAATAACTACACCACCTGTGACTTCTTATGGGGAGAACATCTCAGAAAATAAATGTACATATTGTTGCTTTTACCTAGATTTGTGTCATACTTCCGGAATGAGGTTGTATCTGAAACCAACAAATATGCAGTTCCGTGACAAGTGTCTATTCTCTGTGCAGGTATGAGATTCGGGACACACACCTTGTGGAGGATAGCGTGCTTGAGACGCTGAAGGTCAAAGCTGACTTCCTCAACTTCAAGCCCCGGCCATTCAACATGAGAGAATTCTATGACCGTACAGGGCATGACATAAAGGACATGCTCATGTCTTGCCGCTATCGTGGAGTTGAGTGCAGCGCAGAGGACTTCAAAGTGGTGAGGAACCAGTTGCTGTGGCTCTCTTAAGGTGGCAAACTAGCAGCTGATGTTTTGAATTTCATTGAAGTGGAGTATTTTTTAATGGGATATGCGTTCATTAATGTGTCAGAGGTGTTTCCCAGTTGCTATTTGAGTATTATTTGAGTTACTATATGAGTATTTTTTAATTCTTGTCAGCGCTGGCCTAACAGTAAGCCAACCCTCATGATCTTTCTCATTCACCACCACATTTGCTGTCAGCTTCACTTAATATTGGAGCAGAGCAGTGCCTTGTATCTGTGCTCAGGGTCAAGGTGTCTTTTGCATCCATCTGTGCCTGCGGCCCTGGCCCTGGCAGTGATTCTGCTGTGTTTTTTGCTCATGCTGTCAGTGGTATGCAGAGACACTTACTGAATCTGTTAAAATGTAATTTTTTTGACATTCCTGGTCAAAATAGAAGACATGTATTGTAAATGGGTTTTTGGAGAAAAAAATCACAGATGAAAGTGTTTGATCAAAAAGACTGCCCTTATACACTTATTTACTGAATATGAAAGCACATTACTGTGGGACTAAGTGAGATGGTGAGAATTCAACTTTGTGATACTCATTAGTATGAATATGAAAACAAATTGGTATATGAAAAATAAATATGAAATTTTTACTTAAGGCATAATCTCTATAAAAATTCATCATTATTTTTATTGTATTTTGATCACTGCGAAAAACAAAACATCTGTTACATAGCTTTTCAAGAATTTAATTTTAAGTATATTGCTTGAATATGACACTGGGATGTACCATCATTTTTTAATATACCAAGCACTGTTTTTTATATCTACTGTAGCTAAAGGGTGGTGCTAATTCAGACTTTAGATTAACCCCCATATTGGTCCAAATAAAGTACTTTGTGGAACATCTGACTGAGCGCACCCAAACTGCTGACTTGGATGGTGATCCTATAGAATGAGTACTGGATTCTGAAGGGAAAACAGCCACCCACTTCACAGGTTATATTTCTCAGCCATAGTGCATACATTTACATATTTACAAATTGTACGAACATATTAATTATGTAGGATATGCTTGAAATAATTAAATATATGAGAAATTAAATGTGGGTCTCATGAAAAATAATGTCAATTAAATATTTATTTTTGCTTTAAAGAAATTTATTGAAAAAGTCACACATGCACAGCTTTTTTATAATGTCGACAGTAGTCACATTGCCCCCCCCCCCCACCTCCAAAACCTCAATGTGCTTTCAATGTCCTTATGCCTCATAGGCCAAAGAGATGCTTTAGTTCAGAGGGTCTTAACAATGGGCCACAAACCAGAACCACTCCATAAACGCTGATTTATTGGGCTGTGGAAAGACATGTGTATCCCAGTATTTGACTTCTCGGTTTTCAAGTTCCTGATATAACAAGCGGTATATATTAACTTGGTATGCAAGTCAAGAATTCATAGCATGAGTGCCATCTGAGGAAAGCTGAACCACATCAGTGAAATATTCAACATTGGTGAGAGTAGAAGTACAAAGGTGTATAGCAACACTACATCCAGCATCTGCATCCTCAAACTTTGCCTCCTATGGCCTGTGTTTCAATGCGGTTTGCACTTTTCTCATTTCATTCACTTCTATTCAGTTGGTGAGTACCCCATCACATAATTTTTATATTTAATATTGATTTAATTTCTTCATTTTATACATAAATTTGACCATTAAATGTTTGTTGCTGTTACTGCTAATAATGAAAGAAACGTAATTTATGATATTACCTAAAAAGTAACTGCATAGAAACACACAAATGCATATTAATTACCTTAGGCAATTGGTCTTAAAAGTGTATATTATTGTGCTAAAATATAGATATTTTGGTGTGATATTTTGAGGAAATGAATTGGAGTTTCTCAGATGAATCAGGAACAAATCATAATTTTCATTATAGCAAATAATGGAAATGGCTTCCCAACATTTGATTGCATGGTTTTCGAGCAATTTCTAGACACCAGCTATACTCGGATACCAAGGTATAGGTATAGATAAATAAATAGCCTTATTATTTGTGTGGGTAGGATAAAAAATGTATTTATTATAGTATTTGAATCATAGAATGTAAAACAATTAGTGATAAAATAAAAAAGTTATGCATTCACATTCAGTTTGGTGCTGCTGAGTGATTGGCATTTTGGAGTTTTGCATTCACCTGGTTAGTTTCATTAGTTTCAGTTCATACATCCAAAGTGCAAAGAATATAAGCTAGTAACTAGCTTGTTTTTGTGCGATATACTATATATAGTAAAGATAATTTGAGTTCTTCAAACATCAATATAAGTACTGTTTTTTTGCAGGCTGCTCATAAAAGAAATAATGATAATGCAACATGTGAAAGTGCTAAAAAAGCAAGCCAAGTTTCAGTCGAAAGTACAACCCATCGTATATAAAGTATGGATTTGTTCCAACACTTGATGCCAAGCACCATGTCTCATGTATGTGTTGTGTGCAGAAATTCTTTCCAGTGAGGCAATGAAAACATCAAAGCTTTTTAGACACTTTGAAACCAAGCACCTTTCTCACAAAGAGAAAATTTCATAGACTTTCTATAGAAAACGTGAGCTAGATGAGCAAACGGAGATTGTAAGGTGCACCTCATCCACAAATGCAGCTGCACTGAGAGCATCGTATGTTGTGGCTCACAGGATTACCAAAGCTGAGAAGCCCTTTACAACTGAAAAGTATTTAATCCTCCCCGCTGCAAAAGACATGTTGTATTTACTGTACTATAGCTACTGGGTAATATCTGCTTCCAACAGTCCATGAAAAAATGTAAATATTTGCTCTGTTGTGCAATGCAAAAAAGGTTGTCAACCACTGCTCTAGTTTACACCATAACAGCACACTTTTTTGCTAATCCTATGGCCAAAACAGGTACTTAGTGAGCCCCTGGTGAGAACCAGATTCAGTTGCCATGGTACCTTCTTTTGGAAGATAAGGATTTTTGTGGTGATGGATTGTTATTAGTAAGGGAAAACATGAATTGTGCATAGAACAAATACTGCTACCTTTAACTTTAAAGTATGGTGATGCCAAAATAGCACAAAGGTGTTTAAATGAACTGACAACCTCCTTGTGCTATGTCACACAGAGGAGCAGAAATGATTACAGCCAAGCTAGTGGTTCAGCTTGGCTGAACAGAGGTCATAAAAAACCTTTTCTGAAGGAATAAAAGGAGACAGGTCAAAATGTGGACCTATGACTCATTCATGTGAGAGGTTTACTACCTTTATCGGTTTCTTCTTTTGTTGGAAATTCTAGTCAAATATGTACTTTGAGTGTTTCAGTCCAAAGCATTCATCTGTTAAATGATACCAAGTTCTCATATCATGCTAAGCTCTGTAGTTAATGTACCATATTCAGCTGATGTAAAAACAGAAACCACAGCATGACCACTGTCATGGTCTGATCATATACTTGCTGTTAATCTACAGCTAACAACATATCTGGAATTAAATCCAAGTATTAATCCAAGTATTTGGTTAGAAGCTAAATGTCTACAAGATAAGATTTTAAGCGTAATAACTAAATAGTTGTAGGACAAATGGGTTATAAATTGACTTAACTGTCTTAAGGCATACTAGCTCTTTGAGTTTCTGGTATTCATAAAGTTGTGTAAGGTGTTCTTTCAGTAACTGCTGTGTGACATACATGTGCACACACATGCACACCTAGAATCTCATCACTTATCCCCTTTTTTGGGTTTCACACTCAGGGATAAGATTCCTATGTGTCATTGATTTGAAATCAGCACACCATATAACCCCCCAATTCCTCTTCTCCAGAAGAGTAACTGTCCTCATTATCTTTACTTGTCAACATCCCTGTTGTTTCTCCTCTCCATCTCGCTGCTCCTCCTCCTTCTTTCTCTCTGTCTCCCTTATCCCTGGTGACGGCTCCTCTGCCAGCAGTCGGTAGTGAGGAGAAGCAACCATCCAGCCATGAGTTTATAGCATGCACAGTACAGAAGAGCTGACAAGATTGTTGATACAGAGGATGGTACATCCTTTACATGTTTGCAAACTGTTTGAAAACTCGCTTTGTTAGTCAGTGTTTACTGAATCTAGAAACATGCTGACCTGCAAGACCTGAATTTGACAGCAGCTGCTGAGTCAGTTGAAGTTGTCCACGTGTTTATGAAACAGGAAATGTAACAGTTTTTAGTGCACGTGAAAAACCTTTGCCTCAAAACATGAACACACGTTTTGCTGTATTATTGGATTTCGCTGGGGTATGATTGGTATTGTCATTATCAATGGTTAGAAGGTGAGGACATGAAATATATTTCTGTGCCCCGGCATACACTTTTCATTGACTGCTCCAGTGAGTAATACTTCCCTATGTTGATGCTTGAATCTGTGTCTGCTGAATGTGGAACAATAAAAAAAGCAGAATGACTATGTGTACATAGGTGCTGCTGGCACCGGAGCTGTGTGGAATTTGACAGGCGACATTGGTTATTGCATTCAAGCTGAACGCACACCACAGCTGAGTTTTGCAGATGGGCAGATGACACAAGGTGCCGATAAATCTACTAAAACATAGCAAACGGCCTCCGAGATGTGGACAAGAGCTCCAGAAAAATCTTTGATTCACTTTTCTCGGTTTTGACAAGCTATGTACAATAAAATATGTATCATAGATATGCATAATTTGTGCCTTTTATCGGCACCTGCTTATCAGTGCTTCTCACACTCACAAATTCGCCTTCTCCACGGTGCATGTCCTGTTGGGTCCTGTGCCCCTGTTCCCTAGCTGAGGGTCTGTATCTGTGCTTCAGCAGTTCACACAGCTCCTACTGCCTTCTAGACAGATCAGTCGTGCTTCTCTGCTACGCTCGATTTGCCTGGAGGTGGAGGAAAAGGCCCTTTCATGAATACACTTCTGCGAGTGTTGCTGAGAAAAGCCCTGCTGGCTGCATGGCACATGGTTTATTTAGTTCAGCAGGGTGGTTCTGGGCTATGTTTAGCATGGGCCTGATGTGGCCTGATGGTACTGGTCATGACACAGGCTGTCTGGAGAGATTTGATGGGAAAGTGTGGAGTGTGGTGTGAATAGAAGCAGCACCTTTTCTTGCTGGCATATGGGATCTGGGCGCATATCAAGATAGAGGAGCAGGGTAAGGTCTGATGGGTAGATGGATTTACACATGCAGTAGGGAATTCATTTGTGGATTTTTTTTTTTATACTCAAGGTCTTAGGAATTTTTTCTTCCATTTAATTAACCTTACATTTAAACCCCTGCCCAGTCTATCTGGATGATGAAAAAAGAAGGAAGCAGTGCCAACTCCACTGGAGGAGATAAGGCAACACTGAGACAAAAGTAGCAGGAGGCTATCAGTGTTCTCTCCCCTCCTCTGGTCTTTATGTTAAGGAGAAGGAGGCCTTGCTGAACATGGCATGTCAGGGTGTCCTGGACTTCCAAACTGCAGTGGAGAATGGAAACTCACTGCTTTCAACATTTACTGAAGCAAATGTGTTCTATTGGAAACATATCCCAGGAAGCACATTGTGATGTGTACATAACCAAATTGGGGAGAAAAAACAAAAAAGATTATATTTAAATTATGACATTTTGCACGTTTCATGTTAGGCCATACACACAGTTGCAGAAACAGAGCACAGCGTGATGGACAGTAAGCTCTGTGTTTTGAGCTGGTTAAGTGAAAATGCAGAGATTTCAAAATCTCTTTTGAGCAGATGGGTCCCAGAAGAAAGAGACAGCAGTTGACACAGCATATGGATTTATGGAGTAATTGCCAGTGTGCCAATCTTTGTTGGTCGTCAGTAATGCCAAGTACTTAGCATTCTATCCACGTTGTACGGCAAAATGACCTTGTGCTGGGAAACTACGCTCATACCACCCTGGCTTTACCTGAGAATACCTGTCTCTACGTACACTTGGGTAATACCAGTAGTGACTTCACAAATGCTCAGAAAGATGTTTTAGAATTTATAAATTATCTTGCATAGTTTGGTTGGTGATGCCTTCTTGTTGATGGCTTACAGTAGGATTACATGAGTGAACACAGTTGGGAAAATAATGCCAACCCCATTTTTCAGACCATTTTTTTGCAATTTCTTTAGTCCGAGAAGGCTGAATCATTGGAACATACATAAAGTTTGTGCTGGAAAGTACATTCATTGCCACAGATGCTGGGAGGTTCGTTTTCACTTCTTTTAATTTGACTGTCCCTTTACCCCCTACTTACTGTCCTGGTTTTGTCTTTTACAGTCACTTCCTTGCAGAATCTTTTTTCTACCTTTACGAAAACACTGACAGCAAGTATTCTCATTATTTCTGTCATCCTTCTCCAAGCCACATGTCAGTGCAATAACATTTGTACCATTACTCCAGTGTGCAGAGAACACAAGGCCACTTACAGCTCACTTCTTCCTTTTGTAGTCATTGTAGGCTTAGATTAATTACTGTATTCTGGCACATGTTCTGTAGCTGTCCATTTATTATGGCTCAGCTGCAACCACTGACTATGATCTTCTCATGATTATTTCAGATTTGAGCACCTCAGCATTATGATCTCTAGCGACAGTGACCCATGTAATGCTCTAGGCATGTTACTATGATATCAAATAGTGGCTTTGTCCTTAGCCTTGATCTTATGAGCCATGTTCACTGAAGTTGGTTCCCCAATAGAGATGCTCTTTTTTTGGTGTGCTTATGCCATCACTGTATGCAGCTGGGCTTCTGTTTCTTGTTCTGAGTGGAAGCATAGATGATATCAACCATTTGAGGAGTCTTTTACCAATTACACATCACAGTGGGAGTGTAGTTCTGTTCTTACTTCCCTTCAAGGTATTGCTTTTCTTTCCAAGGGACATGGTCCTAAGTGTGTAACTTTTGAAATCTCTGTGTTTTCACTTAACCAGGCAATACATGAATAGTTTAA
The DNA here is from genome assembly GCA_018136845.1 of Heterotis niloticus. Lineage (NCBI taxonomy): Eukaryota > Metazoa > Chordata > Actinopteri > Osteoglossiformes > Osteoglossidae > Heterotis > Heterotis niloticus. The sequence continues at coordinate 6,978,259 of CM030898.1, forward strand.
ATCCTGATACAGTTTTGTACAAAACAATAAAGAGATAACTATGCAGCCTGTCTTGATTCAAATCTGCTGTATCCATTAACAAAAAGCTAAAAGTATGTAAAAACAGTAGTCCGATTAATACACTAAATACACCACAAAATGTTTTATACTCATTTTAGTGAGAGAATGAAAGGGAATCCTGTCAAAAAAACTGTTTAACTAGAAACTGACACAAAATGTGAATAATTTTATAAGCGGTTAAGGGGATTTAAACACTTATTGCACAGTGTAGCTTCTGAGCCAGGGGACTCAGGTGTAACCTCAAAGATGGGATTTCAGTTTGCTGAGAAAGAAAGAGAAACTACGATGAGGTGTTGGTGTTGCTGGAAGCAGAGAGCAAAAACTATGGGCAGTGCCCTGGTCAATAGCCTGGATAAATAGGTGGCATTCTTTCATTAATTTTAGAGTCTTACCTCCTCTTATAAAGGTAATGGGTTTCAGTGAAACCCTTCATAATGTGAATTTGGAAGTATAATGACCTTTAGTTTCAATGGTCAAAGTTTTTATGTGTTCCTGAGACCCGAAAGTGAGCACCACATAATGAGTGATTATTGGTACGTACAGTATGTTAAAATATTAGCAGATAACACAGTTGCTTCAGTATTTAACATTATCATACACACATATCACACAGCATAACAAGGCAATTTCCATTCCTTAAGAACTGTATAATACTGTGTGTCTCTACTTGTGCTCTTTCAGCTCACAGTGCTTACAAACAACATATACACATAAAGGATGCCCAGTGTTTCTGTATTAATTCTACCTTTAATGTGGAAAGGCAAAACAGAACAGTAAAGGCAAATTAATGAGAATAATGAAAATGTATTTGCTATATAACCTTACATAGTTTCTTGGGTGACTGGACACTGGTTTGATCCCCATTGAAATGATGGCTCTAAATTGCTGTGTGTGCATGTGCATGTGTGTTACATTGCTCTGCTGTATAAATGTGTGAATGACTATAATGAATTTAGTGTAGTGTGTCCTGCATCGCAAGTGATCTTAGATAAAGTTGTCAGCTAAATACAACAGAATCATAATAAGTTGCTTTTGAGAAAAGTGACTGCTAAATGAATGAATGTGAATGTCTGATGCAGCTCAGCTGTCAGGTAGCATCAAAATTCAGTCCTAATAAACCTGAAAAAAATTCCTTGTAAATCAGAGTATTACAAGTCCTTTTTGTAACTTAAGTGAGAGTATCTTGGGATGAAGTTGCTTAGAACATATACATGCCAAGCAATTTACGTTGTAGTTCAATTTGACAGTTTTTCTATTTGGACGGAAGCAGACTCAAATTTGTGCTTTATCCAGGTAAATGTAATAAAAGTGATTCAATACAATTCACTGCACAATAAAAAAAGTGTCAGATAAAAGTTTCTTTGTTTGAGTAGCATCATTTAAATGCAGATAGGCAAAAGCCTTAATAGTAGATTTGACTTAACTGTTTGATATAAATTAATGTTTATTATGTGAAACAATTTCACAGGTTATTCAGGAATATGTCTGGGTAGACATTGGAAATTCTGAAAAAGATGTTTAGATAGAGAAGCTGATAGAGAATTGTTTTTTCTGCAGTGATTGCAGTGCTTATTAATAACAGAGTTTACAACCATTACTGACAAAAAATCAATTGTATTTTTCCTTTGGCAGTCAGGCCTTGCAGGTTTCAGACAAATGGCAGTTACTGAGCTCTTTTCTGGGTCCTGCTCTTCAGGGTAGTGCTGAGGAGCAGCTTGGGATGCAGGCTCTCTCTGAAGTTCTTGTTTCTGTTTCATACCAATGTACCACAGCTCTGCAGAGACAAAGAGCATTCTGAGGTTGCCCCCTTCTAAGGCTGCACATGTGATCATGATCTGTCCACTCTAACTGAGATATGCCTGCAGCGTGTTGGATTCCCGCAGCAAAGTTTGTTTCCTTTCATTTTCTTGTTTCCTGCAATCTGAATGTGCCTTCTTTGTTCTTTTTTTAGCTGAATGACTATGGTTTGTGTTGAAATGAGCCACTGGGATGGTAAATGGTTAGGTTTGAACTCTTGTGTGCTGTGGCCTATGTCTGGGATTATTCTGGCAATCCACTGTACTGTCAAGTAACACCTAAGTGGCTAACATGAATGAGGTAAACATTAAGCAGGCAAAGGATCATATTTGACTCAGAGAGACAGTAAAGTACATTGACTGATGCAGATTTTTAATACTTTTATTTAATAGAACATCAGAGAAAATAGACTCATTACAAAGCTTAATCTTTCAGTGATTTGCTGCACAGAAGTGAATGAAACTAAAGAAAAGGAACTTAGCCTTTTGAGGCTTTAAAGGGCATCCATTTCAGAAATTCTAATTGTAGTTCCAAAAGTTCAAGAAGGTCTCTGCCATGGAGCAAGTTTCTAATTAGAAATGATTTACTCAAACGTGATGAAGAGGAATTATCTTTGTTTAACACCTCAAGATGTACAAGGGGCATCGAGAATCAGAAAACTTTCCATTCACACACCATGTACTTATTAAAATGATGTATGTGCAGTTTGGTTTGTAACTAAATACTTCTGTCATTATGCTTTACATGACTTTTGATGACAAAGAGGTTGTTTTTGCACTTCATTTTTATTTTTGTGACAGATCTCAAAATATGAGAGTAGAGGCCAGCTTGTCAGACAGGCTGCAAATAGGGGTCAATTCTACATTTTCATCTTTTTTCCATTTTTTGAGATGTTTAAAAAAAATCATATCCCTGTTTTACAGATTAAAGATAAAATTTCAGCCATCCACGAGAACATATTTAGAACTTGCATGTTAAGTACATTTTCCTGAATTTATTTTGATAAATTAGAATATGCATATAAATTCAAATAATAGAATGAACAATATCTATGCGTTGTATGACGATAGTTGCATCTTTTTGGTTGGGTTTACTCTTCCTGCCTACATTGAGCTACCAAACAGGCAATGTGACAAGCCAATTTGTGAGAAGGCTGATGTTCATTCTCCCCAGGGGGCCATTACCTGCTCAGCTGAACTCCAAAGCAAACTAGAACATGAGTTCAGTGGATAGCCTTGGTACTGGTATCAGATCTTGTCATATTCAATATCTTCTCAGAACAGATATTCACGGATATTTATTTAAATATGCATGGCACCTCTGTTGAGTTGGTGCTGCACAAAATGCAAAAATATGGAAGAAAATTTTCATTTTTATTCTCACGTTCATTAAACCATTGTATTCAGCAGTAGCATTGATTTTATATGCACACACACACGCCAAATGCACAAGAAGGGCCAAATAATCCCTTTAGGACCCACTTCTCTCCTGATTTATCTGCTCCATAGAGTTTCACTACATTATCAGTTTAAAACCATACTCCCTATCAGTTCTATATGCAGCTGCATTTATTAAATGCTCTGGTTAAAAAAAAAAAAACATGGTGGTGCTGTAAGTCACTTTGGTAAAAAGCATCTACTAAATGAATTAATGTATATAAATATGTATTCCTTACGTTTTCTTATCCTGTAAATTGGAGTCTAGTGTCTCTAGTTTTAATTCAGCTTTTTATCATCTAGAGTACCGATATGCAGCACCTGAAATGGAGAGCAAGAGAAATGTAGGGGTTTTTAATGGAAAGTTCCACTGACTGCTCTTCTCTATTACACCAGGTATTCAGTGGAAAATGGGAGAAGTGGGCCGAGCATTTTAGAACAGCGTGATGTTTTGGACCTTGCTTAGACCTGAAGGAATTTAAAAAAGGGGGCAGAAAAAGCAATTACCATGTGAACAAGCTATCATATGATTATATGATTATCACCACCTTTATATTATTTGCCGACCCATTCAGTCCTTTTTTCTTTATATAGTGCTCCACATTTTTATATAGGATTTAGCAGTCACAATGTCAGTGTCTCATTTCATTCTTTAATGTTACAGCTTTATATTGAGAATATGCAGTACAGTACAACTAAAAAATGATGAGGGGCATCTGTTTCCGTCAAAAAGCAGTATGTTGTCTTTCTGATTTTAAGGATAAAGATCATACTTTAAAAAGACGGGGTCTTGTTTTGTATGTTTTGCTTTAATCGTAAATACATAAAAAGTTGTTTAAAAGGCATTGGTTGGTGTTATTACCGCTATTGACACTCTACATTCTATAATTATCCTTTAGAAGTCTGTTACTACTTGGAATTTAATCGTGGTTGTAAGTTTGTTTAACTTGCGAATGCTTTGTTTTTAGAAAAATTTGTAGAAAAAAATTATTTTCTCATTAGTTAGCTTAAACCCAGTACCAACTAAAATCAGTACTAGGACACCAATTCTGCCTCCTAGTGGTTTTTGTCAATATTACTGAACATAGAAGTGTTCAGTATCTGCAACTAAAAGGCTAAAAGTATCTGTAACTGTAACAGTGTTGGTACCTTGCATGATTTCTTTGTCTGTTTAGACATTTTAGACATGTGACTGACCCAAGGGAGCTTGGGCCAGTTCCTGTTGCCTACCCTTAATTTGTCAGAGATGACTGCTGCAGCAAGACAAACATTTAAATTTGTTTGCCAATGTTGAGACTGCTGAAATGTGCTGATGTATCACTGGGGAGAGAGCAGAAACAGTTTATTTTGATCATTTTTGGGGGGCATTTAAATGTATGTTCTATTTCAAGTCCAGACAGTAAATAAGTGGAATATCAGTGGAGCTGGATTCCATGTTTAATATTTTGGACAGTGTATACGATAACAGATTAAAGAATTTATCTTGTGGCCTGTCCTTTGAACATGAAGACAAACGACATTTTCAAAGAAACAGATATCGATGGATTTGCTTGGAACAGCTTTACTAAAATGTGCTTTGGTGATAATGTCCCAGGATCATACACCTGGCACAACTGTGTGCCTTGGCTCTGAGCCTCCTCCTTTCCCTTCCTTCTGTCTTGCTTCTCTCATCAGGTCTTCACACGATATGGGAAGTGTTACACATTCAACTCAGGCCAAGGGCGCCCGCGGCTTCTGTCTGTGAAAGGCGGCATTGGCAATGGACTGGAGATTATGTTGGACATTCAACAGGATGAGTACCTCCCAGTTTGGGGAGAGACTGGTGAGAACATGAGAACAGCCTTCAGAGTGAATTGTTGTATATTCTGTTTGAGTCTTTCATGCCTCATAAACAGCATGTTTCTCATCTTCATGGTGTTTAACTATGTTCACATCTCTCCTGAAAGGTCAGTCCCAGCTTGGGTGTTTTCCACCTTTTCAGAGTATGTTTCCAGCCCCTTGAGCTTCCTGGTGTTGGATGTATGCAGCCTGCGTTGAGCCAGGCAGCACATATTGTGGAGCCTGGCCACGGTAGAATGGAATAAGTGTCACTTCTACCTGGCTTTCCCTTCTCTTTCTCTTGTGTTCATTCTTACATTCATTTAATGCATCACTTATTTTGTGCATTCTCACACCAAAATTAACCCTGTGTGTCTGATTGTCTTTCTCTGCTTCAGATGTTCTGGTTACAACACCAAACAAAGTTTATGGTTCTTCACCAAGATTGCCACTCAGAATATAACAAAGTAAGGCTACAAATTTCAGCATTGTGTTGCCTCTCCTTTTTTGGTACAGATGAAACATCGTTTGAGGCTGGAATCAAGGTGCAGATACACAGTCAAGACGAGCCACCTTTCATTGACCAGCTGGGCTTTGGTGTGGCACCTGGGTTTCAGACATTTGTATCCTGCCAAGAGCAACGGGTATGGCAGGGCTATTTCAGCGCAAGGCATATGATATATGAAAAACTTTGACATACAGTATGTTGCTAAAATTAACCTACATAGGACCTATTAGGTAGGTGTAAATTCTAGTATCTGTTGCAGTGATGTGTTCACAAGTAGATGTTTGTATGATATATGTATATGATATGCATTTCTGAATATGAGCACTGCATCCATTCACCAGCTGGTGTATCTCCCACCACCCTGGGGTGACTGCAAGACTACTCCCATGAATTCCGACTTCTTTGATACTTATAGCATTACAGCCTGTCGCATCGACTGTGAAACGCGCTATCTGGTGGAAAACTGTAACTGTCGCATGGTGCACATGCCAGGTTAGTGTTGCTCTATTGTCAAAGGGTATTCATTTCATTAAATGCGTACTCTTCCTGGAAATTAACTTTTGAATATTTGGGAAGAACTGGCCAAATCTGAGATTTTAAACAAAGGGTATGGGGTACGAATAGCACTGAATTCGTACATAGCTCAGTTGTTTTTTTTAACTGCACTTATTATTGTCTTTCCTGTATTTTCCTGAAGGAGATGCCCCATACTGCAGCCCAGAGCTGTACAGAGAGTGTGCTGACCCAGCACTGGGTAGGAAACAGACCCTGTTGGGTCTGCCTGCATTCACATTGTTCAAGATTTCTGAAACTTAATGTGGCATATTGCATACCTTTAACCCTTTATCTTGGATATATTGGTCATGATCCTGATGCCATTTTCCTATGTGTGCCCATAGACTTTTTGGTAGAGCGGGACAATGATTATTGTGTGTGTGAGACACCCTGTAACACAACACGCTACAGCAAAGAACTGTCCTTTGTGAAGATCCCCAGCAAGGCCTCAGCCAAATATCTTGCTAAGAAGTTTAACAAATCACAGCAGTACATTGCGTGAGTATCTTCTCAAGTATGCTATTTTGAAAAATCCTATACTTGGATGTCACTAATATGGAAGTTGAATTAGACCTTGCCAAAGTACCCAACTTTAAGGCAAGGTAACAAGCTATATTGGTTTTGTCCCGACATGTATGGGGATAGAGGGCACTCAGAGTCCAAGCTAAAAATAGTTTAGGCTGAGGCCAACTATGCCAAACAAAATGCTCAGGTGCGTGTGAGCTGAACATGCTTTTTTTCGTCTACAGTGATAATATTCTTGTGCTGGATATATTCTTTGAAGCCTTGAACTATGAGACCATAGAGCAGAAGAAAGCCTATGAAGTAGCTGGGCTACTAGGTACAGTGACAATATATTTTTTATGGGAACTAAAAACTATCAGAGTTTTGTTACTACTTTTAAAAAATGTAAAATAAAAGCATAATAAAAATCCCCCTTCAAATCCCAATAGTGGTGTTGTGTGTTTCTCTGTCTCAGGTGACATTGGTGGACAGATGGGCCTGTTTATAGGAGCCAGTATTTTAACCATTCTGGAACTCTTTGACTATCTCTACGAGGTACAAAATTTTGTGTTTGTGCATACTGAACAGTTTGCTGGTGTTCTTTTGAGTTTATACTTTGTGATGGGACCTACATGCCCTTCTGCAGGTTATGAAGTACAAGCTGTGCCTCCACTCTCAGAAGAAGCAGGAGCGCAGTGACAGCAATGAAAGAGGAGCAGTGCTGAGCCTGGAAGATGTAAAGCGTCATGTTAGTAACTATCACTGAATTTACAAGTAGGATAATGATAGACGAGACTAAGCCTTACTTGCACCTGGTGCAGTAGGGCTGTGTTCCAGATTGCATATATTCATACTTTGCATACTTGTAAGTAGGACTGTAACATTTTCTAACTTCAGTTTCAAAACTCAAGTGTGAAAAACAAAGCACGTTTCAAAATGCCAAGATGCATACTTAGGTGTCATTGATGCATGCTTCACTGGCAATGTAAAATTTAATATAGCGGAGTTTGCTTATGAATGTATGTAGCTTAGGTACTTTAATCTCTTAAATATTTGCACATTGCATATGGAGAGCAGAAGTACATAGTATGCAAGTATGCACTTTGGAACACAGCCAGCGTGCGAAAAAGCAAGGAAGAGAGAGTTGCACACTTGGGTAGTAAAGGAGAAGAGAACAGACTGAGGAGTATAAGAAGAGGAAAATTTATATACAGTAACAATGGTCTGGGACCAAAATAAACTTCATGGTGTTTCAGTGCATATGTGACTGTTGTACCAATAATACATCACAGAGACTGCTTTTAGAAAAATTCTCCATATGAAGTATATTTTTGGGTCATGTCATTTTTTGATCTACATTATTTTTTTCTACAACACTTTGGATCCAATGCTGTCTCTTAACAACTTCAACAGAATAACTTGACAATAATAAGAATGCCGAGGTAGATTATTGTACTATAAGTAGCATAAATTAAAACCTTAAAATTGTTGAAACACAATTGTGTTTTCACTGTTGTTCCACCAACGATAGAATTTTATGTTTGCTGCAGTGAAAGAGATTCCATTAAATCACTTCCATGGGAGGGTGGAGCAGTCATAGAAAAGATGCATTTTGTGTATTGCTTTGCTTTCTGTTTTAGTGCTCTTAGTGTAACACAAAAAAACTTGGGGACCATGCATGTGTCTTCATGTACAGGAAAGCATTCAGTAAAGTAATGGCATTATGTAGCTGTTGTGAGATCGCTGGCTTATTTCAAGGGTCAAATGAATGATATGAAAGAGAAGAACTGAGTGTAAATAAAGTTCTGTGAAAAGAAAGCTCAGTGGCTGTTGTCCATGAACCACTTTTTTAGAATTCATGAATAGTAAATGATAAGAAAACACAGTTTCAGATGTAGAATGAGGTGAAATATTTCTTCATTGGTTGACTGATATTGTATTAGCTAGATGTGTTGCTGTTGTCCTCGGGTAGTAAAATTAAACAGTACAAATAAAGAGCTGAAAGTTGGACACAATCTTGACTTGATTGATATGTGATTTTAAACCCAAATTTGAGACTGCTGTTCTCTCACAGCTGGAAACTCTTAGTATTTTATTGTTTTTGACTTGCAGAAATAGTTGCTGACAGCAATTTCAAAGTTTTAGTCCCATTTACTTTGTGTTGCATTTGCTCTGAAATGATACTCTTTGGGTTTTGTTTCCAGATGTGTTGCACAAGTCAAATCTTTACTTTAGTTTTTTTTCATTATGCTTCGACAATACCATCTTTCCATACAAATGAACCAGTTAAATATTCCTCTAAAATAGCGTTCCATTTAAACCCATGTACTGTTTGACTCTTCATGTTTTTGTCAAATGCCATTTTTACTGTAATATTTTGATACTGCATTTTTGTAATTAATGTATCATGGATTGTAAATTACATTAAATAAGAATGCCTGCAAAATGACTTGTTATTAATAAAGGTCAAATATAACTAAGCTGTGAAATTCATGTCTGTCAGTTTTGGGGATTTTTTCTCATCTTTTGAAAACATCCATTATTAAACCTGTTACATCACATCAAGACAACAATGAGTCTGCAGGGGTCTCTGATTACTGAGGGACAAACTTCTTTGTAACCATCTGCATTCAAATAGCTCTTTATGTGACCGCGTAACCAGTGCCATCTGAGCACAGGCATATATTTGCACTCCCTGAGTTAGAGAACAATTTATTTCTCTAATTCTGCTTCCCTATGTGAAACACATGCATTTTCAGAATGTTTTTCCAATTTATTTTGTTATACTCTTCCAGTGTTTTTTTTTCTCCCCACACGTCTTGTGATTTTTGTATCTGTCTTTTTTACATTCTATTTTTCTTCCTCATCTGTTACCACTTCTCTTTCCCAATTCAGAATCCCAGTGAGAATTACGGCCCTCAACCCACATATCCCAACACAATGCTACCTCTTCGCCCAGGGCAGAGCGGCTTTGAGGACTTCAGCTGCTGAGCCAGTCACGAAAGGACTGAAGAAACAGTATTATGCAGTGAGATCGCAAGCTAAACTACACGAAGCAGGATAGTCCTCAGCATCGATATAACTGCTTTAAGCATTTTTTAATCTAAAAAAATGTAGTAACAAAATGTTAAACTGAACAGGGTGATACTTTGCTTCAGCAAATAGTGTTGTTGCCTCACAGCACCTGCATTGGTTGGGTGTGGGTTCAAATCCAGCTTAGTCTGTAGAAATTGTATGTTCTGCAGTGGGTTTCTTCTAGGTTCTCTGGGTTCCTTCCACTGCCCAGAGACATACATTTCAGATGAATTTGTTACCCTAATTTTTGCATTGTGTATGGGGTCACCTTATAATGGCCTATTGTCCCATCCAGGAGCAATTTCATATCCTAGTGCTCATTGTATCCAAATTAGGCTTTGGACTGCTGCAGCCCTGAAAATGGATGGACTGCCTAAAACAAATAACATCAGCTTTAACGAAATTCAATTAAAAAGTTACGCAGTTTTGTGAGAGCAGAACTCTTAAGGTTGCTGCCCCAGAAAAACAAGTTCTTAAATTTGATCATTATAATGTCAAAGGTTTGTCTGTCAGCTCTGTCAGCAGCCACTACCAACTTCAATGTGGCAACACTTGCTTAGATGACAGAAAACTACCGCTTCATCTACTGTTACCATAGCAACATGTGGAGCTGTAGTAACTATTTCCAGGGCTTGGAACTGCTATGCATATTTATATGACTGTTTTCCCAGCAAGTTAAAATGAATTGGATGTTCAGACCAGTGGGAGATGAGTGGGTGAGAGACCTGATTACAATGTGTGTGGAAAATCTCCAGGTCTCACTGCTGAAAATCATGGTCAGCTACATCCTATAGCCTATTTCTTATTGACTGCGTTGAAACTTAAGACTTAATTAACAATATGGTCATCAGTTTTATTCACAATACTGTAAAAATATGTTTCCATCTAAATGTTTTCACAGGTTGATATATTTTCAGATCGGGGAATAAAGCATGTTATTTCTCTTGTCTCGTGTTTATTTAGAAAGACATACATTGTGTAAATGACATGGTTTTTCCTGAATCCACCTTCTCTGTTCTACGATTATGAATACCTTTCAAAAAGGCTAAGTGATGTAAGTTCAAGTTTATGACAGACATTTGTCTTCCTGGGGTAATTTTTTCATTTCCTCATAAATGTCGAGTCAGGACCCTGCGGTCAAAATCGGTTATTAACTATTTGAAAAAGTGATTTGTCAGTACAGTACATGATATAGAGAATTTAATATAAACAGAAAAGCAACTATTAACACTAAAGCATGTCTGTATGAGCTGATAATTCACTTTTATTTAGATTAATTACATATTGCAGCAACGCACGCTACGCGAAGGCGCCCCTAGCGGTGGGCGTCGGTGTGACATGTCAGTAGTTACAGTCAAGAAGGGAGTCAGTGCTGTTATTGGAGTTTGCACGGCTCTGGTCGTGGTTAACCAGCCTCAGGGTGGAGGTTCGAAGAGCTTCTCCTCCATGTGTCCTGGCCCAGTGTAAACAAAGGCTGAATAATGGATGCTGTCTCGGTGTCTTCATTCCTGCTGCTGAAGCCCCGACCTGCATTCGCCGCAATGTTTTATACAGGCGCAGTCAGAGACAAGAGAGCTGAGGGGTTGCTGTTAACTTGGTCTCATCCCACATTTTAGTATTCAGATCAGATGGCACTAAAACGCAATGAGCCCTAACATCTACTGAAGCTCTATTTTACTTCTCAAAAGCAACAATAGCTCTACCGATTTAAAGCTATTTGACGACGTCGACACAAAATGTGCGTATTTGAATACAAATATTAACAGGAATATATGACTAAGTAGTCTTGAAGACATTAAACTTTCAGGGCAAACTTTATTTCACAGCAGTTTATGCAGCACAAACAAAGCATGTATAGTCTGCAGAGTTAAAATTTGTTATTCAAATCTGACGTGTAAAATGGCAATAGCAAAATTAAAAACATAATAATAATAAAAAATAAAAAAATAAAAAAAAAATAATAATAATAATAATGCAGAACCCAGCTTTCAACAAAATCTCGCTATCAGATCTCGCGATACTGTCAGCCTCTCCGCACTTTTCACGACGAAGAAAATGGCAGCCCGAGATAGTTTTCAGGCAGCGGCTTCGGGAGGCGTGGGCGGCGCAGTGATGAACTCCGGACCTCAGACCGGTGCTATACCACCTGGCGTTGGACCTGGAGCTCCAGTTGGAAGGATGGGTCCTTCGCCCGGCGCCCAGAACCACCAGTACCGCTCCCCCATGCCCGGGCCCGGATACCCGGTAGGACCGGTAGCGCGTAGCCGTGGGAACAAAGAGAACACAGCTGGAGGGAGGGATGCTGTAGCTGCTGCACACGGCGCTGTCACCCTTAGTAGCTACATTGTTATATTGGTTATTATTATAGTATTTTGTATTTTCTGCAACTGTATGCTGCCTGCATAAAGGCACTTTCTGTAACGTCCTCCTGGTCAGGTATTGTCAGTAGTTATTAATGCAAGCTTAAATTAATGCAAATTTATCCGTGACGTTAATTGTGGTCCAGAGTCGAATTCACCACTTCTTTGTTTATTTCATATTTTTGTTTTATTGCTTCCTAGTTGCAAATATTACTCTATATTGCCTAGATATACCTTTATATTTGTTCTCCAAACTGCCCGTAAAGTTTCTATCAACTAGTACGTAGCTGAGTGCTTTGTCCAAGGTGACTCTAAATCTCTCATTCACTCATCGCCCACTGGTTTGAACATCTAATTCATTTTATTACATTTTTTGCTGGAAAAACAGTCTTGTAAAGCAACGCTGAACTGAACCACCCTGCAGTGACACCGACGCAGGGCAGTGGAACACCGTCGCTGTAGAACCTTATGTTCAGCCACCAGAGGGCAGGATTTACGCTCCGTGTACCGTGTGTGTAGCAGGAGACTTTAGAGTGTGTTGACACACAAACAGGCCCACTTAGCCAGGAAGCCAAGCTTATGCGTTTTGTTTGTTTAATAATGGCAAGAAAAATCATTTTAGTGGCACCACACTCACAGTTGCTCACGTACACACTTTAAGGGTAGTTTGTCAGAATATGTCTTGAGAATCAAGAGCACCTGAAACCCACATGGGGATAACATGCAAACTCCACACAGGCTGAGCTGGATTTGATTCCACAGCCCAGGAGCTGAGGCAGTGCTACCTGTTGTCTCATTCTACCACAGATGGCCCTGGTGATATCATTATAAAGCTTTAAACCAATAGGTTATATCTTTCTTTTGACCTTCTGTTTGCTTCAGAATTTGCCTTTGAAACACTAGTAATGTTAGTACTGTCTCCAGGGGCAGTAACACACATCTCCCTCACCTTAGCAGAGACCAGGTGTTCCTCCTGGGAGCCGAATGGCACCGCAGGGCTCAGCTATGGGGCCACCGGGTTATATAGCCAGCACAATGTCTCGACCAGGAATGCCTCTAGTGGACCCAGGCCGCAAGAGGCCAGCTCCTCCACAGATGCAGCAAGTTCAACAACAAGCTGCCCAGAGCCGCAACCAGCAGTAAGGGCCGATTCAATGTACTCTATGAAGTCTGACTGTCTGTTTTTGTTGTTCTTTACTCGTAAATTTTTTCGAGTTGTTCTGTACTCGTATATTTTCTTCTTTCTGGAATGTTCTTTCTGGAATGTAACCACACACGGTCTCCTGTTACGTCAGGACGCATTTCGTTGCACGGTATACTCGGTTGCTATGTACTTGACAAATAAACTCTACTCTACATGCTAACTTGCACAGTGGCTATTACAGTTATTTGTTCCCATATTCTTCAATGTATCCTTCGTTCTGCACACAAAACAGCTTAAGTGGTTATCCTCTATCTCCACAGTACTAAGAAGAAGAAAATGGCAGACAAAATTCTACCTCAAAGGGTGAGTTGCATTTCTGATACACATTAGTAGTTTACCCTCGTTGTTGTCTTTGTTGTGCATCAGAGGCAACTATTGAGTGTCAAAGCTGATGGAAGGCCATAAAGACCTTCACAGGTGTTTTGCTCTGGATGTAGCCTGTACTACTGAAGGTCCTGATGACCACATTTGCGTGTATATAAGGAGAGATGTCTTTAATTACATGATGTACTTTATGATTCCCTCAACAAACAGATCAGAGAGCTTGTCCCAGAGTCCCAGGCCTACATGGATCTACTGGCGTTTGAACGAAAGCTTGACCAGACAATCATGCGCAAAAGGCTGGATATTCAAGAAGCGCTCAAGAGGCCTATAAAGGTAGAAGCAGAAATTGGATTTTCAGGTTCTAACATCTGCTGAAACACATGTATTTGGTCTATCAGTAATTTTGGTAAAAAAAAATTTTTCAGCAAAAAAGGAAACTGCGTATTTTTATATCAAACACCTTCAACCCATCAAAGCCTGATGCAGAGGATGGTGAGGGGGCAGTTGCCTCATGGGAGCTCCGTGTCGAAGGTCGGCTGCTGGAAGATGTGAGTCACCTGCGGTGCTGTCCTTGGGGTTTGCTTTTCATTCTATCCCCTATGAGAAGTTGATGGAATATTTGTGTAGATGTGATATTGAGATGTAAAGGTTTGTCTTTTAGCTGTGCTTATGCTCTTAGACATGACTAGCTATTGTTGCCAGGTCAGCATCCTTTGTGTGCACCTGTATTTGTAGATCTTATTTTGTGTTTGTCAGTTATGAAAATATTTGTTCAGGTAGGGATCCACTTTATTGCATGCTGATATGTGAAGGGATGGAGGCAGAATCTAGCATAAAATTTTAAAAAGCAGTTGCAGAAGTATAGGGTGCAGATAAATTGTCTTTTATTTTTAATTTAGAAATATTCTTTTGTCTGCTATTTTTGAGGTGTTATTATATCAAATTCTGTCTGTGCTGTTTTAGACTGCTGTCTCAAAATATGAGGCCACAAAACAGAAGAGGAAGTTTTCTTCATTCTTCAAGTCATTGGTGATTGAGCTAGACAAGGACTTGTATGGCCCCGACAACCATTTGGTGGAGGTATATTTTATTTTCAACATTTATTCAAGCCTTGAGTAAAACAAAGTGTCATGTATTGTGTGAGGTAGGCATTGGATTTTTATTTGTTTCCATTTATGTCTGTATTTTTCTTTGCAAGAAATTATAAAAATTAACATTGTGCTTTAAAAGCCTAAATCTTTAAATTTTGATTAATGATAGATCTTGATTTTTTTTTTAACATTACTGAGTATTCAGTAGAGGCAAAATCTACATTAATACAAACTATGATTTGCGTATCTGTTGAAGTTTAGTCTATGGTTTAGCAGTAAGTTGTTTGTAAAAGCAGAGAGATGAGTTTTTTTGTTATAGAACTTATGTTTCATAAAATATTTAAAATCCCAGTAATTTTCTTTACTGTCTGGAAGCATGTTTCTCCATCCATTGAAGAGTAGACTTGCAGTAAATTGTCCTTCCCTAGTGGCACAGGACAGCCACCACTCAGGAGACAGATGGGTTCCAGGTGAAGCGACCGGGTGACATTAATGTCCGCTGCACTGTGCTACTTATGCTTGACTATCAGGTAATAGAACACTGTAGATCATTTAAATGTATTGATTGGTTTTCGTGAGTTATTAAAGTAATAAATGTGAGCCATGCAGGTATATTAACAGACAAGTGTGTTGTCTATGTAAACTCCCAGGTACTTATAATCCTCAACCATAATCATCGGGGGAACAGATGTGGAGGTGGTTAAGGATTGTAAGTACCTGGGCATTTACATAGACAACACACTTAATTGGTCCAGGAACATAGACGCTGTTTTTAAAAAGGGCCAGAATTGACTCTACCTGTTGAGGAAGCTCAGGTCCTTCAGTATTGGCAGGACCATGGTGTCCATGTTCTACCACTCTGTGGTGGTGTCATTTTTTATGTGGTGGTGTGTTGGGGCAACAGGGTGACGGCAGCTGATGCCAATAAACTGGACAAGCTGGTTCAGTTCTGGGAGTCGAACTCGAGACTGGTGGATGTTTCGGAGAGGAGGATGAAATAGCTGTGTATCTTGAACAATCCTTCTCACCCCCTGCATGCCCCTCTAGTTCAACATCAAAGCTCAGGCAGCAAAAGACTTATTGCCCTCAGGTGCAGGACTGAACACTATAGGAGATCCTTTCTCCCTGTGGCCATTAGACTTTATAACTCCTCCCCTTTCTGTAGGGAGGGTACCTACTACACATGAACTTCTCCTCTGATTTGTGCTTAAAATAAATCTGTACTTGGATAATTTAATTTAACAATGTGGCATTGAGCATGTTGTAGGCTTAATCTTATCCTATATTAACAAAAATAGGGATTTTTTTCAGCTTTCTGAAGCACATATGGGAAACAGATTCATTAGTCTTACTTAGCAAAGAAGCATCATCATTAGCTTATGTTTAAAATTTCCAGACTGACCTCCCCTCTTCTTCCAGCCTCCCCAATTCAAATTGGACCCACGTCTGGCTCGCATTTTGGGGATTCACACACAGACTCGGCCAGTGATCATCCAGGCGCTGTGGCAGTATGTGAAGACCCACAAGCTGCAGGACCCTCATGAGCGTGAGTTCATCAACTGTGACAAGTACCTCCATCAGGTGTGTCTGTGACGCCTTCCCACTTGTATGGAGACTTGACTGCTAATCAAGCTGTACCTCTGAGGGGGAATAATATGCTTATGATTTTAAGATATTTGAGACCCAGCGGATGAAGTTCTCAGAGATCCCCCAGCGCCTGCATGCCTTGCTGATGCCCCCTGAACCAATCATCATTAACCACGTAATCAGGTGACACCCCTGACCTCAGCTTTAGTCTGTACCTGTCTTGTGGCAGCTTTGACTCAGTGCTTCTCAAACCCATGGTGTCTTACTGCCTACTCTCCCTGGGCTTTACTTGTTCTTATCCTCCAGTGTAGACCCCAATGACCAGAAGAAGATGGCATGTTATGATATAGATGTGGAGGTGGATGACACTCTGAAAACACAGATGAACTCTTTCTTGCTGTCCACCGCCAGCCAGCAGGAGATAGCCAATCTGGACCACAAGGTATAAGCTTGTTCATTATTCAGCCCCAGGTGGTTGTCTTTCTTATGTTCGTGTGATAACCCTTGTTTGTTGGTCACTAGAGACTACAGAAATGTTATTTGCATTGTATTAAGCATAAGTGAACAGTGGTTTGCCATATACGGGTATCCTTGAAAATATGTATTTGGCCTATGAATTTTCACTTATGTCAGTGAAAATTATTTAATACTCTTTACCAAGTGGATGATTTCTTGCATTTATGGGTAACAAGAGCCAAGCAGGGGGGATTTTTTTAAGTTTGTTGCTGCACCTTTTAAATTGTGCTTGGTAATTCTTCTGTGCAATCTTGTGATCTCATCTTTATGTACCTAGTGCATCATCGCCCCTAAATTGCAGAAAGTGGGAATGAAAGGAGTCAAGGAGCCAGGAAAACCCCCAAAAGACCAAAAGGTTATTCTAGTTAGTGTTAAAACTGATGGGATTAATTGCCTTGACCATGGTGAAAAAAGCAAAGGTGTGATGCAAGTACATAACTTCCACAGAGCTTACAGTTTATTTGGTGAAAGATAAGATTATGAAAACTATTGCTTGTGCTTCTGTGAAAGCAGAGTCTATTAGGCATCCCGTTTTAGAAAAACTTGAACAGTTGTTGAGCCATTTGGACCAACAGTTCTGCAAAAATACAGAATAAGGCTTACCTAGTGTCTCATTACTACCATACTGCAATACATTTATTTTATTACATGATTGTATATCAAAGAAAATGTCTTTTTAATATGTTTATCTCCAATTTTGATTGACTTGTTAAGCAAATATGCGGGTTACTTTGTAAGCCCAGGAACTCTTAATTTTTTCAATTGAAAATTAACAGTAGTTATGTCTTGGACTTATGAGATTTCACCTAACAAGTTGATTTCCAATACATTAGGTTTGTAAGTGGGGGATTACACAATAAGTACAATGAGATGACTGCCACTGATGAGCAGTGGTTCTGAGCACTGTTCCACTCATGCGCTCACCTTTTTTTGGTTGTCAGATCCACGAGACAATTGAAACCATCAGCCAGCTGAAGACACAGAGGGAGTTCATGCTGAGCTTTGCACGAGACCCCCAGGGCTTCATCAATGACTGGCTGCAGTCCCAGTGCAGAGACTTGAAGGTGTGTCTTGGAGGTTGCAGTTGGGGATGGGGGGGTGGGATTCAGGATAAATACAGGGATTTTGATGTTTTAGTTTTATAATTATGTTTTAGCAATTTACCTAGACAAGTTATTTTTCCTAAGTAGACTGTATGTAGACTTGATTGTCCTGAAGTTTGTTTGTTAGTTCATTTATTTATTTATTTTTTTGCAGAGTTCATCTCTTTCATTTTATGAATCACCCCCTGCCATTTCATTTGGGACACTATTAAGAATGCAGGCCACAGAGTTGAGCAGTCAAGCAGATGGGATACAGTTTCAGATTAATTTTGAAACACTCCATCCCTTTTTAGATGCCTCAGGCTATTCATGTACATTTCAGTTTGAAAGAATTCACACCAATTGTTTCAGAAAAAAAGTCCAGTTGTGGGGTGAGAATACATGAAACAGTCTTGTAATTGTACTCTGTAATTGGCAGACTATGACTGACATGGTAGGAAACCCCGAGGAGGAAAGAATGGCAGAGTTCTACTTCCAGCCTTGGGCCCAGGAGGCAGTTTGTCGCTATTTCTACTCTAAGGTGAGCCCTGTGCTAGTGTTGTTGGTGGACACACCTCAGCTGTTAGGTGGTATTGTGAACATGTCTGACTGGTGCAATCTGAAGCTTGTTATAGAAACAATGCAGATGTATTGTGCCAAGAGCTTGATGTCAGCTTAATATTGACATATTCAGGCTTACCTCTGTTGTGCTTCATCTGCACCGCTGGTTAAGTTTTTGTGATGTAAATGTTAGTGTTTCGCTAAGTGTTGCTTTTTCTGTGGCCCCTAATTTGAGAGAAGAGCGGCATTCTGAAGTTGCGTTCTTCTGCCCATCACCATAGGTGCAGCAGAGGAGGCAGGAGCTGGAACAGGCACTCGGGATCAGAAACACATAATCTTGTGGAGCACTAAACCCGGAAACAGTCGAGGGCATATGGAAGACCAGTAACCTCCAAGAGCTGGAATTTCATCTCTTGTTAGTGGCGACAGAACCTAACTTTATCACCTTTTTTTCTGTCAGCAGAAGACAAAACATCCTGTCTTTCAAATATGTTTTTCCACTTGTCCAAATGCTTGAAGTTATTTATTCTTCCTTTTATCTCACCCCCAACTGGTTCTTCCTCTGATGTCTTAAAATCACTCAGCCATTTTCCTCCTCAAGTAACAATCCAGTTTTTTTTATTTAAAAAAATGCTTCTGTTTACAGCAGTCTCCTTGTTCGATTGCTTGTTTTCTGTGATGAGACCACATACCTTATTTTTCCATTTAATGTGATTTTCCTTTTAAAAATGTGGTCCTTATTACAATATCACGCTCTAGTCAGTTGTATACACGATACTGAGAAATTATTATACCCTTCCACAATGGCCTTCCATTTTGAATTTGTAGGGTTTAGGATAGTTCTTGCTTATTGATCCTGCTTACTACAGTACTTGGGGGTTTGTGCATTTTGGGTATGTGCAAAGCTTTTTGTGTTATAGCCCTAGGGGACCTTTAAAGAGAGTAGGCTGTAGCCACCCATATGAAGATATAATAGCAAATACATATGGGGTGGTTTGGTGCAGATCATTTAACAGGCATTTTAGGAAGGTCCTCTAAAACCTAGTATTGTCTTCCTCTATTTCACATGTGTTTTCTGTATGATGAAGTTCAAGACTCTTTAACAATCCATCAGTGTTACTTAATTATTAGGTTATTTATATCAGGACTGTATTTTTTATATGGAAACACTATAGAACATTTGATAAATTAACAGTAACATGTTAGTGACATAGAATCTGGGTGAATTTGAACAGTTTTAGAACAACTGTACATTCATCTTGTTCCATTTTTGCAGTAAATGGACAGTAATTTTTGTTTAGTCTTCTGTTGGATAGCACTTTTCTTAGATGACTGCAGCTCAGTGTGACTATGTGGAAATGAATTTTCCTCCTACAGACATTTAATATATGTGAAGGTTTAATAAAGAGATTCTTTACCAAACAGCAATATTTCTGTTGTCATATCACTGTATGTGGTGTTTTTGTCGCTTGCTTTCCCAAGCATTAGCAGTGTTTAGTAGAAGCACGTGTTGTGAAAATGAAAATCGGATTGTTTTTGCTAATCTGTGCAGATGGAGCAGTTGGTATTTATGCCTGGTTGTGCAGGTCTTCAGAACCCCACCAAGCCAGGTCCACAAGGCATGTTGTTGTCTGAGAGTGCAGATGAGTGACCAAAGAGCAGTCTTTAAGTTTCTGCGTAATTCTTAAGTGAACTGTCAGTCATCTGCAGGACTTGACTTCTGTCAGCCTTGTGATGTTTGCATTCCACTGTGGTTAAAGGTAGCGACTCTTCTAAGAAATATTGGACTCCCATTTTTCCAACATTGCTAACTAGTGGTCCAACACAAGGACAGGTCTGGACCGTATCCTGGCAGCATAATGTGTGAGAAAGGGTACACCCAGATGCGCAGAAGTCCAGCCAGTCTTAAGGCAATTTAGAGTTAGCATTTCACCTGAAACACAAGTCTTCGGACTGTGGAAGTGGAAAAACCCACACAAACACTGAGGGAACTTGTAAATGATTACTGATGGCATTTATCTATAACAAATAAAAACGCGGGGGCTGAAAATACGAAAATCTGTATAAACAGTTGTTAGTTTTTAGGAAAGAAAAACGTCTCTGTATTGTATAAATCGTGACGAAGCAAATTTGATTTATTTTTTAAAAAGGACCATCTGTATAGTAGACAAAACAGAAGAGCGCAGATAGATCTGAAAACTGGCAGAAGTTAAAGACGCTGAATTCTCTCAAAGCCCTGCCGGGATTTTTGGTTCATCAAGCATTAATCCTTGTAATAAAAGTTCATTATTAGGCACACATTTACGGCCACTGCTCACTTGTGATCGTTTAGCTTAACGGGCCGCCTCTTTCCGCGCCCTAAGAAGCCAATGGCAGCGAGGGGCACGGCGTGCGGGAGCGCGCATCATCAGCAGCATCAGCAGAGGCGCTGCCTGGTCTTGAGACGTGGACGCGCAGGATGGGCGATCCGAAGAAAGTGTGCATCATCGGCTCCGGTAACTGGTAAGCGGTGCGCAGAGTTTGCTTTCCATGTGGTCCCGCGGGTCGATGCACGGTTTGGTTCGATGTGGGTCGAGCAGCAAGAAGTTTGGAGTGAAACTGTGGTGAAAATGCGGTGAACAGCAGTTGGCGCGCAGGGTGTCTCCGTTCAGCGCAGCGCTTGATGGTTGCGGCCGTTTCCACCGCTTGTTGGTGGCCGCTCCTGAAGCACCGCCACTTCAGCGTTTGGCTCCTGGTACAACCGGGACTTCTCATGAGCTCCTGGGTTCTCTCAACTGGATTCTCCGTGTAGAACACAAGCATTATTCACAACAGCCCTTTGGGTTAGGGTTCACTACCCAGGGTGCACTAGGTTACACTGCAAGTCAGGTCTTGTGCGGCTTTCCTTCCCTTCGAAACCTGTGTCCCCTTAATTGATAAATATATTTTAACATAAGCAGTAGCTTCTAGCAACGTTTATTCATCGCAGACATCCACCGTTTAGTAGGACGAAGTGACATGGATGTTGGCTCACATCCCCTAAATGAAGTGATCACCATGATGTCTTTTAGTCACCAGTTATTCAGCTTAGGTGCATCGAGCACTTCTGGGGAACCGTCAGGTGTCCAGATCTTCTCGTCCACCTTCTCACCAACAGCCATCTGCCTCTTTAATGTCACACAAAGGCCTGGCAACTGTTATTTACAACTTTTGGTGACTTGAGTTGCCTGCAATTGCTGGTAAATTCCTATCTATCTATCTATCTATCTATCTATCTAGTGTTCTGTGCTTAAAGCTGCTGTACATGTGAATTTCCCTGTTCAGTGGTTGACTCCTTAATAAATGCATAATCGATCATTAATATTGTATCCTATTGTTATTGATGATGTGTATTACTGTGTACTAGTTTGCTGATACAGACTGATTTGCACACCAGCATGAGAGGGCAAGTGGACACATTTTTTGTCCACTTCAAGTGCTAAACATTTCAGCTTTCTCTCACTGCTTATACTGCATCCCTAGGCTACCCAGAGGGTGTGTTAGCACTATTTTGAGCTTTCAGATTTATTTTTGATTATGTTACTCTTGAAACGTATGCAACTATGTCTTCATTGAAAAGATGGGCACTATGCAAGGTTCCTGCCTCAAACTGCATAAATCTATAAGAAGCATTTGCTATGGTGTTTGTGTGAAGTCTGTAGTATCCCGAGTCTCACTGTATGACATCTGTGTGCCATGCTTAATTGTTTTCTTCTTGGAATGCGAAGTATTTTCCAGTTCAAGAATGGCCTTTTCAGCCCCAATGTGCCTGCTGTTCCCTGGCCACTGCTTAGCATTAATATTTCTCTGTTGAAATCCATATTTTTTTTTCTTGGTAGTCATAACACGTCCATTGTGTGAGAGCCCTCCAGAACAAAGGCCAAAGTTCTTAAAAGATCAAAAGGTGTTCTTTTGAATTCTGACTGGGCTCCTTTTCATCCTCCCTTCCTTCCAGACTTTTTAGTATTATCATAGTCATCTCAGCTTTTTATAGCTTGTTTTTTTCTGGTGATATAAAAAAAACTAAGCATGAGAAAAAGTTTAGAATGTCCCATTTAAGGCTCTTATAGCATATTTGTCAATTTCTTCCACTAAAGCTGGTTGAATGGCTTCTTCCAAAGTGTTTGACTCTACCTGTCAGTTTGACTGCAGGGTAACTCGTACAAAAGATGGTTAAAACTAGCGGAAATGAGACTGACAAAAAGGTGCACCACTCAGTTCTACTGAACAGCAGACTGACTGCTGAGCCATTTTGATTTATTATTTTTTTTAAAAATATTTATTGAAATCACAGTGGACTTTCAAATCAGCTGAAGAAGCCACAGCCCTATGAAGACTTAGTCTATAATGATTCATTTCTCATTTAAACTGTTGGCTGCACACACATTAATAAATAAATCCAAGTCATAAAGTCATATATTTCTGTTCATAATTAAAGGTTATGGCTTTTCACATGAGATATGGGAGAAAAATGTGATCAGCATATTAAGGTGTTCCAGTTGGTTTGAATGTTTGATGGGGTTGTGTGTCTTCAGCATACCACTGGTTTTTAACCCCCTGCTTATTAATATTAAATCAGAGTGTGTACAAGATGAGGAGCCAGAGGCCAAGCCAGTTTTTTTTTTTTTTTTGTCTGGTTCACCAATTACCCATAACAGATCCTACATTCAGACTCTGGGCAATGGTCAAATAGTCTGATGAAAGATTTAAAATTATTAAATAAAACAAATTCACTGAGTCTAGTGGGTAAATTATTGGTGAGTAGGAACTTTGCTGAGCTCAGAAACCTGCTGGTGTTGGTACAGTCTAATGAAATTATTGGTTTATAATATATAAGGTTTAAATCCTCTCTAGCCTACTTTTTAAAACAATATTTTGCTGTAATTTTGGGGAAGTATGGCTTAAGGAGGAAAAAAATATTAAATACATTGTTGGCAACCATAAATGTATAATAAGTTTTTATTGTTTCTTTTAATCATTTTATCATTTTCAACA
Source organism: Heterotis niloticus (assembly GCA_018136845.1). NCBI lineage: Eukaryota > Metazoa > Chordata > Actinopteri > Osteoglossiformes > Osteoglossidae > Heterotis > Heterotis niloticus. Next base: position 7,001,750 of record CM030898.1, read on the forward strand.
CTTTAACATTGTGCTTTAGGACCATCAAACAGTCCACAAATTCACCTTTGTATCATTTCAATTTCTTAATGTTTTGCTACAATTACACATTGCTGTGTGTATATTTGGATAATTCAGTGAAAGTCTTGTTGATAAAAGGTTTCAAAAAGTTATGTCAACAAAATTTGAGAAAATCTGAACCACCTTTTATTTGCATTCTAAAATGAATAAATGGAATCAACATGGCTGCTGTTGATTTCAGCCAAAAGGAGGACTTGGCAAGGAGAGATGGATTATTTTGGCCTTTAAAGCCTTTGTTCTGCTACCTTGCAGGGGCTCTGCAATTGCCAAGATTATTGGAGCCAATGCAGCTCACAATCCAAAATTTGACAGTACTGTCAAAATGTGGGTGTATGAAGAAGCTGTAAATGGACGAAAGCTAACAGAGATCATAAATACGGACCACGAAAATGTCAAGTACCTTCCTGGGCACAAGCTGCCCACCAGTGTGGTAAGACACAAGATTAGTGTACATCAAACTCACCAGTTCATACAAATTTTCGCTAATAAATTACGGTTATTGGGACCAAATGCCAAGCATTTTTAATTCTGTAAATTTATCAGTGAATACCATGTTCCGCTGGTAGAAGAAATGAATTATAACACACAAAAACTGTCATTGTTTTCTGTGATTTGCAATATTGAATGAAAGGTTTCTTGTGGCTTAAACCTGCTCTTTTATTCACCCTCCCCCCTTTCCAGCTAGCAGTTCCAGACCTAGTGGAGGCTGCAGGTGAAGCTGATGTGTTGGTGTTTGTGGTTCCACATCAGTTCATTGGAAATGTATGTGACACCCTCAAGGGCAAGATCAAGACAGATGCTCTAGGGGTGTCCCTGATAAAGGTGGGCTGCCCAAAGCTCACCAACTTGCACGAACCCAAAGAAAGCTGTTGACTGCTTTGCTTCAATCCCTGTACATTAATCTGATTCTGCTCCACAATTTTACTCTTTAGATGTTTTGTAGCTCAGTGCAGGGATGAAGCTAATTTCAGTGCTATTTATATTCTGGTTTACTCAGTCTGTTAAGGCTCTGACCCACTACTCTCTCTGACCCAGGGTGTGGATGTTGGTTCTGATGGACTGAAATTGATTTCTGACATCATCCATGAGAAGTTGGGCATTGCTGTGGCTGTGCTGATGGGAGCCAACATTGCCAACGAGGTGGCAGATGAGAAATTCTGTGAAACCACCATTGGTGAGGAAGAGGCAAATACAGTTTATTTTATTCAAATACCAAATGCTTGTTTTCCATCTTTCTAAATGACTTCAGTACGATAAAACATTAGGTAACGGGTGTATAGACTGAGAAAACACTTAATGTTGTCATTAATGTGCATGTTTATAATGCATGGTACAGTATGTACAGTATAGGAAATTTTGCATGTTGGTACCACCAAGGAATTTAAATAGGTTTGGATAAAAATTCATTATAACCAAGTGTCCATTCACATTCCAATATTTAGGTATTCATTTTCAAGAACCGTCTGTTATAGCCAAAATTTGTATACAGAGTTTGCATACTGAAGAATTGCTGTACACAAGTTAATCTTTTGTTTTTTTTTTTGGTACTTCATGGCATCAGTATTTTATTTGGGAACAAATTATTTTTCTGTGTGATCATTTAATTTTAACACCAGTTACAGGAGAGTAAGACATGTTTCTTCCATCATGTATGCATGGGTTTGCCATTTGGTTGTTGAATAAGGAGGAATCTCTTCTCTTTATCCAGGCTGCAAAAACAAGGAGCACGGAGCTCTGCTGAAGGAGCTGATGGAGAACGAAAACTTCCGTGTTACTGTTGTGGAGGAGTCAAATGTTGTGGAGATTTGTGGTGCGCTGAAGGTCAGGCTTCCACTATACATACATTAAGTACCTTTGGATGAGAGAATTTCCTTCTGAGTTTAAATATTTAGGACTATATTACAGGAAAACGGGTCAAAATGCACATCCTCTTAGAACCTAAAATTCTAAGTTGAATTCCTTCACTTTTTAAGAGTAGAATGCCAGTGACAGATTCTCATTAGATTGACAGGCTGAGACTGAGATCTGGTTTCTGAACACTTACACTAAAATATATGATATTTGCTGTCCCATAGATGGAGTAATCATTTATTTTTAATAAAAAATAATGTTCTTTCTACATTTGTTAATGTTCCGTGCTACATTTTTCCAGTTCATATTTCATGGAGTTATTACGTATGTATGAATATTGCTAGAGGCATTATGTAAGGAGCAACTTAAGTTTTAACATGACCGATGGCCTATGTTCAGGAACCAAACATTTGTTGCACAACTTTGCAAGTCTATACTACCAATTTTCTCTGCAACATTAAAATTAAAAAAAAAAAATTTATATATATATATATATATATATATATATATATATATATATATATATATATATATATATATATACAGAATACATGTGCATAAATGAGAGGGAGGACAGAGGAATGGTGAGGATGGAGGGAATAGAGTTGGCGGAAGGTGGGTGAATTTAAATAGTTAGGATCACAGTCCAGAGAATGGGAAGGGAAGAGAGGTGAAGAAGAGAGTGCAGGCAGGGTGGAGGGTGGAGAAGAGGTCAGGAAGGATTCAAGTACAGAAGGGTACCAGCAAGAGTGAAAAGGAAGGTCTACAAGATTTCGGGTAGTGAGACCAGCTATGCTTATGGGTTGGAGATGGTGGCACTGGGACCAAAAGACAAGGCAGAGCTGAGGTAGAGTTAAAGATGTTAAGGCTTGTATTGGGTGTGACGAGGATGGAGGTGGCAGAGTTAAAGATGTTAAGGTTTGCATTGGGTGTGACGAGGATGGACAGGATTAGAAATTAGTATATTAGAGGGTCAGCACAGGTTGGACGGTTTGGAGACAAAGTCAGAGAGGCGAGATTGCGTTGGTTTGGACATGTGCAGAGGAGAGATCCTGGATATATCGGGAGAAGGATGCTAGGGATGGAGCTGCCAGGCGAGAGGAAGGCCTAAGAGGAGATTTATGGATGTGGTGAAGGAGGACATGCAGGTGGTGGGGGTGACAGAGAGAAATGCAGAGGACAGGAGGAAGGGGAAGCTTTTGATCCGCTGTGGCGACCCCTAACGGGAGCGGCCGAAAGAAGAAGAAGATATATATATTTTTTATTTCAATCAATATGATGCATATATCAGTTTTAATGATTGGATATTAAATATTAAAGTGCTGACTTGAAAACATCTTAAAAATAGCAGCTAAACTATAAAAATCTGTGTCTTTGGTTACGTTTGATAGTTGCTAAAGTTAATAATGAGCAGAAAGTCTTACAGATGCTGCATTCCAACATACTACACAAATTATTGTAAGACTTTTTATTACTGTTATTCTAAAAAGTGTTAATAGAACATTAATGGCTTAAGCATTTGCTTGCCTGACATTTGTGTCCAAAGATCAGATTTTCAAAGATGTTAATATCTTGCAGCAGGTATGTTTACAGATGTACAAATTAATATTTTGTCTATTTAATTTACAAAATTAAAAAATCTAAGTAATGTTTGTTCAGTAGGTGGCTCTTACACAAAGTAAAACTTATCAAAACATTCATCAGATGAGTGTATAAAAGCCAAATTTGCCTGTTAAAAATACTGCATCAATACTACTAAAAATCAACAAATCTGTAAATGTATTAAGAAATACTGTCAAGCTACTATAAATAGTTGCCTAGTTACAACCATACCATAGCTTTACACACTGAAGAGCTGAACTGGTAGTTGGGTTGTAGATATCTGGACAAAAGTCATTGCTATGTTGGAAAGAACTTAATGACTTATGAAAATGAAAGGTTCTGACCTCAATGTCCCAAAGATGAGCAGCAGGGGTAGTTTTCCTCACACATTGGTCCTGCAGATTGAAATGGTGAAATGCTTTTTTTAAAATTTATATAATTTTTTTTTTTTTTTTTTGGTCATTCATTAAGAATGTGGTGGCAGTGGGTGCAGGCTTTTGTGATGGCTTGGGCTTTGGAGACAACACCAAAGCAGCAGTGATCCGGCTTGGCCTCATGGAGATGATTGCTTTTGCCCGGATATTCTGCATGCCTGGGCCCGTTTCCTCAGCCACCTTTCTGGAGAGCTGTGGGGTGGCCGACCTCATCGCAACCTGCTATGGCGGCCGGAACCAGAGAGTTGCCAAAGCCTTTGTCACAACTGGAAAGGTGAGGATGCTATCGGAAGCATTAGATGTCAGACTGTACAGCATTAGCGGCATTCTGTTTTAGCAGTCAAGGTGTAATTCATTTTGTTTGGCTGCAACCTGTCTTGTTGCCACATTTCACATAATGAAGTTTCCTACTGAAATGTTGCACGAGTCTCTTCCTATCCAGTCCATTGAGGAGTTGGAAAAGGAGATGTTAAATGGACAGAAGCTGCAAGGACCAGCAACAGCTGCTGAGGTCTTTTACATCCTTCAGCGCAAAAAACTGTTGGACAAGTAAGCTAATCTTGCGGGTGCTTTGAGTATTTAATAAAAAATAAAAAAGGGGGGGGGGGGGGGATGAGGCCCTTCCTATGGGACCAGATCTGGTGTAGCAAACAATTCATCTTCACAATAAAGAAACTTTTCTATGTTCTCTAGTTAGCTTAGCATATAGCAAATCTCTTTAATCAAAATAGATCAAAACCAAACCATATTTCACAAATTAACTGTTTTGGTCCTTTGCATTACTTAGCTTCTTGCTGACATTTCTTAAGTTACATGGCAGCTAGACAAAGAAATTCAGAACTTATCAGGTACTCTTCTCCCCACCTAGGTTCCCATTGTTCACCGCCATTTATCAAATCTGCTGCAAAGGCCGTCCAGTGAGTCAGTTCATCGACTGCTTGCAGAATCACCCAGAGCACAAATGAAGGAGCAAGCAGAAAGGAATGGGATTCCAGAGCAGACAGAAGGTGTGGTCGAAAGTGTATGCAGTGTCTCAGCAAAAATTGAGGCAATTTGTTTCCATCGCTAGGCTGATGTCCAGTCTGACTGCCTCATAACAGCTATGATGTGTAACAAACAATGACCAAAACTAAGTTTAAAAAAAATAATTTTTTTTTCCCTGTTATAAACAGCAGAGGGTCTTGCATCCCTAGTGTAAAAGTGGTCTTTTCATATTACATTTTAAAACAGAAATACCTTTAATTCCTAACCTAGATAGACTTGGACTGTCATTTGCTTTAAAAACACATTCTAAGGTCTGCCACCGCAATGTTAACTGCAGTAACTTTTTTTGAAGTAACAAATAAAAGCTTTTGCTCTGTTTTAGATGAAGTGCTCTGTGTGTAACTGCATATATGTTTGAATTTAAGGAATGAATAATCCTCTGGTCTTCCAACAGCTAAAACCTACACTTATTGATCTACCTCAGCTGGACCTATTCCACAATAATGGCCTGAAGCTCAGAGTTCTGAAAGGATATTTCTCAAGTGAGGAAATGTAATGGATTTTTATTATTTGCCCTTACTATATATAACTGATATCTTTATTCCCGCCCACCTGAAATGTTAAACTTTGCTACTAATGCAGCAGAGAAAATACATTTATACAGGAGTTCTACTTCTCAGAATAGTATGTTGTTTATTCAAATACTTCATTTATGTAAGTTAATACTAACATTTTTGGTTAATTTTACTGGAATAATTTGTAAAAACCTTGTGGAAAAAATATAAACTCTTCAAAATCTTACAAGGCAATGTTATTTCTAATACATGTAACTTTTTATGACTGTTATGCTTTTTCTTGACCTGAAGGTTTTAGAGAAATAAATGTACTGAAAACAAAAAAATCAAGAGTAAAATGAAGAAACCGATGTGCTGTGGTTGAGCTCCCTTTTGGTTTTGCCTTGGCTCTCTTGGTCCACAGAATATTATTTTGCTTTCCTCTTAATATCTGATTTTTCCACAAGTATCCATAATTTCAAAGACATCTTCACTGAAGTCATTGTACTGGAGGCTGAAGAAGGATACAAAGCATATGGTTATTATTCTGAACTTAAAGACACTGAAGCAAAAAATATTCCAATCTAGCAAAAAAGACCTTTCAGTAATTGATGCATGTTGGAAATAAAGCACAAGTTCTACCAATCTATTTAAAGTTTGAGCTAACTTTGCATTTTGGTGGCGCTGCGGAACAACACATTGTGGTTGCAATGGTGAAACCAAACCTGTAATAAGTTAGGACACTGGTATGGGGGTATTGCTTTGATCTGTGCAGTATGTAAAACCTGGTTTTCAGGGATACGTTATGTCAAATGTTGCAGTTGTATATCATTTCATCTGTATGTGTTAACAGGACCTTAACCATAGTTTCTTTATACAGTAATTATGATCAAAGTTAGCTTTAAGGATAAATGATCACAATTCAATGCTCACTTCATTGCCTTCATGGTCCTACTGTTCTGCATTAGCTGAACCAGGGATGGAACAGAGGCATCAGTCAACTCGTTGTTCTTTAGGACAAGTTCTTTCAAATAGTGGTTTGCTCTCAAGGCAGAGCAGATGTCTTCAAGAGAGTTGTCTGTCAGGTCAGTCATCTCCACACTGTAGCATAATACAATACAAATGTTAAGTGATTGCTTATATCCAGATCAACTTTAAATACAGTCCTATAAAAGCATTAAATATCAGTAGTGTAAACTGGGTGATGTAGACTTACCCCATTCTTTTTGTTATCTCTACAACCTCACATCTTTCCACATCTCATAGCAAAACGGATTGCCTGTCACACTATTTCCCTATGAAAAGCTGCCAACCTTGTCTCCCATTCTGGTCATGCATGGAATCTGTCGCCACTTATGTAATTCTACCGTTATGACACCACCTGCAGATAAAGATGGCCTCTGATGTCACTAACAGTCTGATGTAGGCTAATGTCTTCCAAAATGCTCACGTCCCCACGTCAACATGCTAGGCTTTTTCACTTGCATTGTAAGTGTGGTTCTGACTTCATCTTGTTTACTTTGTAATAAAAGATGTCTGAAGAATAAACAGGAGAGACCTACCTGTATCACAGCACTAACCCTTCAAAAACCTAGCAGGAAATCGCTAAATTGTTTAGTTCGTGCCTTAGCAAAACTATTAGCCAGCATTCGGTAGGTGACAGTCTTACTGACAAACGAAAATTGAAGTATTCTGATGCAGCATGTGATATAATACTATATATACTGGACAGATGTAGGTGACATAAGGCAAGACTGTACTTTGATCAAAGAAACAGTATCAGTGTACCATTGGGATCTAAACCACTAAATGCTGCAGTCTAATGTCATCTTTACAGGTCGCTCGATCACCCATCTTAGTTTCCACATCACCCAGTGCAAGAGAACTTACTCTAGATACTCCAGTCGGCAGCAGTTGTCTGCCAAGGCCTCCCACAGGTGCTTCACTCCATCATCGCCCACTTTATTCAGGCCCACTTCTAAATGCCTCAGCTTCGAATTCTTGCTGCGCAGTATGGAACCAAGTTCCTTGAAGGTGGCCTGGCCCAGTTCGCAACGCGCCAGCCTACAGAAGAAAATAAATAGCTAACACAACACGTGTCTGCTTCATACAAGTCAGGTTTGCTGCACAGTAGTATTTGAGTTTTAATGTGAACTTGCATACTGCATTGGAATTTAGATTTATATCCATTACATTCTGCTAACGGAAATTAAAAATTAAAATAAGTAATCTTAACATTACTTTCAGTGTCTGCTAAACGAACTGCAAGTGAATTACAAACTACAGTTTGCAGGAGGTGCAGGCCTTCTCTTGCACACCACTATAAAAAGGGTCTTCTGTAGCCAAGCCTTCCACCTGCCTCAACCACATACTGCAACCCTTGCACTTTTTCGCTGTACCAGAGATCTGACCCTACAGTACATTGCCACTGTACCTGAGTACTTCCAAGTTGCAGTGCTGTGCTTTCAAGGCCTCACAAAGTTGCAGGGCTCCAGAGTCTTCTAGGTCATTACAGGACAAGTCCAGCTCAGTGAGCAAGCAGCATCCAGACTGTAGAGCTGCAGCCAGCCCTTCACAGCACACCTTCGTCAGCTCACAGTCCGGCAGCCTGGTGAGAGATGGCACACTCAAGACCTTGTTTATAACCTGCAAAGCAATATCAAAGTTTAAGAACTGCCATCAGTCATGTAATTTAATTTTTTGTGATGCATTCCTTCCCCACAGCTGCCATATGCGACCGCTGTGGAGACACACAGAGGACACAAATAAAGCAGGGATCTCAAACTCCGTTCATGGAGAGGCATGTTATTTATTTTCACTGCAATCCATTTACTTGGATTGACTGATTCAATTATCAGGTAACTCACTAACACATTTTCATAAATTGCAAGAGGGAAATCAAAGCTTTGTATCTTTGGTCATACAGCAAACACTGCAGCTTGCTTTCTGAATTCCGCAGAGCGCGTGTCAGGTGTTCCAATCCCATGTCACTCAGGTTGTTCCTATCCAAGTCAATAGATCTTATTTCAGAGTGACCACTACATAGGACCTGCGATAGGGCCGCCATGGACATTCCAGTCAAATCACAGCTCAGCAACCTGCAAAAACAGACATAAACAATATTTTTATGAATGTCAGTAACCAAATTCAGGGTAACCTGCTACACAATATCGTAACAAAGCATACTCTTGTACAATGAACAGAGCACGTCAGCAAATAGCCCATAGAAACAGCACTGACTCACCAGGAGAATTGAGAATATGAAAGGTTATGAGTCAAATGACTACAATTCTACTTTGTTTATGGTTAACTTTCTCATGAAAAAATTGGACTTACAAATTCAATAACCACCAATACATAGTGGGGTGATAAGAGGAAACACAGTAAAATGTCTATGTATGTTTGGAAGTTGTAGGTGTTTTACTATTGACAAATGCTGGTAATATGGCTTGGGTTCATACACAGCAGTAGAAGTGGGGGAAGAAGAAACAAAGTTACCTGAGTTCCTGCAACTTGCAGTGGGGGCTACTTAGTCCTCGGCACAACCGGATGAGCCCCTGGTCCTCAATTTTATTAAATCCTAGGTCCAGCACACGCAATTGTGATGATTCTTGAGTGAGGACAGAAGCCAGTTCATCACAGGAAGCTGCTGTCAATTCACACACTGGCAACCTGCACAAAGGAAGAATGCCAAGGCAAATTCAGTCTGTACCCCAAGTTACTTTGTTCTCCAAACCACATTGCTCCAGAGAATGTATTTTTAACAAAGGTGAGAACAAGTACTCAGTATCAAGGTAGTGTGGCAACATGGATAATTTGGCAGCTAACACTAACCTATCCATTACCTTTTCAACCTCTCCCAACTCAGACAATACCATCACATGTATACCTCAGTGTCCAAACCTGAATTACTTCCTGGAAATCCATCAATAAAAGACTCTGGATACCAAAGAAGCTATTCCCTTACATTCTTGCATGAAAAATCAAAACCAGTTCCTGTACCGACATACACTCATTCAAAATCATCCAAAACATACACAGAATACAGGATGATTTCATAGTCTGGAAGTGCCCAAATATTTATAAGATGACATATCAATATATGATCAGATTGATTGATCTAACAAAACCATTTTGTACACCGGTGGGTGCATCTGTGAGGTATGTGTGAACATCCCATCTTCAAGCCAGCCATCTTGAACTCAATAATTCCAAATTGGAAAGGAATCATCTGATGACTAACATTCAAATTTTCAAAAGGGATTCAGTGGTGAAATCTCTTTTTGCCACCTTTATTAGGTATGACATTTGACTTATCACAATGCAGACAATGTTTAACATTTTCATTTGGCTTTCATTGTTCTCCAAAGTGACATATGATGTTATATTTGTATAATAAACAATTTACACCAATTCACTCATTTACCCAAGGGCAGACTTGCTGTGCTTATGAAAAACAAATAGTATAACTCTGTTCATATTATGGTTAAGGAACAGATTTGGGGTCCAGACACTGAGCTGATCAAAAGTTTTCCCAGACCATCTTGTTATTGCTTTAGTCAAATAACTACAGCAAAAAAGAATTCAAACCCAGGTCTTTTAAAATCAACGGGACTGCAGTGGAGAGGGTGAGCAGTTACAAATACCTGGGCGTTCATGTCACTGAGGACTTGACATGGACTGTACACATCCGAGCTCAGGCCAGTAGAGCAAAGCAGCGGCTCTACCACCTCAGGCAGCTGAGGAAGCTACAGGTCTCTCCGGCGATCCTTAAAACGTTCTATTCTGGTGCTGTACAAACTGTTCTGACTCAGAACATCATCTCCTGGTTTGGGAATAGCTGTGCTTGAGACATCAAGGCACTGCAGAGTGATCCGGGCAGCGGAACGCTGCACCAGATCCGATCTGCCATCCCTACAAGACATCTACACCAGGAGATGCAGGACCAGAGCGACTAGGATCGTCGGTGACCTGTCTCATCCCAGCAACCATCTATTCATCTTGCTGAAATCAGGCAAACGCTTCAGAAGCATTATGGTCAGAACAGAGAGGCTCAGGAGGAGCTTCTATCCACAGGCCATAAGACTTCTGAACCCGGACATGCTATCACAATCCTCACAGACCAGGGTCTTCAATATTCTGTGACCACTCCCCTCACTGTCACTGTCACTGTCCTTCCAGTGCACCTTAAGGTTTATTTACCGTTTATTTATTTATTATCTTTCTTATTTATTTTACTTATTCATCTATTTGCTGTTTGTTTCTTTTTTTTTCTTGGTGTTCGGTTGTTTGTTTTATTTTTCATTGTATATTTTCTTGCAAAGTCTATCCTGGATCGGGGCACATTTCACTACATGGTATACAACCATGTACGTGACAAATAAACTCTTTTGACTCTTTGACTCTTTTTTTAAGGCAACAGCTCTAACCACAGTTTCACCTACTCATTAGTAACATTATCCTAGGTTTATAAAGGATATCCTTCTCCTCACACAAGTTACCCAGTGTTATCAAGCTTCACAACAGGAGACATTTTGTGTAACCTTCAGGTCAGCAAAGTGGGTGAGTTATGGTTAGTGCACATGCAGACTGCAGCTTTATTATGAATTTTATTTTACATGTAAAACTGTTATGAAAGCTTAATTTGTAACAACTTACTTGTTGGCATTTTAAGGAATGCTTGTGTGTGTAGTACATGGGAATTAACTGTGTACCATGTGCATAATTTATCATGGACTGGGGCAGTTAATAAATTTACATCAGAAATACATTAGACAAGATGTGTGCATGAAATATGGAACTTTGAATTTTGTACACAGCCTGAAAGGCTAAAAATGATCACAACAATTTTCTTATAGTTACATGAAAAAAGATTTTCACCCACCTTAGTATTTGTAGTCTGCTCTCGCGCAGTCCCTCACACAACACTTTGGCACCAGTGTCCCCCATTGTGTTACAGTGGGATAAGTCCACCTCTATAGTTCTCCCTCTTTTAAGGGCTGAAGCCAGATGAACAAAGGACCCAGGACTCAAGACAGCGCTGGAAAGACTGTGGTAGACAATCAAAGGTATACCAAGAACATTCAAAAATGTACCATTAAGGTTATTAAAAATATTTTATTTCTAGTTGTTTTCCCATTAGTAATGTCCCAATATAATTAACATAACCTGTTCATAACAAAAAACACTGTGAATCTTGTAACTTTGTTTCAGTATATATTCAGAATATAGCTGAATTGATAAATTAAACATAAGTCTACAAACAATATAAAGAATAACAATTTTTGAGAACTACTGTATATACTTCCAAAAAGCCAAAAAATGTTACACATACTGTAACTACTGGACAGTTATTTGACTATTAACATGAGTATTTTTACTAACACAGCTGTAGATTCATTTCCCAGGAGGAAAACCGCTATTGTACCACTAATCAAATTCACATACACTGTACATACAAATATCAGTTTAAATAAATGAGTAAAATTGTTTATGTACTGTATGTTCCTCTTGAATTAACACTTTTAGGTAAAATAAATGAAGAAAGACATATCAAGTGCATAAGGACACCTTGATGTTAATCTTTATGTGTTGGATGTTGAAGTTCTGAGCCCCATTTACTTACATTAGCTTATGAGAGTAGCTGAAAGCCATCACAAGCTGCTGAGTAATATCCTCTGTTAGATTTCTGTTACTATACAAATTGAGATCTTGTAGGCTCCCACAGCACATAGCAATGTAGCTGAGAGCTACAGCATCCCAGACAGTTAACCAATCAAAGGAGGCACCCAGTGTGTTTCCCTGCTTGGCTATGATCTCCTTAACCACTGCCTTATTTTGGCACTGATGGAGCAGGCGGATCCAGCTTAGGCGTCTATCCAAACTCCAGCACTGACGCACTTCCTCTGTCAAGTTTCTAAGCCAATCAGTAAAACTTGTAAGGCGGTCACTGCTAAACTCCCCAGCAATGCCTTCCAGGGGTTTCCTTTGCAGGGTATCAGAGAGGCCAGACAGAAAAATTTTCAAGAGTTCTGCACATCCTTCCAGCTTCTGCAGCATGTCCACCATATTCTCTGGCTCTGTCTTGTTTAAGTAATAGGATGCAGCAACAAGGAAGATTTGCATTGTTGGCGAATGGAAAGAGAACGCACAACTTTCTGAAGTGGGATCTCCTTCAAGGGACAAGAAGCCCAAGAGGACTGGGGCAGTTAGGAATTGCTGTAGTCCAAAGGCTGCCACCTCCTTCTGGGAACACACCACTGTGTTTTTCAACAGATTATGTTGTGCCATTCTTCCAAGGCCTAGCACTAGGTCTCTGGCTGCAGTGTTTTCCAATGCATGATCGTGGATCAGGCTGGCAGAGGCACAGGCAAAAACCTGTGTCAAAGTTTCAGGTAGATCCTCTCCAGCCTCCATTGCTGACTTCAGCAGGGTGCACGCAGTCCAACAAAAGACTGGGAGACGGCAAATATCATGGAAGCCTATTTTCTGCTCTATGTGTTGGAATGCATTTTGTGCATTTTCAGAATCCTTAAAAAATTGGTTACAGTATGTTTTTCTTTGATTAACGGAGAATCCTGAGATCTCCACAAGGTTACAATTAACTTCAGAAAAAGACTTCAGTTCCACTCTTGTTCTGGTTGTTATCAAAATAGAAGCTCCTCGTAGTAGTGTTCCATGTACCAGGCTGGTCACCAACAGAGACAATGGAGCAGGTTTGTTAGACTCAGAGCAAAGATCTGAGTCTGTGGGGACATCCAGCTGGTGCTGGTACTGCTCGAGCCCATCAAACACAAAGAGCAGAGACTGAGGGGATTGCAAAATCAGACCTAGTGACTCAGACGCAAGATGTCTATGCTGCTTCTGCAGGAACTCTTCCAGGGACATCTCCTGCTTTGGCACATTCAGCTGCCTGAAAGCAAAGGGGAAAACAAAACCAAACTGCTGGAGGTGTTTTCTCTCTGCCCATTCAAGCAGCATCTTCTGAACAGCAGTGGTTTTTCCAGCTCCAGGTGGACCAAGCAACATGACAACTGTTGACTTGCCATTGCTTGATGACAATGCTGACATCAGTGTATCGTCAAGAATGTCAGAACTTGCTTTTCCATCCTTTTCTGCAACATTTAGAGGTACATACTGACCATTACAAACCACCTCTTTTGGGGACTGACCACCCAGAAGAGATGGACGTCTTGTCTCAAAGTGATAGGCCTGCATGGCCTCTTTGTGCAGCTCAGATAAACCTGTCAAAGATTTAAAACACCTTGGATTAGTAAAGAGTGTCTTTTAGTAAAAAGCACCTTTAGTACAAATGAAAAGCGAGAGCAGCTGATTTGTTATCTCAATCAGCATTCCAATAAAAAATTGCTTTAATATTTAATAAATTTCACCAAACTCATTAAAAATAAAGTCATATCTACATATTAGTTTCTCATCTTAATTTGTTTTTCAAGAACTGTGAACTGCACTTCATTCATCAATTGCATATTTCCTTGTTGAAAAAATATTTTATACTGTTTTACGCTGTTAAAGTTGGAGGTGTAATAGATAAATAGATATTTTGGCGTGTTTATGATTATTTATGTGTTATGAGTTCCTGGTTTGACTCGGGGACGAGTCCATTTGTGAAAGATAGGGGGCGTTTTGTATACGGATTCTTCTTTTATAGTATAAATAACAAATACCGTATTAGTATAAAATACAGTACTAGTATGAAAAAAGAACTTACGTGATACGGCGCTTCGCATTTTATTATAATTCGAGAATTGGGCTACGGAAAGCAAGCAGCACCCCGGCAGCTTTCTGTTGGTTTGAACTGTTGGCGGGTTTTGCTCGCTGTGCCATATGGCTGACAAGTGGCACGACGGCACATGTCCTCTCGGTCTTGTCACAGAATAAAGCAAAAGCCGCCGGTGTGTGTACTCGTGTGTCCTCATTACTAACTTTCCACAGGTCACATTTGACATCTTTGTGTTGTGTGGTTATTCCACCGTTACAGCCCTCGAGGTCACCTGGTAAAAATAACGGGGAAGCGAAGGACCTGACAGCTGCGCGATGAGATCCCAGCTTCCCTATTTAACGAACCGCGTTCAACTTGCACAGACAGAACCGTGTAAACTAGTCCTTGCCCACCGACATCTACACCGAGTACCATGCTGTACAGCACAGTGTACAGTACAACGTGCAGGGGGGTTCGCCCACAGGAGCACACCGAGCACGAACACACGACGCTCTGCGGGGATGCGGCCGCTTACTGTACTGCGATCCCGGCGCACTGGCCATCGCGGCTCCGTCTTCAGACACTGCAGTACAGATAAAAAAAAAAAAAGTTGGAGAACTTAGAAGGAGCGGTCAGCCGCAGGCTACTCTTCATGTGTCAAACAGCACACAAGAAAAAGCCACAGACAAACTTTTTTTTTTCAAATCAATCGCGCTTGGATTCAGCTGAAAAATGTTTTACGCTACGTAAAGAACAATGACAACAACATTGGGGATGAACATACCGAGCTGGGCTAAGCGGTACTTAGTTTTGAACTATTCGAGCCTGCAGGGTCTACATGTGAGACGTTGTCCTCCCACCTTCGGGCCGCGCCCGTACGTCTTTATGTTTTGAAACGGGTCCGTCTCGCGATAGTTGGTGCTGTACGACGCGTTACCCAGGGTTTCCGAGGAACGCGTCGACTCGGCTCTGGTCTTCCTGTGGCTCCGGAAGAGTAGCCCCTGCACCAAGTTTAAACCTTCATGCCGCTGTGGAAACCATTCTGATCAGCGTGGGTCATTTTTGTATAGAACTTGGTGTATTCACTGACTTTGCAGACTTTTGTGAAGGATTGCACAGAAAAGAAATGTACGCAACCACCACTACTCCCATCAGCCACCGCCGACGCGGAAGAGCCAGTGAACTGTTTGCTTACACATCCTTAAAGGCTCGGTGTGACGCTGGTTATAATCTCATAGTATTTTCAAAAAACAAATTGTTATTGTATTAAAAGGGTGACAGTTGGTAGTGCAGCTGTCACCTGAAAGCAGTCGGTTCAACTTCAGGAGATACCCAGCTATAGTTCCTATCAAACACAAAGTGCTAATAAAAGGACTTTTTACTTGAATACTCCGGTAAAATACAAAATCGTTCACAAAGAGCGAATGGTACAACTATATGTCCTCGTTTTGGATCCGTGTTATCTGTGTGATGATAATAAGGGTTTTGAAAATAGATTTTAGTTGGCAGGCAGAATTGTTATTGTCCAAGAAAACAAGACAGGTTGCGTGTAATAAACATGTAGCATGTAATAAAAATAAAACAAATTCAGTCTAATGTCTCTCAGATATTATTGCCGTAAAGTTTGCGCCTTGTGAAATTTAACACGTCACATTTAAACAAATTGTTCCGTGGCTGAAACGTTTACGCAGAACATCGAAGTACTTGTTCCGTTAGCAAAAGTGTTGATCTTATTTACTTCACCATCGTAAAATCTTGTAACAAAATATCTTCTTAATCTTCCCCTAAAGAAAGGAAGATATTTCGCTTTTGCGTATAATAAAATAGGGGGAGCTGCTGAAGTAAGAAATGACGGCAGGGCGCAGCCTTAGAAAAGTGTGCGGTCTCTTTAAGCAGCACATTAGCGCCATCTATACGCAACCGAGCTTTTGTTTTGTGCGGCAAAAATAAATTTGACGTACAGTTCGGCGTTAAGGGAGCAGTCACAGACACGGTGGAGCACGAGTAAACAAACCTGCAGCGATTTCTTTTACAATTTTTGACTCGTTGCGTCAATGCTTATAAATAAGCAGGGCTACGCGAAGAGCTACTGCACTGTAAATAATCCATAGGCGTGTTGTCACCGAGATGCTGTTCATGCAGGAGACGCTAGGGGTCACTGTTGCGACACGGTTTATCTGGGTTCCCCCGCGTCCCGTGCATGGAGAGGCAGGTACGGCACCCAGCACCCAGGGCTCCCGGTTCGAGAAGAAGCGCGAAGGCGGCTGTTTACCGCGGTGAGGAACGGCGGAGGTGCGCAGCGGACAGGCCGCAGGATCCCACAGTCCGTCCGGTCGTTTCGATGCAGCGTAGCGAAGTGGCGTCGCCGAGCAAATGGACGCCAACGATTTGTTTACGAGCTGCAGGAAAGGCGACATTGCTAGAGTGAGGTGAGCGACGGGCGGCGGGCAGATTGGTACCAAATGTTGCTCGTCTGACACTCGGCCCACATCCAGTGTGCAGCTGGCCGGCTGTGTACGTGTGTGTGTCCCGCTGTCTCTGTCCGCTGCAGTTGCCCCTACTTCGTAAAGACCAGCATCGATGTTTTATCGAGGCTTCAGACTGTGTGTCTGAGTGAGAGATGGGCATGCAGGCTCTGACCTGTTTACTGCGGCAGCTGCCCTGTGCGTGCGTGCTGGAGAGGGAGTTTGTGTCTTAGTTTGAGAATTTTTCGTGTTACTTCTTTTTCGCCCATTTGTGTTGCCGTGTTTCTTTGTGTCTGTGTGTGTTGACGGTTTGTGTGCGCTCTGCTGTGTAACTTTGTCGTTCTCAGCAGTGTAAACACACAAGCAGCGGCATGGCCTCACAAACCCTATATGTGTGCAATGTATTAGTGAAGAGCGCTCAGGTGTGTGTCTGTGTATCTGTTGAAGATACCTGGTTGAGCAGAGGGATGTGGAGCTGAACGTGCGAGATAAATGGGACAGCACCCCACTGTAAGTGTGAGCAACGTCCCCCCCCAACCATGGAGCATTTTATCTGTTCTTCTCTGCTCCCTTAATCCTTTATTTGTTTGCCTCTGCAGATACTATGCATGCCTGTGTGGTCATGAGGAGTTGGTGCAGTACCTGCTGGCCAATGGTAAAGACAACA